>CM030839.1:8102695-8505195 GCA_018105865.1 Metaphire vulgaris | reverse complement strand
CGCGTTTGCCGAGATAAATGAATCATTGTTAGTCACAAATCTAATTTTTACTTTCTGGAGCTTAAATAGTTATGCCTTTGGAATTTTTCTACAGAATGTTGTGATACAGAATGAACAATATGTGTCATTAATTAATTATTAATTAATTATTCGAGAATGTGAGGCAATATAGGGGTATTAGGCCTACCACTAAAACGAACTAAATTTAACACAAAAATACAAATACAATCTCAATATATTTGTGAACTGTCATAAACACAACAGAATTCAGTGGCGCAGCCAGGATTTTCGGAAGGGGGGGTTTGGTTTTGATCGTAACCAACTTCTAAAAATCTTGACAAGCAAAGAAATGGTTATCCCCATCTTTCCTTCTCGTACTTTTCCTTTTCAGATGCTGACAAGCAAAAAAGTCGCCACCTTACACAATTACATTCTATAGCACTTAGAAATTTTGGGTCGGCAGCCAGCCAAGGGGGTTGGCCCCTCAAACCGCGTCCAAAAATAAAAAATGTATGGAAACACATACAAAATTTTTCGTCGGCACCCAAACCCCCCTTGGCTACGCCACTGTCAGAATTTCAATAGTTCTATCAAGTTGTATGCGTCTGAGTATTTTACTGACAGTCTTCATATACTGTAGTACAGAAACAGCTGAATGTTCTGAGCAAACAAAGCCACAACAACTGCCACAGCGCTTTTGAACTTTTCTGTCCATCACCCTTTGGCCGAAATGGCATATGCCCTGAGTCGCACAAGCTGCATAACCCGTGGGTGCCTGTGCAGGAACTGTGTATCCAAGGAACATACAGTAGGAGACCAAAGTCAGTCGATCAGAAAATCCAAAAATTGACGACCATTCTGCAAGGCTGTCGTGCATATTGGTGTTTCGTGGTTGTTTTTTCGGGCAGTTCCGACATATGCCAACCCACTGTAGCTATTGTGCTAATGGAATACTTGTCTACAAGTTATCGCCAGCAATATTTCTGCCACTATTGTGCCGTGGTGCTACCAATGACTTGACAACATCTGCACCGAGATTCTGAGCCCGCAAACTGCCTGGCTGTACGAGGTATTGACATCACATGCACGCCAGATTTTATAGCATAATTAGCAGGTTTGCTGTACATGTATTGTCGAAAAGAACATTTTCCTCCAAATGGTACAAGTTGTACATAACTGTTATGCCTATATCAGCACCAGAAATATGAAACTTACGTAGCTGACTGACAAATGATTCAAAAACATTGCGAATTGCGGCAAGTTTATCAGAGGTCCTTCTCTCCGATCTTGTGACCTTATTATCAGATCTCAGAAATCTCAATATACTTTTGAACCATCTATAAGTGCCTTTGTGGCAGCAAAGATTGGATGACTACTTTTTGGTGACCAAATCTTCCATAGGCTCATGGTTGCCATGATATACACTGGCGAGTAGCAGTAAACCAAGAGCAGACGCTTCACGCTGCTGCTATTGCCGGATTCTTCACTTTCATGATCCCTGATTTCTGATGCAAGTTCTAGTTCAGGTATACACTCAGAATCACTACTGTTGACAGCATTGCCCCTGTTGACATCACTACCATAGATTTATTATAATACACTGGATGCCGTCTATCTATGGCAAAGTCAGGCCAAAGTTGAAGCCAGTTTGCATGGATGGTGTGTCAAGAAATGTTTACCCCGCAGATATCTTGAAGACCTCATAATTCTTTAGCGCTATCATGTTTATCTGAGTGCAGCGCCTACTTAGATATGGACGACGTCACCGCTTTAATATGGTGTACCATAGTTGCTTTAAATGTGTCCCGTTTGATCTTTTACTCATCTTTTCCACAATTCTTATTCGTGCCAATTGTTTTCCGAATATAAATACTATAATCGTATCGTCAAAGTAGATTTTTAGGTCGATTATTAGTTGAGTTTGAAGCCGTTTTGTGCAGTGCTGATTTATACGACTATAAGCCTATGTTACTATTTTCGAAGGCTTATTTGCGGCAGCGACTGCGCAACGTCGCGGCTATTCGCATAAATCAGACGATCAATTACACAACCAGTGTAAACAACTAGTCCACATTAAATAAGTTAAACGGCTAAACGATATCCGTTCCAACAGTGTACCAAAATTTTCAAGATTTCAGCGGGGTAAACATTTCTTGACACACCATCCATGCAAACTGGCCTCACTTTCTGATACCATAGACTCTGTCTTGTGATATTAAAGTCTATGATCACTACCACCATCTGCTTCAAAGACGCTGTGTTCTCATTCAAATACTGTAGTTTACCACTTCTTGCAACAAATATCTACTTAGTTTGACAGTCATTCATGTTTGTTTTTCTACAGCATATGCCATATAATATGCCAAATAATTCTGGAGTGATAAAATATTAGCTTTAGAAGATAAGATATGCTCAACTGATGTCAGGTTAAAAAGCTATAACTATGAATCGGAGCATAAAATTCTGGGGTGTTTTCACGCCCCAACAGGAAAAAAATTCCTAGTTCATAATCACTGGGGCTATAAATGCGAAATTCTGGGGTTTGCTGGCAAACAGGATGGGTAACAAATTCCTAAAATTAAAAAATTCTAGCTCTGCACATCTTCGAGAAAACGGAGATTAATTACAGCTGGGGTGTGAAAACACCCCAAGTCCGGATGAGGGTCAAACATAAAAATGGCAAATAACAATAGGGGCCTACAACTTTCATCTACGACTTTACACGGTTTGCTGTCAGTCAACAGCCAGCCAAGAACAACGGTTCTAACAACCCGTCACCCCTTCAAAAGACCATCATCGAACACCGCTCTCAAGGCCCTCCTTGCCAATGATCATTTACTCCGCTCCGGCTACATACAGTGAAGCGTATTTTCAGTCATGGAGCCATCTTCATGCCTCCCCAGAGGGCACGCATGAGTGACAGTGTTCTTTGCGATTTAGTGTTTGTAAAGTGCAATGTTAACAACTTAACATTACTCAGTTATAAATTGCAGGTTTGAAATTATTGTGTCGAACAATTGTCAATTGAGCATATCTCTGATGACATGTGAAACAGTTATGCTAACATTTCAGTAAAGCTTATATCGCATTCAGCTGCTTATTGTTTAGTTAGACAAGAATATGCACAGTAATTGAGTGGATAGGTTTTTTGCATGATGTCATTAGATGGTCTTGGCTAGTTGGCCTTGCTCTTGGCTTTGGTCTTTGTCTTGACCTTGGTCTTGGATGGCCGGTCATGGTCTTGGTATAATATTGATGGTAGCTACGGGGTCCTGGTCTTGTCTTCTCTAGCAACTGCTGCTGCTGCTGCGTCGACGTCTTGGTCTCTTCGGACATGTAGCACGACACCCGATCGGAGTGCCTGCCTCTGCCGCACTCCAACTAGCTGCATCCGTCCGAGATGGTCACAGGTGGTGTCACAGATGTCCTCGATACATCGACCTCGAGGAAGACCACCGACCACGTGGCTTCATCGAATCTGTGATGACTGTGGACTATAGCAGCCACCGAAGCACTCCCGTGTGCTCAGGACAGATCATCATTAGAGGCCTACGGAGAGCAATCACAACGACCACTCCCGGGCACTCCGGCTATGCGTGACTAATGGGTGACGATGATGATGATGACGCTGATGCTGATGATGATTATGATTATGATGATTAGTTATCTTAACACATGCCTTACGTCACATAATGATACGAATCAAAAGATATGCCTATTGCAAATAATTTTGGCATTTTGTCGATATTATCTCTATTCTATCGTCGGAGTGACTACGTTCAATATTTTATCCAACTAAATTCCTTTCCATGCTAAGTTTGTAGGCCTATTAGTAGGGTTGCCAAAAGGACATGTCCTCCAAAAGGAGGACATGTCCTCCTTTTAAGGTCCGTGTCCTCCGTCCTCCCGGCAAAGCTAAAAATTGTAAAATGTCCTCCTTTTTGAGCTTTTGTATGCTATCAATTTTCGTTCTCGCGGTATTGACGAATTTCACACGTTTTAGTCCGTTATCTCAGTTTACCCAATCATCGATATTAAAATAGCGTTTTAATAATAACAATATCGATTGTCCAAAGTCCCAAAATACTTGACTCTCGTCATTCTATCTCTAGTGTCAATGCATTAGTCTATGGTCATTGGTCAAAATGTTAATTTCATTTCCAGTAGCAAACGCAGAGACTGTAAATAGTAAACGGCTAGTCATCATCAGTCATACAACTCGATGACCTGCGGCCGTAAATAAATTACGTAACGCGATTTTGGCACTTTTTTGACCCCCCTACGTAACACGACGTAACAAAACGTCAGACCCCTAAAATATTACGTATCAACGGGCCGACCCCCCATTTTCGTCCTCCAAAAAGTCTTTACAAGAAAAAAAGTTCGTATCCTTGTATTTTTCCTCTCGATAAACCCTGACAAGCAAAAAAGAGGTCATCCTTGTTTTTTCCTCTTCAAAATCTCTGACAAGCCAAAAACGGTCACTTAAATTTTTTTGCGTTACGTAACATTTCCAGACACCTCCCCGTCGTCACACTTCGTAACAAATGGCCGGACCCCCCTAACCGCGTTACGTAATTTATGGACGACCACTGCACAGCTGGTTTCATGTATACAATGTCCTCCTCGGTCCTCCTTTTCGTCTGGCTCTGTCCTCCTTTGGCTACCCATGCATCTGGCAACCCTACCTATTAGGCCCTGTGGTAGTCCTAGCTAGGCCCATCTCTTTTTTGCATCTGTCCAGCTGAACTTCCCGACGCTTGAATATTGTAATACACTATGACGAAGACGGCTATTATTATTATTATTATTATTATTATTATTATTATTATTATTATTATTATTATTATTATTATTATTATTATTATTAAGTAAGTAAGTAAAGTAAAGTAAAATCTCGTAAATTTCTAAAGCGCTTCCAAAAGATGCACCGAAGTAGCTCCTTATTCCTATGCGCTTAATCTCAAATGAAGTAGCTATAGCCAAAGGTGGGTCATTCATGCCGGGTCATTTAATCAAAAGGGCGAGTGGGCAGGACGCTACAGCTATGGAGGAAATGATTTTATAAAGAGAAATGATTTTAGTTTAGAAAGAAAAACATGAGGAGATGTTGCAAGAAGGGGAGAAAATTGTGACTCAGAGTTTGTTATTTGGCTCTGATGTAGACAGCGAAGGGATATTGGAATTGAGTTCCAAAGCTCAGGTGCAGCGTATGAAAAAGCACGATTGCAAATTTTGAGAGATGATTGATTCAGAGGTCGAAGGAGAGTTACATGAGAAGAAGATCTAGTAGATCCAGGTTGTTGTGGAATTATCAGATTTCTTAGGTAGACAGGTTTTGATGTATGGAGTGAGTTATAAGTCATCGATATTATTTTATATTCAATGCGTTCTGTTATTTTGAGCCAGTGGAGAGATTTGAGTAATGGTGTAATGTGGCAGAATTTAGGCGATTTAGTTACTGCACGAGCTAAGGCATTTTGAATCGATTGGAGTTTACATATGGAAGTCTTTGGAAGATTGTGAAACAGTGAGTTGCAGTAGTCTAACTTAGAGTGAACTATTGAAGTGGCAATGGTGGAAGCAGTTTTAATATCAAGGTAGGGACGAAGGCGACGTAGATCACGAATGTGAGCATAACAGGTTTTTGATAGCTGAGATATGTGAGCTTCAAAATTTAGGGAGGAGTCAAAAGTAAATCCAAGATTTTTTGCAGTTGGAACAGAGGTTATTATTGTATCTGGGGCTAATGTCAGTGTGGGATTTTCAATTTTCTTCAGTTGTTGTGGCAGTCCAAATAAGAGAAATTCTGTTTTGGAGGGATTGAGGGCAAGGAGATTAGCTGACATCCACGATGAGATTGACGAAAATGCTGATTCTAGTTCAGAGATTGATGCCTTAAAGGAAGATGGATATTATTATTATTATTATTATTATTATTATTATTATTATTATGACGGCGACGGCGACGACGACGACGACGATGATGATGTGGTAACCATCCAACTAATTACTAGTAGACTAGGTGTCTAGTGTCTACCTCCTTTGGTCTACAAGCCTATCTGTTGGCTGCGTCCAGACTAGGCTAGGCCTATATACTTTCTGAAATTCACGCACAACTTCTGTGTATCGTAGTAACATCAGAATAATATCTTTGAGTATCAGTGCTACATAAATTTACCTGATTCAACTTACTTCTTTGATTTAAATGTGTAAAAGCGTGACTCGCTATTTTAACGGTAAAATAATTAAAGCGCTATAAAATTACATGTTGATGTCGGCCCACTGGCAGAGAAGATGGCGACTTCGTTCGCTGGAAAACAGTTATTTGGCTTAGCGTTGAGTTTTGCAGTTGCTCTTATTGGAACGAGGATTTGCTATCGTTGGCTGTACAGTAAGGTCAGCGTTTCTGCTAATTTGAGCGTTTCAACATACAATGTACACTTGATTATTGCTTATAGCATTAACCAGCTTCTATAGCACTCATGTCGGTAGAATGACAGCTCATCCCAGGACAACGTTAATAGTAAGTTATTGTTTAAGGCCAATTTAATTTTATCCTAAGCTTTCGTTCGATTTTCTGCGTCGGTTGGTGGTTCTTACATGTATGTCGGGTAGTTGTGGAGCTCGTGCTGTCATTCTACCTTCATATCTGTCTCCAGTGGCGTATTTACCATTGGGCCATTTGGGCCATGGCCCCCCTCTTTGGTCTTGGCCTAGCCTGACCCCAGACCCCCATTATAGGCTCGCGCTTCGCGCTCGCCATGGGCTGGCCCCCCTTACCAAAATTCTAAATACGCTACTGTCTGTCTCTCTGCTTCAGTGTCTCTCTCAGTGGGACATAAGGCTCTGAAACTGGGAGATGTTCTATCGGCCCTGGTTTAATACCCGGTATCCGGGCGGTCAGATAATTTAATTTATTATTTTTCAGGCAGTCACATGTCCGCTGGCACGAAGCTGAAGTTAAAATGTAGGGTTACAATACATCAAGGTTTCCCAAACAAGTCCTCTTTTTGTGCTCCTGTATGAGCGTTCGGGCGGCTTTCCGAAAAAGGCCTATTGTCCAGGCTTTTCCCATTACCAGGCAGTAGGCAAATAGCCAGGGACCCAGCAATTTGTAACACATGGAATAGTATACGCTAAGAACCTTAAGACGTATCTGTTTAGATTATTGTACGATCGTTAGGCGTGAAGCGGTCATGACTTCGGCTTCACCTTGAGCATGGCGCTATATAAATTGTCAAAGATAATAACGATAATAATAATATTAATAAGTAAGTAAGTAAGTAAAATCTCGTGGATTTCTATAGCACATTGGAAAGCAGCATAACAGTAGCTGTTTATTCTTAGGTACTCAGCCTTTCTTAAAATAGCTATGGGAAAGGTATATGATCAGCCAGACAATAGTCAACATCCGAAAAGCAGTGAGGCTAGGTTGTTACAGCTATGGAGGAAATGATTTAAGAAAAAGGAAGGATTTAAGCTTAGACCTGAAGACTTGAGAAGATAATGCAGGAATTATAGGAAATGAAGATTCAGATTTTATTGTTTGAGAGTGTCCAAGTCTGCGGAGGGAAGCTGGGATCGAGTTCCAAAGTTTAGGTGCAGCGTATGAGAAGGCACGGTTGCAAATTTTCAGGGATGACTGATTCAGCGGGCGTGACAGAGTGAGATGAGATGATGAATGTGTGGGTCAAGGAGGCTGAGGGATTAATAGTGATCTAAGGTAGACAGGTTTTGATGACTGAAGTGAGTTATGTGTAAGTGTTATTATCTTATATTGGATACGTTCAGATAGCTATATATTAACACCCTGAAAAGTCTGACAAGTAAAAAAGTCATCACCAGTGTTTTTCTCATACCTGACCACATTACAATTACTGAAAGACACCAAAAAAGTCAGACAAGCTCAGTTTTTCACACTTGACGGCATTACAATTACCGAAAAGGTCTGTGCATCCTCTTTTTCCCTTTGGCAATTATAGTAACCCTATTAAAATGGTTATGTAATGTATCAAGGTTCTCTGTGCCGTGATATGTTAGTTGTGATAGAAAATGTGCAAGCCATAGTCCTATCATCCTATGTCTGCAAGGAATTTGTAAACTATCATTTAGCTTGTGCTTTATGTAAGTAAAAACATAAAATATACCTTTGTAGAAACCTATTGATGCATGCAGTATGCAATACACTGTACAGCATGCACTTGACATAAATAATATTAGTGTAAATGTGATATTCTGTTATCATTTACAGTGATTACATCGTGTCAAAATGCTCTATTATATTTTGTGCTAAAATGATTTAGAAAGAGAAAAAAGAGTCATACGTCAAAGTTCTCTTTTTTCCAGACAAGCACGTGGCTTGCAGGACACATTTCACTCAGCGAAATGGTTGTTTGCTACAGCGATGTCGATTTTCTCATGATCCTCAGTCATCATATGCTCAACTTCTTGGGTGAGCATGTTAACTCTTTTACTCTGGTGATTCATATAAACAATAGGTTATGAAACCAAAATTTATCGGCAAAAGGGTTAACTGTTAGCAAAGAGTTGCAAAGCAGCAACCACGAAACACTGCTTTGACACGTTGACTGCCACTCCATAAATTACTGACTCAGGCAAAGAGATGGAAATATAGGAAAATACTCATGCTACTAAATGACAAATAAATAAATATTTCTTTTTTCCTTAGAAATAAATAAAATCCAGTTGATTTATCCTGAATGGACTTGTATCATACATGTGGAAAGTAATTCAAAGTATATGTTGATTTCATTACATTGTCGGGAAAACCCATCTGCATTGTACATTGAAATAAATAAGTCCAGTCTTGAATACTAATATTATCCTAAAATTACTGTAAAACTTGCATTACAGACTTCTGTTGCAATGAAATAGCTACTGAATCCGGCTCTAGTCACATTATTACATTTTTATCCTTGTTTGCAATGTTAATGCATTCGATAGATGTCACTACATTTCTGTATTATTCTGTGGCCAAATGCATTTGATTTGTGGTGCCAACAATCCCTCATAGGTCTATAAACAACATGATGAGACCGTCCCGTCATGGCCGATGTGAGAGCCTATTTCTTATCAAGACCATCGCATCATGGAATCCGACATGTTGAATTTATACCTTCTTATCTTTGTCATGTGACGAGCAGTGATTGAATATTGCTGGTGATAATGGAGATATGGTAGTCATGGAAATGCAGTCCATACAGTATATACCAGTACATTGGCAGTACAATAAAAACTGGTCCATAGACCAGTTTTGCAAGATAAGATAGAACAGTTTTAAAATCTGTCCAGCAACTGCAGACTAGCTAAAAGGAGTTAGTTATTGTGAAATATATCGTAATTGTTGTAATTCAGACCATACATTTAGATGAATATTGATTTGCAAGTGGTCTTATTCATCAGTTTGTGAACCAGATCTACAATGAAATTTAACCTCTTTGAAAATAGTCAATTTAATTATACAATATAGATTTTAGTTTACTTTTTTTCATTCGTATCTTTACTACTTTACAATGTAATAATGATATTTGCTATTTCTAGATTTTTCAAGAATGCCCAACGATGCATCGATCTCTGCGTTTACATGATTACATGCACTGATCTTGCCGATGTTGTGCTTGAACTTCAGTCAAAGGGAATTATAGTTCGAATTGTAACTGACAGCAAAGAGATAGATGCTTCTGGATCACAGATAGGGCGATTTCGAGAGAGTAGTCAGTATTTTAGATGTTCTACGTTTCACCTTGATTCTCAAATTCATTGAATCAGTTCATATTTTTACATATTTTACAAGTTGATTTTTATAATTTAACCTAAATTTTGTGTAATCTAAATTTGTAGGGAAATATTCATAATTTATGTTTTTATGAGGTAGTAAATAAGGTACACTGTTTCCATTTGCAATATACAGTATTTCTATTTTGAAAAAACCTGAGTATCATTGTTCACTAGCAAAATGTAGCACAAACACTGAATTACAGTATAAGCAGTTTGCTTTATCATCATTCTCTTCGATCTGATATTCTTTTACTATAATAAATAATAGCAAGGTTTAAAGTGGTTCAGTAGGGTCTGCCCTGGCCCCTGTGTGATAATTCGACCACTGTTGTTACTACACTGAAGGAGTGGAAGTCTGCTGCTAGTTAATTTCACTGACTGAGGAATCTCATAGTTCTGCTTCATGTTGTGGCTACTATTGGTTAATATTAATAATCAGATATATCTAAAATTTGTAATGGAGTGAGAGTGGTTAAAGTGATTATTTCATGTAATTTTTTGTTTCAGGCATCCAGGTGCGGCATAATGCGTCTTCATACCTGATGCATCACAAATTCATTGTCGTTGATCGACATTTTGTTATAACAGGTTCTTTCAATTGGACTCGTCAAGCAATAACTGGAAACTGCGAGAATCTAATTATAACCAACCAGCAACTTTTAGTTGACAATTTTCTGTTAGAATTTGAAAAACTGTGGCAACTGTTTGACCCACAGCTACAGAGTAAAGGATTGCCTTCATAAAGTTTATGTGTTGTTTTAAAGACTGATGGAGTTTTGCAATAAGACTTTTGCATGTGTAGCTGCAAACTCATTATCATTAGTTCCATAAAAAAAAATTGCAGATCTATTAAACCTAAAGTTTAAATGATAAATTTATAGATTAGTTGAACTTTGTACAATAAAAAATTTTGCAGATCTATTAAACCTAAAGTTTAAATGATAAATTTATAGAAGAAAAAAACTTGTTCTGCTATTTTGAGATGATTTTAAAATATCTGCAGACGTTCCAGATATCCTGCTTTATTTAAGGTTCTGAAATTGTGACTGCATTAAAACCAATTAAGCTATCAACGAGAAATTCCTCCTCGGTTTTGCTAGGGGCAATGGCTCCTTGAGCCATTGAGTTCTGAGCAGGCATTATTCTAGTATAAGTAATTAAGTAAATAAGTAAAATCTCGTGGATTTCTATAGCGCCTTTCTTAAAATAGCTATGGGGAAGGTAGGCTATATGATCAGCCAGGCAATAGTCACCATCCGAAGGGCAGTATGCAGCTGGACAAAAACTGTGCAGTTGAAAAAAGTGCGATGGAAATTCATTTTGTGCTGATAGTTTTGACAAATTTTAGGTGCCAATCGAGCCGAGGTCCTCTTTTGCAAATTTGCACATCAGACATATTGGCGTAGATGGATAAAAAACGTTGCAATAATGTCTGGTTCTGGGCCAATAGAACGTTTTTTACTCAGGCCTGCCGAGAGGGGCAAATGCTTAGGACCCCGGCGATCTGTAGGGGCCCGGGCGGGTCCGCAGTTAGGGTTAGGTTAGGTTTGAGGACTCAGTTGCGTTTGGGGCGCCCGTCAACAGGGTACAAGACCGGTTTTACGTTTTAACTGCTTACTGAAAACACTGGCAAGCAAAAAACGGTTGTCACCACTTTAGGGGACCCGCGACTGCCCTGCCCAGGGGCCCGGAATTTCTCGCGGAGGCACTACGTTTACCCGACAGGTCGACACGGTTCGTCGAGGTTCATATTAGTTTCGATCTTTACGTTTCCATAGAAACATGTAGCGTTTGAATCAGTTTCGAATCTATGGCTGCGTTCCAGTTGCTTGACCTCAGCGACCCAGCGTGAACTCTGACCTCGGGGCAACCTGGAAGCTATTCGGATTTCGTAAAATATGCTTAATAGTGAATAATGGTTCAGTTTAAATAGATTTGATTTCATCGACTATCAAATCACTTAATTTAAGAGCCATCGGAGTTCTTTGATCGTTAAAGGAGTTGAGAGATTTGTTGGTTTAAGAGTTTTAATTAGACATTGAAGGAACGGCAGTCAGAGACCGGGCTTTTTCCTCTATTGTTGTGCTCCTCATCAGTTGTTGATATATAGAGTGCAATTTGTTGCATTCGGTTATGTATTTGTGTAACTGAATTTAGTAGAAAACAATTGTTCTAGAGTTGTTGTTTGGCGCATTTCATTGTCGGTTGTATTTTCGTGCAAAATTGTTGTTATTAAGGAGTTAAGGACTATCTGTCCATAGCTCTGCATTGCTGTTGATCAATATTTCCAGACGGATTTTAATTCATGTGTTGCTGAGCAGAAGCGGTGAACATTATACGAAGTAGATGCGCAACATGAAATTGCTTTATGCTGTTTTTTCAAAACTCCAGATAGGAAATTCATTAAAGCAAATTACAGCACTACGGAAACACCAATTACATGGAAATAAAACAGTATTATTAAGCTTACACTGTAGGGAACTTTCTCAGCAAAGTGCAAGCTCCGTGCCTAACTTGGTAACCGGGGCATTCCGGCCTATTGATGGAAGTGTTGACAGTAAATCCTTAGCATTTCAGCAAAATCAGGCATCAAATCTAGCACTAGTAAAGAAATTCTCAGATTTGTTACAAACAGCCACATCTGGAGGAGATGCAAAGAGCGTTGAACGACATACGGTGAAGAATAAGAAGCTGCTGGTGACTGATCGCTTAAAGTTACTGTTTGACAAGTTTGAAGATGTTTTGGAAGTGATGCCTTTGGCTGGATTTGGAATGAAATATGGAGATGTACCAAGAGCTGGTGTATTAACAGGTATGTGTAATGAACATTTAATCATTTGGGCAAGAACTCAAGGAATAGATTTTTTATGCATACATGATACACTTTGTACGGCTGCAATTGTTAGCAATTCATCTTAGGTGATCTAAAGTTAAATTTATGCTATTTTAATAATTATAAAGTGGAATTACTGCTCAACAACGGTGCAAACCGCATCTTTCTAGCTTCTATATAGCCTGAAATATAGTAAGTTTATAACGTATATGTTCACGTTTTCATACGAACGCCTTTTCCTCAAATTAATTACACTGTGGGGGATGACTTTAAAAATTTAATGACCCCTTTAAAGGGTTAAAGGATTTGTGAAGCAATTAAAACTTTAAAAGTGTGATTCTAACTGAACATTTCTTTCTATGAGAGTGACAAAATGAATGCAAATAAAATATGCATGTATTGTATGGCATTCATTATGTCTGGGATCCACAATAAACAACCACCGCAGTGGGAGTTGCTACTATAAGGAATAAGGTTATTAAAACCGCTGGTTTTATAGGATCGGTTAACCATTCAAAAAAAGACCGGTTAACCAGTCGTTAGCAGCAGCATGATATCATGCCTACATCAAAGCGCTTTGATGTTGCCGGCGCTGGGGCTGGCATCCTGCGCGGCTACTTTAAAGTGCTTTGATGTTGCCGGCGCCCATGCTGGCATCCTGTATGGCTTACATCAAAGCGTTTTTATGTTGCCGGCGCTCGAGTTAGCACAATTTATAGGCCAAATTGAAATTACAGTTAACCGGTCAATGTTAAAAGGACCGGTTCTTGCTCTTAGGACCGGTTAACCGTTAACAGCCTTAATAAGGAACCTGCAGCTGTATGGCCTCATGCATTATACCGGAAATTCCATTAAATTGTACCTGCTGTAATGAGGTTTTTCTAAATAGTAAATATGCCAGACAGACAGATTTTATACTGAATCATTTAATTTGAAGTTGTGGAATTTGTTATGTATAGCCGTTGGGAAGATTCACGGAGTTCATTGCATGGTTATAGCAAATGATGCAACTGTAAAGGCTGGGACAATTTATCCAATAACACTTAAGAAGCAGTTGCGAAGTCTTGAAATTGCTCAAGAGAACGGTCTTCCTTGTATCTTTGTTGTTGACAGTGGAGGAGCATTTCTTCCACTACAGGTATCGCCTGTCTTTTACAAACAGCCAGATCAGCTTCTGAGGTTCAGCATTTTAGTGTTAGATGATGATACCGTAATTTGGAATTATTCACTTTGCATTGAGTGCTATATCATAAATGACTTATACTAATTTAGTTATCAATGTCTCACAATGAAGCTGTTGGTATGTACTATAACTACCGGGTACTTATTTATATGGCTCTTATGTGATTAGCCTTTCCATAGCTACTCTGGCTGAATGTAAAGTTATTGATACTATTGACCTAAAACTGAACGAGGCTAGAGAGATTGTGATCAATTCTTTTTAAATGTTGTTGGCATGTTATTCTTGGATAATTGTCTTATTAGAATTATCTTGCTGTGTCATAATATTTATTTGTTATCTGCTGAACTCTGCATTTGTCTTTAGGCAGAAATTTTTAACCCTGGTGGTCGTACTTTTTACAATGAGGCTATAATGAATTCACTTGACATACCAGAGGTCAGGTTTTTGCAATCATCGCTATTAATATCCAGACACGTAGTGTGCTTAATATTGTAGTTTTAGTTTATACATTGCTTCCTAATATAAGTTGCAGGGATGCTGAACATGCTTATATTTTGAAAAGTCAGTATGTAAGTGTCTCTGGGTTGCAAGTCATAATTGTGCAACTCTCTTCTGAAGTCTACAGGCAATGGTGAATTAGTGGTTATATACAAGAAGTCTTCTTTAATTAAAAAAAGTTTACACGAAGCCTTGATGTATCGAATACTGATGAAGCTTTATCTTTTTATCAAAATTTGTCATTTCTTAGTATTCATCAAGGCAAGTGTAAAATAGCAGGGTTTACATTGATAGTGAAGAGTGTGTATCTAAGTTGCTTCTTTATTTAATTTATATCCATATTTTCGTATTTGATAAATTGCAGTTGGTATGTTGGGATATTTGGTTATGACTGCATTTTAAATCTTAGCTATCATAAGTTCAATGCAGTGGTTGATTTAACTTGAGTTAAGTTTGTAATATTTTAACCAAGTGGCATGCTACTCCTGTGTTATTTATGATGCCAGAAAAGTAGAGGCTAGAGAGTGATGAGGTTTGTTTTGTAGATTGCTATTGTATGTGGCAGCTGTACAGCTGGCGCTGCATATGTGCCAACAATGGCTCAGGAAGCGATTATTGTGGAGAAAATTGGCACCATATTTCTTGGTGGCCCTCCTTTAGTCCATGCAGCACTTGGTGAAGTTGTTACCCCTGATGAATTGGGCGGAGCAAGATTGCATTCAACGTATGTGCATTCGCACTAGGGCTGCGCCGAGTAACTCAAGTAACGCGAGTACTCGACTCCAATTTGGAGTCGAGTACTCGCATAGAATAACTAAATAAGGAATAGAATAGATAAATAAAGAATAACCAAAAAATTTAATTGAAATTTGGCCTACCGTTATTTGTTACAAATTATTAATCAGTCTTAAGTATTTAAGTTATTCTTAATCGTTATGCCCCAGTTAGTTAAGATGTTGCCCACAGTGGTCAGCGGGCCAGGTCTAGTATGGACCTCACATTTCTTGCCAGTACCGGCAAATTAGTTTCTGTTCTGTAACTTCTGTTATACAGTTATACTGCACTTGAATTTGCTTGAATATCCGAAAAATTGATATGTAACTGTATCTAGCGCTCTGCTTTGGTTAAATGAGGGCCATGAGGCAAATAATATGCATTATGTGACGTGTAACATTTGCAAATCATGTATTTCTGGTTTTACGCGAGTACTCGAGTACTCGGTTAGCGCAGCCCTAATTCGCACGCGGAAACTTAAATCATTTAAATTCATGATTGGAATTGAATTTTTATATAATGATGGGATTTTTTTAAAATATACTTTCTTGTTTTCCAATGCCATTTATGGTCTGAGTGCATCAGTGTCAATGATCTGACATTTTGACATATAATTTATCAACTGTTTGTATTATTTTTATTTTCTGTTATTATTATTATACTGTTATTTGACTGTATTGTGGCTATTAGATTAAGTACTGCATTTTAAGTATAGCTGAATGCAAAGTGAAAGATCTTTGTTTCTTTAGGTCATGTCAGACTGCTTAGTACAGCATATTATGAATGTTGTCTGCAAAAACTTAGTAGTTTAATGAGTTTCACTTACCAGTATCAGTTGATCTGAGGGCTCATAATAATCACATTCTTTGCATAACTAATCTGGCAGATATGTTTTTTAATAAATACAGAGTGACACCTCTTTACCAGGTTAAGCTTCATGTCATGAGAGCTGCTGAACACTTTCTTATTGGTACAGCTCCATCATATCTGTGAGAGCTACTCCATCCTCTTAGCTGCACCCTGGTCGGCTGTGTCTTCGGTCCACAACTCAGTGTCTCCACAGCAGCGTGCCTAAGGCATGGACCTCCTTTTTTCTGAAATGAGGTATTGAGTGAGTCAACCCTATCATCTGTAATGCTCTTGACCCAGTATGCACAATTTACCAGCTCCTGATTCTGTGACCATCTTGAAACAACTTAAAGCTTGCCTCTTTATCAATACGAAGTAATCGCAGGCGGGAGTGCTTCTGAGTTATACTTCGGAAGAGGCACTATACGAGTATTCTGTTACGTCACGTAGATCGATGTTTTTGTTTATTGCTGTCTTTACTTTAGAGTGAGTGGTTGCACTGACTACATGGCTCAGACTGAGGTGGAAGCCTTTGAAATTGCCCGAAGTGCTGTTACTGCTTTCAACATTCATCCAGTGACTGACAGAAACCCATACAAAGAACCAGTCTTTGATCCAGAGGAGATATTAGGAATCATTCCTTCGACCAACGATCAGACATTAGACATGCGCAAGGTTTTTTCCAATATATGTTTATAAGTTTTAAATATTAAATGCCAGAATATCATACTCTGCAATCTTCAAAGGCCTAAAATATTTCAGAATTATTTCACGTTCAGTCATTCATAATGCAGTCAGCAATGTGTGTTGTATTTGTGAATTCCTTTTATTTCCACTTTAAATATTCTGTTGTCAAATGAATAATTTATTCGAGTTTAATACTAGTAATTATTAAGCACTTTTATAGCACCTTTTATAAATACTCTGAGGCATCCAGTCGATGATAGTCCGAATCCTAACTCTGTTTGAAACAGCAGGTTATGAAGGAAAAGAGCATTAGTTTTGAATCTAGAGTTGAAAGTATGATCAGGTTAGGCATGAGTTTCTTATATTTTATCCCATCTAAGTCATCTTCTTGGTCTCTTTTGTGGGATCTGTTTGTTATGCCATGTTAAACTATGAGCTGTAAGGTGCTTAAGGTCTCATTTTTGCTCAATCTGGTGTTGTGTGTAAGAAATGATCGATGTCATGAAATGTCCATGTCATGAAATAAAAGGGTAGACTGTTTATTCTTTGTTTAACTCTGTTTTTGAAGTTTTTTCCAAATTTGCAGCCAGTGATCAGTTAGCTCTGGAAAGGTAATGGATGATTTGTTCTTTACTGTTGTTCTATTTATTTTGACTAATGAAGGTATTTGATTATACTGGTAATAATTTTTTAACACAAAATTTTGCATCACTTGCAAATTTACACCTTTGATCGTTGTGTCTCATGCTTGATTTGTTATTGTTAAGGCTATTTTGGTGTTCTTTATTAAACAGATTATTGCCAGAATTGTTGACGATAGCCGCATGCATGAATTCAAGTTGGCATATGGAGTGTCAATTATCACTGGATTCTGTCACATTGAGGGGTATGCTTTTAAAGGTTTTTCTGCCCTTGTCTCTATTTTGATAAAGATATTTTTATCAAATTGTTTGCAAACAATTCTAAATGTTTGCAAGTGGAATGTTTTTCAATTGTGCATCTGAGTCTGTATGACTTGCACCTGTTTAGTAATCTGTGATTTGCATGGAATTGAATTTTATTTGATTATGTTTATAAAAGAGAAACGATTTTCTTTGCATTTTAGATTTTTGGTAGGCGTCGTGGGGAATAATGGCCAAATGACGTCAGAGGCAGCTCTTAAAGGTTCACACTTTGTGCAACTTTGTTCACAGCGCTCCATTCCAATTGTGTTTTTCCAAAATACCACAAGTAACTCTTCTGAGTTGTTGACCATTCAACAAGGTAAATAAACAATCAGTCTTTAGGACTGGATGTTTATATATTTAAAATTTATATAAAGCTTTGTTTGCCTTTTTGCCTATCATTTCACTCACACAGAGTAGAATGTGTGTTCATATTGATGATACCATGTTGTGCTCACTATAGCAAACCTATCATCTGTTAATCATTTTGTAGGTTTGAATACCGACATCATTTTACATAAAAATGAGACAAATGTTTAAGTTGAAAAGGAGTAAGGAGTCCTTTTAGAATTTTTGAATTGTTTCTTCTGTTATCGAACTCTTGTCTAAAATTTTGATGCATTCTTACTAAATGCTTTCTGTCTTCTCTTGCCTTACTTATCGATTTTCCTTCATTCGTGATTGTTGAATTTCCTTTCTTATATTTAGTGCGTGTTTTTATGTGAAGCAACCACTGATGGTGAGAAATTACGCAGCCATGCAAAGTTTTTGTCAAGTGTTGCTTGCTCACACGTGCCTAAGATAACGGTCGTCATTGGCAAAAGTTATGGGATTGAGAGCTACATGATGGTACGTGGCACTATTTTTATTTTAGATTTAGAACATAACTGTGTGATGTGTGTCAATTTTTAGTCAATCAATCAATCAATCAACTTCTATAGCGTCACAATCATAATGCCCAGGGCATCAGCCGATGGCACACCAAATAATCTAAATAGCATTAGAGCCAGGCCAAGCCAGAATGCTAGTGGTGTGTGTGTATCATTACTGTAGTTTCATGCATGGCTCTTTGACATTCCATGCACTGCTAACCATTTACTTGCTTCCCACCAGGAAATTAATGTAGTCAACTATAATTACAGTGTAATCCTGTTATGATGGGTTTGAGTGGATCTGGCAAAACAGTCCTTTATATCCAGAGTCCATTACATCGAGACATTGCTGCTTGCCCAGAACACAACTACAGGACACCAGCTACTCATGCCACACCCCAGCAGACACACAAGTTGTGGTACAGATTATTATATTGTAGATGCAGTAGTTCCACTTTATCTGACTTTTTGAAATATATATTTGATCTGTAATTGGTTATCCCAATTACGTATCTGCATTAGATATCACCGGCATGTCACACATCTTGTAGGCTGAACCTGTATGTCCGTTATACCACAACAAAACTACAGCTAGAAGTGACTCTGGGAACCAAATTTTTAGTCCATTTTATGTGAAATTTTCATGTAGTCACGCGACGGGGACTGGCAGACCATGTCCGCTATATCCGATATGTCGTTATAAGTGAATCCATTATAATGGGATTATACTGTAGTGCCTTTTTCATCTGAGTCTATATGAATTAAATGCAGACTTATTATTGTATTAAATGAAAATTGATTGATATAAATAGAAATTGTCTCTGGTGAATTTTGATTGTGGATAAGTTGTATGGCATTTTACTTAGCTCGACACTTGATGAATTGTAGTTAGTTCTTTCTTCATTTGCTATCGTATTTTGAGACTTTTTTACTCTGAGTTTTCAGTTCTGTGCTCTGACTATATTGTCACAGTATGAGTTTTTAAGAATATTTTGACAAAATTTGTCCCAGAAGTGTCTGCTATAAAAATAAATTGCATTTAACCATAATACAGTTGGTATTATGCATTAACCATAGCCAGTGGGCAATTATTGTATGAGGATTGTCTTCTATTCAGTGCAAATGGTTCCTGTTGCACTTTGTATAGACAGATTTTTGACATTATGTTGTTTTCTTTGGTTATTGGTTACTTCTGATTATTTTAAAGACTATTGATTCAATAACAGAGCAGTATTCTGGCTATGGTGCACTAGAGTGTTAAGAAACTGTCTTCATGTCAAATTAACAGGTAATATTTTTTAATTACAGGTTTAGACTTGCAGGCTGTTGACCTTGGATTGTCAACAATTCTTTGACAATTATAGGTTTGTTTTGTCCTCTAGGGAGGTCGATCCTTTGGTCCACGATTTCTTTACAGTTGGCCAACTGCAAGTGTTTGTATTGGTGATCCTGAACTTCTTGCAAATCAGGTCTTTCAGCTGCTACTGGATATTTAGCTGATTAGCATTGATTTGAATTCATATTTTTGCAAACAAAAGAGAATAGTTGGAACTCAAATTGCTAAAATAAATTTCTATTACAGAATCTAGGAATTTCAAAGACAGAATCAGGTTTTCATAACGATGCTAAATTTTTAAAAAAAGGGAATTGTTGCTTTAATTTCTAGGAAAATGTGGAAGACGGAAAGTGGCAGGACACCTTAAAGCAGATACGTTTTCAATCGTCAGGTTTCTATTCCTCATCACAGGGATGGGATGATGGAATGATTCTGCCTTCTGACACTAGAAGGGTAAAACTCAGTGCATTGACCTTGTTCAAAGGAGGTTTATTTGAAGTGTGTCAACACAAAAGTTTTATGAGGAACACTTAGCTATGAAGCATATTACATTACTGGTGGCTTCATTCTTAGACAGCTTTGTTATAATTCAATTCTATGAGTTTTCTAATTTATGTTTTTTATGTAGTAAGTTGTTTGATATCATTGCAATTGATAATGCCATATTGTTTACTAATTAATGACCTGTTAATGAATTGCTGGTAGCAGTTGTTGACATGTTAGTGTTTACCAGCATGTCAACTGGATTAAGCAGTTGAAACAGTAACAGTTGAAACAATAAATGGATTCAAAGGTTATCTATGAGAAGTAGGCTATTTCACACAGGCTAACTTAGCCTTCCTTTCTCACTTGAAATCTACTATAGCATACTTGAAATCTACTATAGCATGAACTATAGCATGATTTAAAGTGGCTTAGGAGGTATTACTGCCTGTGTGAAAGCCACTAGGGGCACTAATGGGGCTTGAACCTCGCTCTGTCAGCCAACCGCTCCATTGCATAAGTAACCTGCTCCAGTGCACAACCCACTATTATTATTATTATTATTATTATTATTATTATTATTATTAGCATTTCTAAAGCACTAGTTTGCAGTACAGCAAATTAATATTATTAAGCAAAACATGTGATAAATTCTATTAAAATAAATTCTATTAAGATAAATCAGGTAAAATTCTGTTTTAATAGGCTGATAGGATGCATTCAATGGTTTTGATTTAAGTATTATCATATTTACATTTGCTTTATGTGCTTTGCAGGTTTTAGGAAAGAGTCTTGAGATCATCTATCAGATGCCACATTGGACTTATGAGAAAACTTCAAAGTCTGTCATCAGGATGTAGTCACAGAATTCATCATGTGAAGATGCAAAGCTATTTTCATATTCTTTGTGGATTTTGGTTGCTTACTATGTACCCATATTGGTCAAAAGACTTATTTTCTAATCAGGTCAGGTCTTCATCCTCCACCTTTGTCCAGCTATCGACTTCTCCAAGACAGCTCACCAAAGTTCTCTGTCTGTTGCTGTTTCTTCTAAAGTCATTCGATGTCTTCCGTTAGTTTTTTCCGTTGAGATTCAGTCCTGCCATGTGCAGATCCTCTTCCAATCCGTCCACCCATCATCTTTTCGGTCTTCCTTTGGATCTTCTCTCCTTTGGTTTGTAGTTGAAATTTCGTTTTGGGTTTCTTATTTCATCCATTCTGAGTACGTGTCCGGTCCATTTCATTCTTCTCTTTCTGACTACTTCCATGATGAGCGGTTGCAGACTTGCAGTGTTCTCTCTCTAGCTTCTTCATTTGTTATATGTTCTTTGTATCCAATCCTTAGTATCTTCTAAGCCATTTATTTTCTGTTGCTATTATTTTTTTCACCAATTCTTTTTTATGGTCCAAGATTCACATCCCTATATTAGTATTAGTATTACACAAGTGTTGAGAATATTTAGTTTTATTTTCATCCCAATATCATGTCTTTTTAAAATTTTGTTTGTAGCCTATCCTTCTTTAGTCCGAAACTCCCTCTGCTTCCAGTGACCAGTTCATTTCCCAAGTAAACAAATTCTTCACCATTTCAATTTCTTTTCCAGTGGGTGTTTCTGTTGGCCAATCTCCCACATTCTTTGTAGGTGACATTTTTTTTGTTTTATCTGTGTTTATTTGTAATCAAAATTTTTGATTATTTCTATTGACTTAGTGAAAAGTACCCATTTGTGATAAATAAATTGTTTGCCACTCATCTTATACAGTGTATGTATACAGGTTAATCCAAATGTTGAACAAATCATGAAATTTCTTTTGGTTTGGTTTTGTGTTGGTTTGTGATAGTCTTTTGGCTGCAGTTAATGTGAAATAAAGATATATATATATATACATGTGTGTGTATATATATGTATATATATATACACATGTATATATACATGTATATATACATGTATTTAGCTTGCTGCTTAGCTGTAGGGCATAATGCAGACAATTTAGCTAAATTTGTGATAACAGTGTGCACAACATAGGATGTGTAGCCATTTCAGTATCTTAATATAAAGCTTAACAATGCCAAAGTCAATCTCTGGGCACTCATTTCAGGCTTAATACTAAAAATATTTCTTTTGACATTAAAAATTCAACATTCAGCCGTTATATTGAATCTACACTGTGACCCAATGAAAAACATTCCACTGTATATTTGCCCATAACTTTGACAAAATTTAATGTGAACCAATTTTCAAAATATTGCAACTATTTGACTCAGAAATAAATGGGGGACAGGGCCTGATAATACATGTATATTGTTTGCAATGCCCATAATGCACAGTAGCCTTACCCAGAGATGTTGCTAGTACACAATACACTGTACTTCAAGTACAAGTACCTGAGTCTAAAGTGTGAGTAAAAGTACTTGCATTCAAAAAACTTCAAGTAACTGACAAGTACTGATCCTAATAGCCAAAGTACAAGTACCTGGGTCTAAAGTATGAGTATAAGTACTTGCATTACAAAAAACTTCAAGTAATGGACAAGTACCAAAGCCACTAGTACAAGTACCGATCCTAATAGCCAAGTACAAACAGCAAGTACCGGTACACTTTTTAACTGGCAGCTGTCTTTCACAGCTGTTCAATAAAACCGACGCAAGACCACAGTTCTTCAGCAACCGAGCAGCTGCCTGCCTGGTTTATTGGGAAAATACACAGCGGGTGATGGACACAATCAAGTGATAAGTCTGCGAGCTTATGTAGAAAGTAAACATAGGTACATGTAGTACCAAGTATTGCATCTGTAACATTACCTAGTAAAACTAAAATTGGATTAGATTCGGTGCGCCATTGCTGATGCCCTAGGGCATAAACGAATATGATAAATAAATGAGTAAGATCTCGTGATTTTCTATAACACTTTCGAAGCAGCACCATAGTAGATACCTAGTGTAAAACAGCTATAGCCAGATTTAGGAAATGATTTTTTGAAGGTAGCAGCACCATAGAAGTTTATAAATTGATTGATTGATCGAGCGATGATGATAATTTTCTGAATTGACAGAAGACAGAAAAGGTAAATCTAAAAGGAATCATAGATATATGGACTAAATATGGAACTTTATTTCTAATTTTCTATGCGTATATTCACTGATTCCGGTTTGTTGATCGCAGATTCGCCGAGCGTGATCGTTTTTGTATTATAGTTGACTATTTTATCAGAAAGACAAATTTGTGGAAATGAAGTTGAAAATTAACAAAGAATTCGCCGAAAAATTTAATAAGCGTAAAGAAGATGAAGAGCTTCAGCGATGTAAGCATTGGAATATGAAACATTGCCGACTGGCCAATCCTAGTACCCAGTTACACGTTAAATCGCTCAAAACACACTATAATTCAGCAAATTTTGCTGATTCGTTATAAATTTTCATAGAAACAAGACCGGCATTATTAAGAAAACGTTTTGAAATGCCGGCCAAAAGTTCTAGAGCTTCCTTCCTCTCTCGCCATATGTTCCCAGGAACCCAGTACTTTCAAAACAAGGCTCCGTAATCTGCCTCGAACTTTCCTACTGTGACTATCCGCAGGAATTGACCTGAGCTGTTACGGTTTGGATTTGAAGTGCCGCAAATTGATACCGTTGAGTTTTATACCATGTGCTGTGAAAGTGCATACTTATTAAGATATTTCAGATATTTGTGCATAAACCATTATTACAATATTGGATGATTTAAATATTATTGTATGTAGTTTGGGGTCCTATAATCGGGCCAGTTAGATTGGTGGATCCAATTGGACCTGTGGAGTATTTAATGGCACTCATAGCACATGTACATCTGTTGTAAAGATTCACAGGCATGACATTCTGACACTGGTTAGGACTGATAAAGAAGTCGTGGGGAATTCTCTGTTTTATAGAGCATAGGTGAAGCATCGTTGAGCAACTGTCTTGCCATTTATTGCCATTTAGAATAAAACAGTTTTAAAACAGTAATGTTTAGAATAAACAGTTAAGTGGAAGACTTTATGAAATATTTTTTTCAAAATTAGCAAACAGAAGTTTCTTGAATGCTGTTATGATTTTAGAATGCCAATGAAAGGCCTAGTTCATTGTCACTGTAATGGGTTTATGCGTATGCATGTATGCTTTGTATAATAATGATCATTTAACTAGGAAATTATCTAAGATGTCCTAAAGATGTCGCATGGAATGAAAACTGGAAATTGTTCAAGCATTCTTTACTGTATCCAATCGCAGCTAAAAATATTGTCCTTTGGCAGTCCTTAGAATGGATGCTGTTCCTACAATTAGACAGTTGTTTTCAGTAAGAGGAGATATCTACTTGTATTTATGCTCAGTTTTACGGCACTGTTTTAAATAGCTCAATGTGTCTTATATTCTTATATATACTCTTA
Organism: Metaphire vulgaris; assembly: GCA_018105865.1. NCBI lineage: Eukaryota > Metazoa > Annelida > Clitellata > Crassiclitellata > Megascolecidae > Metaphire > Metaphire vulgaris. The sequence continues at coordinate 8,480,529 of CM030839.1, read as the reverse complement.
ATTAATTTATATGTGTAGAATGATGATGCTTGTTGATCTGTATGGCTTTGGATTGTTTTAGTGAAGGCTAAATATGGAGATGAATCTAAAATTTCATCCTCTTCAAGTTCGTCAGAAAGTGAAGATGGCGAAGAGAAGGTTTGTCCATGACAGTGTACTGCTATGACTTTATGCCTTAACTATATAATGAACACATTACTAATGACAAAAATGGTAAAGGTAGCATTCATCACCAGAATGTTTTACCCTGGTATGGATGGTTTGCTTTTTCTATTTTTCAGCCCAATATTAAATTGTTCAAATGCAGCCAGTCTTCCCAGTGTAGTCTATCAACACAAAAGATGTTCACATAATTAGTTTGCTTATAATATTAAAAGGATGACATTATTTTATAATGTATTGTTATTTTATGATATACTCCATAATCAGTCCTCTTGCCATGCATGGGTTTACAGGGTTATGATTGCAGAGGGATGAATTGTTCATGTCCGGAGTGTGAGTGAAATGTTCAACCGAGGTTAAGAAAGAAATTTACTGAGGTGAAATGTTTACCGGGTGAAATGTTTAGCGATTGAAAATTCTGCCAAACTTTGTTTTTACCTGGCCGAAAAGTGATGTGTGTGCAGCAGTAGGTTTTTTGGCCACATTAGCATTTTACATGGCCTAGTATTACCGAATTTTCAACAGCTGGAACAGTTTCATGTATGCTGGCTGTTTCTCTTTGGTCAATGTTTTAAAACCTGTTCTGGTTGAAAATGTCACCAGGTGGAGACACTTATCCTTTTATAAATGCAGGCCACTAAGCATTTGATAATGAATATATTTTTCTAGTATTTAGTTTGTAATTGTATAATTTTAGATTGTTGTTTAATCTGATGAGATAATGATTTATGGAAAAGTTTCATTATTCATTCATTCATTCCTAGACAATTTCTATAGCGCTGTAACAAGGCTGAGGCCCACAACAAAAGCGCTTTAACATCTCAACTATAACCCAACCTAAACAGATGCGTTTTTAATCTTGTGATGAAATGCTCAGGAGTATCAGCCATGGTGGTCTCATCAGGAAGAGAGTTCCACAAGATAGGATTACCCCTAGTGAAGGATCTCTCTCCGAACTTGGCGGTCTTGGATGGGGGAGGAACATGAAGTTTAACGCCACGACTCGAGCGGAGCGAAGCTCTCCTGTCATTACCCTGCGGTCTCTTTACAAGAGAGGCAAGGTACTCCGGACAGCACGGGTCATGCAGCGCTCTGTACGTCAGCCAGCATCTTTTGAACACAATCCGCTCAGGGACTCGGAGCCAATGCAGACGATCCCTGAGAAGTGGTGTTACATGTTCGCACCAGCGACATCCGAACACAATCCTCGCCGAGAGATTCAGAACAGACTGCAGCCGTTCAAGTTTGCCAACCGGGAGACCCAACAGGACACTATTGCAATAGTCGATCCTAGTTAGGACCAAGGCCCGGACCAAGTGTACCACTCCGAATACAGGCAGATATCGCCGGACAGATATTAAAATCATTTTATTAAATTATTAAATCATTTTTATTTTTATTAAATCATTAAATCATTTTATTTCAAAATGTGACATTGTACAGTAGGGGTCATGCCAGAAAGTCATATCTTATTTATATATGGATCTGAAGACTGGAGAGTTTTGTGAATTAGTTAAGTTTTGTAATTTCTCTTTGGTTGGTTGACTGACAGTACTGCCAGCCTGATACCCAAATGAAAATTTATGAAGAATTACTTTTGAGCTTTGAGATTTGATGGTGTAATGCATGTGTTTGATTTTTGTTGTTGCAGGAACTTGATGATAAAAGCTGGAAAGGTTTCTTTAAGATGTATGCTGCAGTTCAAAGCAAGGATCCAAGAATCTATGATCCTGATTACAAATTTTTTGATGATCACTGTATGTAAAACGTTTCTGCATCTTATCTGACAGTATTTGGAAATTCTCTGGAACATTTCTTTTGTTATGACTGATGCTGCTAATGTGTTTTATTACATGCAAAACCTTTTCTAAATTGTTGCAATTGAGGTGATGTGATACTGAAAAACAATTCTGTCTACCTATTATCATAGGTTGATGAATATTTAAAGTGCAAATTTGAGATGAAATCAGATATAGTACATGTAATAGGATATGAGTAGATTATGAAAATTCTAGAGAGGTGTCCCTATAAGCCATCAGACATTTAGTAATAGTTATAAACTTTAAAATGTTTCTATACTAGAAGCAAGGCAGTTAGGCACAAAAGGGCTTCCATCTTTGAAGATTAGCATTGCGGAAAGAAGAAAGCACACCTTAACCTTTTTACCGGATGTCCCAAATATCCTCGCCTAACGTCTTCACCCACATAATGGCTGTCCTGATTATATTAATCAACTTTCCCGACTGCAAACGCAACAGCCATCCTGAATATCCTTGGCTAAAAGTAGCTTCAGTATCGGTGTCTTTGGTAAAAGTAATCGATATTTCAAGTAGTTTTGTTGATTATTCATCAAAAATCTAATTTGTTTCACTCACCTCAAAGCATGTTGATCCCGCTATAGTGACAGCACCTTGGCAAATGGAAGTTCACTGCTATGGAGTGATATTCTGCCAGAAAGTTGGGATTAATCGCCAGAAATCGAAAGCAAATGCAAATATAAATAGAATTTGAGTGAATTTGAGGTTTCTGGCTGTGGTAGAATGGAATTCTATGATGTTTTACTGGCATCGTCATGTTTTGCGGTAAATGGAATCTTTTACATTGGCCTGCTTTAATACTATTTATGTGCATTTTAGTTGCTGTTGGGTGTTTTTTAGCTGAAGATGATGATGATGTGAAGGAGCAAAAAAACAACAGTAAGCAAAAAGTAAAGAAGAACAAGAAAGAAAAGCCAATGTTTCTGAAAGATTATGAGAGGAAAATTATAACAGAAAGAGAAGGGTTACTGATTGTTTACTGCTAATAATTATCATATCAGTTAAAATTAATTAATTATTTAATTAATTCATTCATTCATCAATCAGTGTTTTTTGCATGTAGCCTATATACAATTGATGCCTATAGTGTTCTGAATTTAACCTTGTTTGATTACACTTGCTTGGAAGATAACAAGATCAGTGATTTATATAATATAATTTCAAGTACCGGGTAGTCTTCTACTGAAAATCGGATGATGACATTGTAGTCTTATTTCGGTTGAACTTTTAAGCAAGACGATTTTTTAATGAAATTTTTTATAAGAAATCTCTAGTATTAATGTTTCTCAAGTACCAGTATTTCTTACACCAAATTGACTGTTTAAGCATGTTTAAATTTAAGCATATTTATTGATTTAATACAGAAAACTTGGCGACGATGAGTCAGAATCTGAAATAGAAACAAATGTTCCCAAATCGGTCAGTTATTTTGAGCACCAGGAACTGATCAAAAAAAGGCATGTTGCGATTTTTTATTAAAATTTTATAGATTAATGATACTGTAGATGAAGTTAATTGCTTTAATGTAAACTTCATTATATTATGCTGAGTTGAAATAAAATATTTATTTATCGTGACTATTTGTCATGTATTAAAATCTGTATTATCAGATTTTTATTTTTATTATAGCATTCAAGAGGCAACTGCTGAAATTGATGATGACAGTGAAGATGACTTTTTTAAGCCTAAAGTTTCCTCTAAAGAGGAAAAGGTCTGTGTATTAAATATATTCTGCTGTTTTCATGCTTTCTGTACATGTTTAAGATTCTGCGAATCAAAGGATTTAAAATTATTATATTATTCAATATGGCAAATTGTCTAAAAATATAAGCCATTTTATTTAAGTAATAAAGTCTTAACCTTTAAACCGCTGGAACTGAGTATACTTGGCTACATTTCATATAATTACAAAGTATCTGACAGTTTAAGGGTTAAAAGTCTCGTGCATTAGAAAATTATAATTATTGACCATAACTGTATGCTCCATAAAAATGTAATTCCTGTGTCTTCATAAGGCTTAAATTAAGTAAATAATATTTGTATCTGCTGCAATTCTCAATATGAAATGTGGTGTAAATGTGGTGGGCATTGATTTTGATCAATGGCTGTACATTCTGACATGCAACATTGGGACTGTCTTTCCTCTTTAATTTTTTGTTTTAATTTTCGAATCAACTATTTTCCAAATAGTGTTTTTAGCATCTTCTTACAACTGTATCTGTTTATGCACTGCAGGACAAGAAAGAGAAGGACTATTTGGAATGGTTAAAAGGGCAAAAGGATGACATAGACGAAGGTCTGGCTAAAGATCTGGTATGTTTGGATCATAGTAATTGTTCTTGTTCATTTGTTTGGTATCTCATTATTTTTAAGATGTCGACCTTGTCTAGTTGCAATTTCTGACTGACAGTGACTGTACTGTGTTCATGCTGAAATGGAATATAGAAAGATTCTGGTAGTCAGAGATTGAAGTGATAGTTTTTGTCAGTTTAAGAATCAACATTGGTTATGAGGTATAGACTTGCGTTCATGGTCAGCCTTTTTGTATTATTCTAAGAGCAGTTTTCATCTGTGCTGCATTGAATGTTATAGTGCAGTGTTTAGTTTCTGGATATTTATCCCATTCAAGATGGAAATCAGTTACACTCCTCACTTTAAGAGAATCCCTGCCTCTGTTTTATCTTGTTGATTTTAGAATTTAGAACTTTATGTCAACATGGTCTTCCAATGACATCATAATAGCACAATGTATGCTTGTATGTATGACGGTATACGTATGCATATATGTGTGTATGTATTTTCCATCTTCAGAGCATTTGAAAATGTAATGTTTAAGGAACCTCTTAAAAAGATGTGGGCTGATCCAGGCTTGGATGATGGACAGAAGTTTTTACGAGATTTCATCCTTAACGAGCGGTACAAGGGCAGCGCCGAGAGGTTACAAAAAACTTGTTCTTCAGTATTCTAATATAAGATTATGGATATCAACTTTGTCAGCTGTAGATGACTTACTAGCAAAAGTTTCATCTTTGTTCATGAATCTGTCTTTAGTTTAGTCTTAACAATTCCATTGCTTTTGATTAGCTACACTTTCTAAGTAACAGAAATGTTCACTGTGGCTGCTAACTTATTATTGTTGACAATCGCCAAATTGGCTTATAATGTGCACGATTTGTGGTGACATGTGTAATGAAATGTTTGTTTGAAATTATTTTTTGCAAAGATTCCCTTTATAACTGTCTACCATATACTGTAGTTTCACAGTGACTGACTGCAAATATAGGAGTCTTTTTTACCGCATGATCTGAAAATCTACAATCTTTCTATATAGCGATCTTGATGAGGAAGAAATTCTTCGTGAAGTGGATGAAGATGAAAAGGAATTTGAAGCTGAAGAGTTATTTGCTAGAAAGGTCGACTTCCGATTCCAAGAAGAGGATAAAGAATTTGTGAGTTTTTTTATTGATGTCTTTGAAAATTTTCAATAATTGTAACTTATTTTCTGTTTTTGAAACTTGAATCACGCATTTTGCTACTGTTTTTACTGATACTTTACCGATTAGTTCTGTGAGGCAATTTCACATTTTAAATATTATACATAAAGTACCTTTGTTGTCATTCTGTCCTAATTGATCATTGGTTTTAACAAGTCAGGAAGACATATCTGAATTGTTAATGTTTTATATATTTAGTGCTACAAGTAATGCAAGATATATGATTGGTAATGTTTTATCACTTTATGCATATGATTTAAAACTCTGAATCTCTAATTGTGTTTTTAAAACTGCTTTTAACTTGAGAAGCTACTTGATCAGTTTCACAACAACTCGTCTACAGACTTTTCGTCTACAACTTGCCTACAGACTTTTGGTCTACCGACAATAGGTCTACTACGATACCCTAGCCATAACCCTAACCCAGATATTGTAGTAGACCTAATTATCGTAGACGAATAGTCTGTAGACGAGTTGTGATACCTATTTCATCATGTAGTGAGTTATGTGTAGGTTGTTATTGTTCTTATTTTCATGTTTATATTGTTTAATTATTACTGCAGTTAAAGAGCTATCCTCGGACCATTGGTGAATCCTTCAGGAACAAAGACAATCGTAGAGCTGAAAAGAGACAAAGAGTGAAAGAAAGAAAAGATGCCGTGAGTTTGTTTATAACTCAGTAAGATTTATTTGAATAGAGAGAAATGTGTGGGCTGAGTCAACAGGTTTTATATTGCTATAAGTTAAGATGTATGTTCATTTTAAAACCACTGTGCATGACTTGTGTGCTTGAATTGTGTTGGCTTTGACAACTGTAATCATGTCTGCTCTCAACGTATTTTAATAAAATTTATGACAGCAGTATCTCAATTATTGCTTAAAATTATTTCAGTATAATTTCTATTCCAACAGGTACATATGTTTTGGAGTTACCGTAATTATTCCAATTAAATTATAAATTAGGAAAAGCAAAAGGAAACAGAGGAACTGAAACGCTTAAAGAATCTGAAGAGGAAGGAAATTCTAGAAAAGCTGGATAAAATAAAACTCATAACAGGGAATGAAATGGTCGACGTGACAGAACAAGACTTGGAGGATGACTTTGATGATGCAAAGCATGATGCAGTAATGCAGGTGAGTCCATTAATTCTTTTACGTAGATGAATGAGATTGTTTTAGTTTGATTTGGGTGATTCATAATAGGGTGGGACTAAATAGGGGTTTTGAACTATTTGGACGAATACGAATAGTCGGGTTCACTATTCGACGAATACAGAATGCGAATACAAATAGTGCACCCCTCCTGCTGCAAATCGCCATATATTGTATAGTCAGCAATGGTGCTGTGTGCTTCTATTATACCTTTTAAGAATTATCAAATAAGTAATAAGCTAGCAGAAACATGCAGAGTTATTCTTTTAGCACATATGCCATGGATAATAAATTCGTACAGCATTATTTTGAAAGCTGGCCAATAGAAACAAGCGTATTTGCTGGCACTTGAATTTGTGAAACTGAGGAATTACCGTAATCTTTAAACTAATACAACACACACACACAGACCATATGCAAATTTTAAACATCATGTGACCACTCTTTGTATTCGTTTTGACCAGCACTATTTGGACAAGTACGAATCTACTATTTGGTGCACTATTCACTGCTGAGGCAAATAAAAAGTGAATATTCAGCCCAGCCCTAATTTTTAGGCGTTTGCTTTCAAAATAAGCTACATGACCATGAAATCTGATTTCAGTACTGTCTGTTTAAGTATCTTCATAATGTTTAAGTTAAATTGTGTTCAGTATCACATTATAGTAGCTTTAAGTTGCTTATTTGCAGAAATTAATTGGCGAAGATTATTATGACCAAGACAGTGACGGTGATGGAAAACCCCAGTTTGATAAGGAAGATTTTGATGAGGACGTTAATGGTAGGACTTTTGCTCATATTTATCTAACTTATGAATGGATTTTATATAATTTTTTGCTTTTATATGCATATTTATTGCAGTATTTTAAAATCACCAATTTTGCTTTGTTGTCTTTTATATTATTTATTGATATATATTTCTAGTAGAAAAGTCCATCATTAGAAGGCATTTGACAGCTGAAAGAGTTCATGAATTTTGAATTGAAAGTTATTTTAGTCAAGTATTAAAAATATGCCAAGAGTTTTTGCCTTGAAGTCATTAGATTGAGATTTTTATCACAATAGGCTGAGGATTTGAATTCATGGTTATTATCAATGCAGATTTTGATGCTTTGCATAATAAATTAACTACTTGTATGCAACTATGCATACAGAAAGCATAGATTCATAAAATACATAAAAATGGTTTATATGCATCTGAGGTTTTATGGATGTGTGAGATAGTAATTAATTAGTACTAATATTCTTTGGAAATAGATAAGTGGTAATTTAATTATTGACTTTATGCCACTTGTTACAAAGTATTGTATGTGGACTTGAACTGCAAAAGGAATATTTCATTATTTATTCATGAAAGAAAGTTGCAATGAATGGAATGATTCAGACCACGAAGTTGCAAAAGAATCACTCAGTTCAGAAGAACAAGAACTTCAGCCATGTCATTCCAAAAGTGTTAGTAAAGCTATTTTTTATATGAGTTGTATAGTGACATTAATATTAATTAACCCCTTTACTGGGAATTATCGAATATATCTGTCCATTTTACATTGAGTTACAGTTAAATACACAGTAAAGGGGTTAATATATTAGGTGATATGTAATGTAGCAGAATATTTGTTTAGTGCTTTTTCTGAAGAAGCACTCCTGCAATTATTGCACTTTGATAAATAGATGAGTTTTAAGTCATCCAAAAAGAGGGCAGTGGAATCAGCAGTTGCTAAACTACATATACTGGGGGGTCAAAGATCATTCCAGAGGCTAGGGCTGACTGACTCAATGCGTCGTTCAAGAATAAGGAGGTTTGTGCTCGGGAAAACTGTAAAAACCCTGAGTTGTAGACTGAAGATATGGCCAACCAAGGATGAAGCTAAGATGTAGTAGCTCTGACAGAGATATGAGGCAGTAGTACCAAATAGAGAAGAGTAACAACCTTCAAGATGCAAAACTTAACTTTTGCATAAAAAATTTGGTAGTGAATATTAGGGCAGACAATACATGTTAATTTGAAACTCTGCTCCTATATTCAACATAAACAGTAATAATCTTGAATGAACACACAGATTGATTTGATTGTGATGGTTAAGAAGTAGGTAATCTGCCTAACAGTAATATTAATCCTGAGTTGATTTGTATATGTTGTAGGAAAGAGGAAAGGAAAAATTTAACAAGAGAAAGTCAAAGTTTGCAGAGGAACTTGAGAAACTGAAACAAAATTTTGATCCAAGTTTGTTATATATTTGCATCTTGCAAGTGATTAGTTTATGTTAAATAAAGTTTATATGTACAGCATTTTGTTGCCTAATAAAATTCTGAGGTTTTGCTGTATTGTTTGTGTGGAGTAGTGATGTACTTGATATCATCAACTGTGCTTTAGTATGTCCTTTAAAACAGAGACGTTTTTGCAGTCAGTGTCATTTGTTTTAAATTGAGTTGCATATTTAAAATAATTAGTTGAATATTTAAAATAATTGGTTGAATATTTATTTCGTTGATTGATTTTGCAGAGGAAATGACAACTGAGCGGTATATTGATGAAGTTCTATCTCGTATGGATTACGAAGACAAAATTGGTGATACCGCATTTAGGTTCAAATACAGAAATGTGGTTCCATGTGACTATGGCCTGTCAGTTGATGAGGTACTGTGTTTTTACAAGATTACCGTTCATGAAATGCATTCTGTGTAATAATGTTGATCGTGTTTCGGCCTAGAATGGCTGGAAATAATAATTATCCGAATGGCTTCCAAAATAACTAATTATCCGCTAATATCCTATGATCTGGACTGATTACATTTTGGGTCAAAAGTATAATCAGACTATTTATAGATCAGGTCAGGTCTTTGTTCTCCAGCTAATATTTTAAAAATTTGTATTTTCCTGCAGCCCTAATATCCTCTTCCAATGATCTGGACTGTCTTCTCCTCTGGTTTGTATTCTGTTAGTCAAATGGATTTGGGTCTGTGCATGTATGCATGTGTTTCAGCATGCATGCATATTTGTGATCACTAATTTGAATGTTCCAAAGAATACTCTAGAAATCTTTGCAATTTTATCACAGGTTTTAAAAGCAATCAGAATGATGATTTTGTACTGAATTATTATTTAATTATTAGGTTTCTGTTAAAAAGATGAGCCAGTACAGGTGATGTATACTGTCATTTCTTTGTCAAAGCACCCTTGTTTTGTGCCATTAGCTCATCTACAGTGCTATAGTAAATTGTCTGACAATAATAATAATAATAATTTCTTTATACATAATGTCATATTATGTATCCTGGTGATTTACTAATTGTACTGGACTTGATCTCTTTCAACACCATCAGAATGCTGTTGGCAGAGGTGATGTGACCACGGGGTCTTTGGGGGGGAGTTGAATTTGGCCATGGTGAACTGCTGCCTTGCATTGTTTAGAATTAATTTTCCATGAAAATACATTCACCTCACTCAACTCCTCCTAGAATGGCACTGTGCCAAATGTTGTGCTGAGATAGTGACTCATGTTTGATATAATCTTAGTGCAAGTTTTAGTTTCTAATTCAGTTATTTGCCTTTGAACTTGAGTGACTTCTGAATAATTTTTTATAAACTGGGGCTTATAGAATAGTATTATAAAAATTTAGAGTTAAAGCTAATGGTACCAATAACAATAACGTGGATGATGTTTGAAAATTGTGTTAAAATTTTGACTGTAAAGTCACAAATGAGTAGATTAATTAATTAATGGTATTATTTGGAAATAATTTTGTTTCTCGTAATGTACACTGTATGTTAATGTTATAGAACCGAACAAGAAGAGCAACTGGATGTGAAATTGTTTAAGAAAAAATCTGGAAATATTAAAAAGAAACTGAACATTTTACATTCGCTCAGGTGACAAACTTTCAGATAATGTTTCAAATTTGCTAGTATGCTAATTTGTTACTAGGTGACTATTGTTGCAGTGACCACTAATGTTTAACCCTCATCCGAAAAAGGGGGTCTGGTCAGACCCACTGTATATAAATGATGCACTCAACATATTAATTATGTAGACTTGGCATTTAGCATATGAAACGTACTATGGCAAACTTGATAATCAAATACGAGATCACTTGTACGTTGCGTCTCATCCTATTAAGCAGAATACAAGATTTCTTGCATGCCGTGTTCAAGGTGTTAATTGTATTCAAATGGAACAATGGTTTTATATGTTAAAAAAAACTAAAACGATGCAATATTTTAAAAATGCATGTTTGTGTGGAATCAGAAATATACTTTTTAACACTTGGTTAGCATATATTTTTCTAAGAAATTTGCTGTTGTATTTGGCAGAAATGAGTCATCAGCAAGTGAAAGGAAAGAACCTAATGCAACAAATTCTGAGAGAGACAACCAGTCTCTGTCTCAAGGAAAGCAGAAGAAAAAGAAGCATGCAAATGGCACAAAACTTGAATCTATGGAGGATGATGAATTCGTTGTTTCAAAGGGAAGCATTCAAAACATTACCGCACTAGAGACGAACTGTGCAAGAAATGATCGAAAGAAAGGCAAGAAAAGAAAGCGAAAAAATAAAGGGGTAGCTGAAAATAGTACTGAATGCAAAATTCCACATTTAGAAATTTCAGATCAATGTGCAGAAAACAAGCCTAGTCATAATTTGAATAAGTCTAAAGGAAGTGACAATGGTGATGGGAGTTCAGAAGCAAAGAATATTACTGAAAACAGCAAAGGTAAATCAAAAACGAAGAATAAGCGTCGATCTACCGTACCAACCATGTCCAGTGATAGACTGGCTGCTTATGGGATTAACGAAAAGAAGTTCAAATACGTTATTCAGAATAAACTTCACAAAGATATGAAACAGCAAAACATGTAGACCTTATGCTGTAATGTTTATCTGACTGATTATAAAACTGTTATTTGCCTTTTTCACTTAAGTTGTGTTTGTATGGTTTAAATTTGTATGGTTTAATAGCTGTAATTGGAATGCATTTTGAGATATTGAAACTTTGATTATTTAAAGAACAGTGTACAGCAGTGGCGGTTCCAGGATTTCTTCTGGGTGGGGGGGGATGAAGTGAATTCATAGAAAGTTGGTGAGGGATGAAAATAGAAGGGAAAAATCTATAAACTTTGCCGGAAAAGGCTGAAAAAAGGGAATTTTATCTATAATTTGACTAAACTTTTACTGAAAAATAGGCTGGCAAGAAAAAAGGATCATTTGCAGTTAGTTTTACTAGACTTTTACCCAAAAATAGGTTTCACAAGCAAAAAAAGTAAGCCAGGAAGTCCGGTGGGGGATGCATCCCCACTCATCCCCCATGTGGAACCGTCACTGGTGTACAGTACATATTTCAAAAATCTCATTACAATGGGTACAGCCAAAGTTGGTAGTCTTTATGACCTTGCTTCCTCAATCTCGTCCTATCCTGTGTTAATGTGACCAAGGGGCTGTCCATTAATTACGTCAAAATATGGGAGGGGTTTGAAAAAGTTTGACAGTTGTTGACAGGGGAGGGGGTCAAAAGAAGTTGACGTCAACAATTTAATTTTTTACAAATGATAAAAAATGGGAAATTTCATGGAATACTATTGATTACAACAGAACAAAGCCTGACAAGTATAAAAAGGTTATCACCACCACATTATGACGCTTGATGAACAAAAGAAAGGGAAAAAGGTCTCATTGCTGCAAAAATAATAGTCACAAGTTTTTGACATAATTATAGGGGGAGCACTGAAAGTCGACAGTTGTTGAGAAGGGGGAGGGGCAAAAATTGCCCAAAATTGTTGACATAATTAATGGACAGCCCCCAACCAGTTGGTTGTTATACACGATTTTGATAATTGTATGCGGCTGCTTTGTCAGGTACGTGTATTTATTTTAGCGGTGATTTTTGGGAGACTGCTACTTCACTGTTTATCGCTGCTAACATACGAGAGCCCAGCAAAACTTATACTGTACAGTAATTACACAGACTATTTCATCCATTGACTCTTATGTATACCTGTATTAATCTGGATGATGCATTGAATAGCTTTTGCTGAATTTACAGTAGCCGAAGACGATTTGTGAAGTATCGCGGGTTCATCTGATTTGTCTAATGTCTTGGCGAATATTTCAAACAAGTCTAAATCAGAGATGTGCGGATCGCGGATAGATCCGCAGGCGGATTGAGATCCGCAGGCGGATTGAGATCCGCAAGGATTAAATAGGTCCGCGGACCTCGGGGGACCCAAGTATCAAATAACCGGCGGACGCAGACTATCCGCGGACCCTGACAACTGGCAACACACGGTGTCACTCACTCTCTCTCTCTCTCTCTCTCTCTCTCTCTCTCTCTCTCTCTCACACACACACACACACATACTGTAGGGCCTACATACATGTACACACAAATACATGCACATTGTGATTGCTATTTACTACCTTCTCAAATTACCTCCCTGAATTGTTTTGCTATGGCATGGTTTACATTGATCAAAGCAGTAATTACCGCTTTGATCAACAGAAACGCTAAGTTAGGTGGTTAACTTCAGAGATCAGACTCACTCACGTGAGACAACTTCATACAAGCCCAAAGACCAGACAACCCGCATCGTCTGTGTCTGTGCCTGCCCAATTGGTGTTTAATTACACGTCATTAATAGAAATATGATACCCAACACTATGACAACGCTGTTGGTAATTTGAAGGGGGTATTGGGAAATTTGGAGCTCCTTCGTTATGAAGTAACCAATTTATTGCTTAAATTTGCTTTGTACTGGTCGAGGTGTGATTACTTACTCTGTTATCCAATATACATTATTCAGATATGACTTAGGTACATAATTTTACTGCTTATAATATTGAAGTACAGTCATAGGCTTGCAGAAATTATGGGGTGGGGGGGTGATAGTAGAACATCAAACTTAGGCCTATATACTATCTGCGGATTCGGATCCTCCGCGATTCCTGACAGCGGAAACGCTCGCGGATCCAAACTTGGAAGAACCGGATTATCCGCGGACTCAAAATTTTTGGATCCGCACACTTCTGGTCTAAATTGTATAGTGACACCTGTGCCAAAAGTATAGTGACACCTGTGCCAATTAAAAAATACACTTTTGGTGCTAAAGAACTAAGTTATTTTTTATTACCAACAGCTACCTAGAAACTTGTCCAGAATATGCATCAAGCCTTTTGTTATATAGCCAATATCATAATATGGCAGATAATTTGCGAAGCATCCATTCACAAAATTTGAAAGCTAAGCTAAAACAGAGTCCTTAAGCAGCTATAGGGCCTATGTGTTCTATGTTATAACTATTACAGTATTTCTGCGTGCTTAGTAGGAATGTCGTCCATATGGAGAAATCGTCTTTATCGACGTATCGTTCTCTGTAGCCTAGATGTTCGCTGGCGTGAGCGTTACGAAATCTAACCTTTGGCCGAATCTTGGTCTGAAAAGAAAGCAACATTTGCTTAATTAATAAGACGATTATATTTATGTCTATACAACATGCTACTCAACCTCATCTTAACAATGGGGGAGACAGAGGAAATTCAATCCCATGACTGGCCAAACCCTTCATATTTTAACCACCTGCAGAGTATAGGAAGCTGTGCGACGTTTAGGAGAGAGAGAGAGATACCGTTTGTGACGGTCAAAGTATTTTAAAGCTGTTTAAAATAAGTAAGTAAAATTTCGTGAATTTCTATAGCGCTTTTAAAATAGTGGCACCGCAGTAGCTGTTTGCTAAATGTTCTTCTCATTCAACGACGTAGCGACAGAGGTATCGGTAGGTCTATGTATAGGGGCCTACCTCCAAAAGCAGTCTACCTTAAAGTTGTTTATACATTAACACATGTTTTGGTTTTGAAATAATAATAATAATAATAATAATAATAATAATAATAATAATAATAATAATAATAATAATAATAATAATGTGATTTTAAGTGTTTTAGGAGGCAAGTAAGCCTGTGTGAAAACCACGGAAGTGACTCTCGATCCGCATTCAATAACCTGGTTTATCGATATAGTCTTTGAATCCGTTTACTGTTTCAACTGTCAATTCAACCTCGTCCAAACTGTTTCATTTGTCAACAACCCTTGCACTAAAAATGTTCTTTCTTGGAACCACCCTCTGCTTAAACAATTTGCATTTGTGGCCTCTTGTGCTGCTATAGGCCTAGTGTGCCATTGTAAAGAATCGATAGTATGGCAAATCTACTTTCCTAGTCATTATTTTGTATGTTTCTATCAAATCCCCTCTCTCTCTTTTTTCCTTTCTAATGTTGTCAGTCCACAATATTGAAGTCTTTTCTCGTAGCTTAAATTATGGCATCCATTGGCCATCATCGTTGCTCGTTTTGCACTTTTGCTAAAAGCTCTATATCAATGACTAGTTAAGATTTATATCCCAAATCAAATTTCTGGCTACGCTACTGCTCTAAATCTCTTTTACTTGTTACACCGACGACATATACACTATACAGTAGATCTTCCGCAGCTGGCATAGATAAGTATTTTCTTCATATCAAGTAGCCGAATGAATACTTGCCTATGCTTTACCGCATATATTATCACACAACGTGTACATGCAAAACGCCGTGTAGGCGAATTGTCGCGTAGGCGAGTTGACAAGTAACCATACAGTAGGCCTACGCCACGCACTGCAAGTTATATCGTGAACTAAGACATAATATTTATCAAAGAGCAGCCAGGAGCCAGGGCCATATTACCGGGTAAGGCGGGAGCTGTAGCCCCCGGTCCATCATGAAAATAGGCACACCGATTTTCGAGGTAACCTTTTTTGCTTGTCAGAGATTTTCAGTATAGGCGACGGCCTTTTTTTCTCAGCCCCCCGGCCAACTCGGACCTTAATCCGGTCCTGCCGGGAGCAACTAGTTTTTAAAATTTATGGTCGTCACACGAAGCTCCTGGAGATAAGGTCTTATTTGCTTATGCATTCAAGAGTTTGACATAAGCGTCCATTGCCTCACTGCATTGCTAAATGGTTCTATAGAAGCTAACGTTTCGAACAACAGGCAGTATAAATCTACACAAACAGTCAGAGAAATGATTGATCTGAGTTTTTGATGGAACATAATTAATTAGAGAAACTCACCGCAGCATTGAGGGCATTCCGAGCAGACTTCGTTCTGGCCAAGACCCCGAGGCGCTCCGTACGACTGTACTCTTCTGCTTGCTATAACAATCCAATGCATGACAGATCAGCTTTAAAATGTGAAAAAAGAGAACTGACAGCACACCGCCTTTTGCGGACTTTGTGATATGAGATTGACAACTTTCACTTAGGCATACTAGTAGTCACAGTCGACTGAGGTCAGTGCAACGATGAATATAGCGCTTCAAAATTTAGTGATTGACTATATCTGGTAAATTTAACATACGACGGCTATCATTACACCGTAAAAATTAACATTCTTTAGATGAGTTAGGAGCAAAGTTGTGAGTTTCAAACTTTCAAATAGTTTATCATCTTAGGGACTGTCCATTAATTACGTCAACAATTTAGGGTGGAGGGGGTTTGAAAAAGTTTGACAGTTGTTGACAGGGGAGGGGGTTAAGCGAAGTTGACGTCAACAATTTCACTTTTTACAAACAATAAAAATAGGAAATTTCATGGAATACTACTTAACATAATAGAAAAAACATGGCAAAAAGGTAAAAAAGGTCATCACCACCACATTTTGAATTTTGACACTCTATGAGCAAAAAAAGGAGAAAAATGGTCACCGCAAAAATAATAACCCTGTTATTGGGACCTGTCATTGATCTTTAAGGGGGGGGGGGTCAAAAGTTTTTGACGTAATTATAGGTAACTGAAAGTTGACAGTTGTTGACAAGGGGGAGGGGGTCAGAAATTGCCAAATATTGTTGACATAATTAATGGACAGCCCCGTAGGCCCTAATCTCTGCTAAAAGCTAATAAACTTGTCATAGGAGGCCGTTTGTTTCGCTTATCGTGCGCTTACACGGATCGTAGTATGGATAGACACTGATCGTTGCGTTCTGGACGTTCGTGACTGGAAATTCCTTCGCGCAAATCAGAGTGACGCATGTTTCGTTCGACGTCAGCTGAAAGCATGGTGAGAGAACATTATACGATCAATGCAGACAATCATTTCCACAGAGGACTACTGAAAATTCTAGAATGACTACAACGAAACATGAAAGCAGACAGTGATAGCCAATGATCTTTGACTTTTGATCTGGATCAGTTTTTGATAGTGATCTTTGAGACTTTGACTTTTTAATCACTTTTTGGTGATTTTGATCTTTATTATCAACAGAAGTAGCCGAAGATCATATTATGCGTATTCTCACAACTAAGTGATCGTATAGTATACTAGTAAGGTGTAATAACATCTGAAATGCTGATTTAAATGCCCAAAAATTGATAACTTACCCTTTGAAACATCACTAATTTATTGCCAACCATTAGGCCTATGTATTCTACGTTGTTGGTTCCGTGTATCGAGTAAAATGGCGGACAAATTAAACATTCCTTGCATTTTATGTATTCTATGTTGTTTCCGAACTTTCCGTGTATTGAATAAAATGGCAGAAAAATCAAACATTCCCCGCATTTCGATGGAAAATTTTTCAAAATATATAAGGTTGATAAATGAAAAAGTTGTAGCTGATTGCTGTTACCGTGTAAGCAAGAACATTTTTGGTGGCTTGCTTTCAACAAGCAATGTTCTCCGACACCTCAAGGTTACTACAGTCGCTGTCTCGCTGAATACCACAAGGTTCCATCATGGGTCCTTTGCTATTTAGGCCTATTATTTACATTTAAATTAAATTAACATTACTAATTAGTAATCATTGAAGTTATACTAATGTAAAACTTAGACTAGTTCACAAATGTATCATATCATATACACGATACAATATATTTGTATGATCTTTGATCTTAGATCATTTGTAAAGAGATCCTGATCTTAGATCATATATACTCTCGTGATCTTTGATCTTGACCTGAGATCAATTTTTCTCTAGTTATCTTGATCTTTGATCAAGATCATTTTACATGTGATCGTTCCTAACACTGCCGAGAAAAGTATTTTGCAATAATGCTTCATGCTAGCTGTGAACGTACCTCGTCAAAATACAGAACAACTTTCTTGTCAGAGCTCTCCACTCGTCTTATGGAACTGTCAGACTTTAAATCGTCCACATTTATGGCTACGAATCCAGTAAGCAGGTTGATCTCCATCAAAACCATACCACTTCTTTCCTTCTTCTGCCAGCTGCATCAACAACAATTCAATGCGAATCCATTATTTACCTGATGTGAAAGGGCCAAATGTTTCTAGTGGGGAACAATACCGACTCAGATTGTCACGTGCTCAAGTTTCATATCCAACATTACGTCCCAGGGATTCTTAGCAAACTGTGGAGATGGCATTACACATCAACGGCGTTGTGTTCATGGTTAGGCCTAATGATGATGATAATAATAATAATAATGATGGTGGTGGTGGTGATGATGATGATTCTTAGCAACGTATTTAGATCTGCCTCGCAGGAACAACCGTCATTCATCTACATCGAAGATTACGCTGTAAAATTATTTACCCAATAAGGAACTAACACAAATTTAAGAGTCACCAGTGTGCAGAAACTCCTAGAAGGCTCTCTTCTTTTAAAGAGCAATACTGTCAATACAAAGGGAGTTTTCAGGCAAGTTGACCGTACTTCATGTTGGGCAGAGTTAGAAATGTAGGACTGGAATTTTGTTAACACTGAAAATTCCGGAGTGTTATAATATTATGGTAGTTAGAACATTTTTTTAAAAATTGGAAAAAACAGCCAATCTCCTCTGTCATTTTTGACGGGTAAACAGCTAGTTTTGCTATAGCTAGGCCTTATTCGTTATTTTCTTGAGAAAATCACTTCAGCGTCGCCAACCGTCGTGGCGTTAGACAGTTATTCCGCTAATAATACAAAATGCAATTACAGAAGGAAATGACAAATTAAGCACTTTGAAGACGTAAATGAAAAACTTGACTCACTTACTCTCTCCCTCTGACTGACCACTCTGACTGATCTCTGGAATGAACCTGGTCTTTTCCATATGGATTTGAAGTACCATCGATTGTATCGAAGTAACATCGATACCTTAGGTATTAGAACTGGTGCTATAGAAGTGCATAATTATCATTATTTACTCAGAAGTAATTGCTAGGAGATCGATCAGGCGATAGATGCGGCTGATTTATTGATACCTGCTGCATGCTTTAATTGCGATCTTGTTTCCGTTCTGTGTTACGACGATGCTGAGTGTTATCCCCGAGGCGTCTTCCTTCTTGTAGACGTTGTATTTCACGTTCAACTGTCAACAGTAAAAGAAACGACAGCGAAACTCCTTAAGATGCAAATTATAATAGACAATGCGTTTGGTCCAGAAATAAATATTTTAGGCTTTCAGAAATCAACACCTAAGTCTGTAGATATCAGATGAACTGAACGATTTGGTTTAGTCTAAACTCTATAGACTCACCTGCACCAGCGCCGATCCTTTTCCTGTCGCCTTAACGCGCACGAGCGTCGTATTGGAAGGCAGCTGCAATAAAACTCAACATTTATTTTGCTTCGGTACGGAGAAGAAAATAGAAGGAGCAGGACAGGCCTACGTCGACTGACGCAAGGAATTACCGCAAAATTAAAATTCTTTTTAGAGTTGAGGCACAGAAGAACCCCCTACACCATCACTTGACATTATACAATATTCTCGAGCTAAATTCAACCACAAAACGTCTTAGGTTATTCAAATATCACAGTCATTGACATCCTTTACAAGTTTACAGATAGCTGCCTTTGTGAAGTCATGCCAACAGCAGTGAGCTTTTGCTTTCCGCTTTACTCATTATTATTGTTACTGCCGCCGACGTTACAAAAATACAAGTATGTTTACAATAATCGATTGTGAATTTCCTATTCAAAACGCTCTTGTCGTCTGCGAGGGCTAGAAACGATTATAGACGCACTCGGTACGCGTGTGCCCATACCTGGAATGATTGAAGTAGGATTGCTGTTTGAGCGGTGATCGAAGGAAAAGTGTGGCTGGTTAGATCCGTTGACACAGTGATCGATATATCGCGCTCTCCAGACGGTCCCAAAATCATCGTTGCGAATTCTGCCAACGCCTCCAGAGCAACCACCGTGTCCTGTTCAAGAGCGCACAACAGAAACATGTGAAAAAATTCGGCTAAGGGGTTTTCTTCAACAAGCTGAGTGATTACTTAGATAAAATTATGAAAGGCGTCCAATCTTCGCAACATTTGTCCAAAGAAAG
Source organism: Metaphire vulgaris (assembly GCA_018105865.1). Lineage (NCBI taxonomy): Eukaryota > Metazoa > Annelida > Clitellata > Crassiclitellata > Megascolecidae > Metaphire > Metaphire vulgaris. The sequence goes on along the minus strand of CM030839.1, from coordinate 8,460,610 downwards.
TGTTTTTTTCTGGAAATTTCTATAAATAAACGAAATGACGCTTTCTAGTCTAGGCCTACTCCTCTTCTCGCTGTAAATATTCTTCGAATTACCTTTGTCTTACAGACGATGTATATTTTGGAATAAGGCTGGATAAGCATAGGATGCCTTTTCTAGCTACTGTATACTCTAGTGCAGTGTTTAATCTAGACCCTGGACTCCGGGGGTGGGGGAACTGACAAAACCGGGGGAAAATCAGCTAGGGGCTGCTGTTAGTTGAAGTAGTATGCAAAAATTTTCGGGGGGATTTGAATTTCCGGGGAAAAGGACAATTCCCCCCCCCCGAAAACGGCCTAGATTAAACAGTGCTCTAGTGCCTTGTAGTTGTCTAGAATATATTTTGTCACAGTCTGTTCGACCACGGGAGTTGTTGAGAAATGTGACGAACATTTTGCCCGGATATTGCGTGAATCGTTTTCGGACGAGCGTTTAAATTTCAAAATATTATTATGTCTTAGTCTACTATAGGACCTCAACAGAACTACAGTATATCCGGCTCTGAGTAGCTACAGAAAATATTTTAATGCTACATTGCTACTCCACTGGCTAAAACATGAATATATTGGGCAGTTGATTAGCCAGTAATGAAGCTTTCTTTCATGAATTCTTCATTTTTAGTTCTATTTTTTTATAATAATTCCAGATGTGCGGTTGTTAACCTGAGTCGACGAGAATCCTCCGTTGGCGTTTCGTTGTGCAACGATCCACCTGACGATCGGAAGAGCCATCGAGAGATTTTTCAATTCACAGTAGGTGAGTAACACGTAGGATGTCATTTCTATGTTGACTGAACGCGCCTGAGAGTACGGAGGCATCCACATTCTGGAATCAGTCTGCTTGACATCGTCCGCCTTCTCCCAATGCTTCGTTCCGGCTGCAAAAAGGCAAATTAAATAATATCCAGGGGCGGTTTCACGCTGTGAATGACTGTGGATGCATCTCTCACCGAGCTTTTTTTGCTTGTCAGCATTTTCGGGGGGTTTACCGGTCAGAGAGTCGCTAGTCGCTATGCTGCTTCGTGTCCGCTGAGTATTTGAATTTTGTGGGCAAAACAGAGCTGATGACCTTTTTGCTTGTCAGCTTTTTTTCGGGAAGTGTTATTTCCATTTGCTGGATCAAAACACTGTTAATGATCTTTTTTTTTTTTTCTCTTTTTTTGCTTGTCAACCTTTTTCGGGATTTCATTTCATCCTCCACCAACTTTCTAAAAATTCACTGCACCCCCCGCACCAAGAATTCTTGGAACCGTCACTGATAATATCTGTATTTGCTTCCGATGAGGATTGCTTCTTGCTGAATTAGTGTCGTTGTCTCCTGCTCTGCGTTCGTAATTAAGATATCTCTATCGGGAATTCAGTCTGTTTACGGTTCTGCTGTTTGTTGTTTCTCGTGTTTTCATGCTTTTCATTATAGTATTTGCACTTCCCCTTAACTGGGTGCCCCGAGTAATGCTCATCCATTTTACATTGAGTTACAAATAGTTGCCCAGTTGAGGGGTTAACCCTACCGGTTAGTGCCTACATTCAACTGACTGCATTGAGTCCAAGCTTCTCACTATGCTCTCAAATTCTTTGGCTGGCAAAACTCCGACATCTTTTCCCGAATTCCCCCTCCCCTTTCTCTACCACCGCCGGTGCTCCTCTCAATATCAACATCTTATGATGATCTATCTTCGTATTCCATCTATTCCTTCTTTACTGCATTCTATCTTTCTTGAGCGCAATTCAGCCGATATAAATTACAATAGTATTACAGTAGGCAGAGATATAGTTCTTGGTACTTGTACTTGTACTCGAGTTGTACTCGTTGCTAATTGTGTCGATTTTAGTGAACAACTGTGACAGACAGCTACCCGTTATTAAAGCGTAGGCCTACTTTCTGTTTGTACTTGGCTATGAGGATCGGTACTTACACTTGAGGCTTTTGTACTTGTACTCGAGGCTTCGGTACTTGTACTTGTACTTGTACTTGGAGGCCAGGTACTTGTACTTGCACTTGAAGTATTGTGTATTGCTACATCTCTGGTATTAGGGCATTTTGATTTACATTGCTCAAGAGACACTGAGGATCCAAAACGCTTTTAAGCGGTCGCAAGAAAAGAGGGACTGTTCTCATTTTATCACCGCATCACCTGATGCTTCCCTGTTCTGACATTACATTATAGCGAAGGGATCGACAGAAAGATTCCGGATACCTATTTAAATCGTATGAAAAGTCCCGTCCGTTTATTATGATAACTTTAGCAGAATGTTCTGAATGTCTTATAACTAAGTCAATTTTACTGCGCAATTTAAGTCTAAACGGGATTAATGGTAAGTCGTATTAAAGTAATCAAGAGGTAAGCTGTATAATCATTAATCAGCGTTAAAAAATCTCATTACCTTCCACCTTGGCAAGAGCTTCAAGCTTTCTCAAGACTTCGTCGACCTTCGGACTTTTAGCCTTTGCCAATGCATACGACACGATAGCCAGAGTATATGCGTCCGACGACACGGTTTCTACTTGATCGTTTAGGTAATCGAGAGCTAAGTCTATGCTTGAAGTCACAGAGGAATTTACCTGCAATACAAAGCAAAGCAAACATACGCTCAATTAGTTTTAAATCGGATTTTAATCAAGTTCTTTCAACCGCGATCCAGCGCATCTTTACTGCGCAAATTTCTATTGTATACATACAATAGAAATTTATCTGAAGAAAAAGAGAAGGGACTGACAGGACTGTCCATTAATTATATCCATGGAATAGGGGGAGGGGTTTGAAACAGTTTGACAGTTGTTGACAGGGGAGGGGGTCAAGAGAAGTCGACGTCAATAATTTCATTTTTTTACAAATGATAAAAATAGGAACTTTCATGGAATACTATTTATTACAATGTAAAAAAGGCTGACAAGCAAAAAACAAGGTCACCATCACCATATTATGACACCTGATGTACAAAAGAAAGGAAAAATGGTCATCGCCGCAAAAATAATAACCTTCTAAACTTTTTAGGGAGACCCGTCACTGATCTTAGTTGAGAGGGGGTTCAAAAGTTTTTGACATAATTATATGGGTCCCTGAAAGTTGCCAGTTGTTGACAAGGGAGGTAGGGGGTCAAAAATTGCCCAAAAATTGTTGTCATAATTAATGGACAGCCCCGAAGATGAGACTCTCGTTTTCCGATTTTATGTACAACGCTGAAATGCAGATACTGTTTGCCATCTCTGACATTTAATATTTTGGACTTACATATAAGTTGTCTCTGTTAAGTTGAAGAGCAATTAGAACGTATGCGGTCAGGGGAACTCCTTTGGAAGATCCGCCCTGTTAAGACAAGAATACTTTTCAATATAGTGTCATAGCAAAGAAACATAACAATGCGGATATGAAAAACAATAACGACTCGTCACCGGTCACCTCTGTCCATGACCTGTTCGCACTTCACTTGGTATTCAAAGACAAATGTGCGAGGACTTGAAACCACGATGAAAGAGAATGAGGCAACTTTATGCTCCAATTAATCTGAACACACAGTGACAATGAAAATATGCTTAGTTTTTTTAGATTAGATTAGATTAGATTAGATTAGATTAGATAAACTTCTGTGGTCCTTTGTGACACCAAAGCGCCGCTGCAGTAAAAATTATTCAATCAAACACATATATTTTGTTTTTGATTGGATCACCTTCGATATGTCCTTCGTATTGAATACAGGTAACAACAGTCCCTACCATGTCATGAGTATCGATGCCTAAATATAGAACGATCATTCCTAACTGGAAGAAAATCTGAAGACACGTTTCTGAAGGATAGAAGAACATGATGAGGTGGCAAACGATACCGACAATTAAAGCCAAAAGACCGCCAAGTTAGGGGAAATCTGTATGCCAACGTATATCATGTAACTTACCTGCATATCGACATGGATGACGCGGCCGTTTAGAGGTTCCTCAAAAGACCCATTTGGCGATTGGTTTTTTATTATCCACTGTAATGTTCGACCAATCTTCGAATCGTCAATTGGAATGTAGTCTTTCGCTTGCTTGAAACACTTGATCACGAACGCACTTAGCCTTCAAGTCAACAAGAGACAACCAATGTTTATTCTAGGCCTTTTCTGGGAGAAATTTACCCCCAAGTTTTAAGATTACCCCAAAATTTCTATATGTTGCATTGAGAAATGGAAATTCTCCTCCAAAGTGTGACGAGTGGGGGGTTTCTTTTAAGAGGAGGGAAAATAAAATTATAAGGATTATAATTTTTTCTCGTGAGAGCACTAGTGAAGGATATGAAATATAAGATGACCTTTTTTTGCTTGTCAAGGTTTTTGGGGAGACAAATCTTCTCCGCCAAACATTTCAAACTCCCCCAATGTGAAGGTAGCTAGAATAAACACTGAGAGACAACGTTTTCGATTTCGTATAATGGCGCATTTTGATTAAGAATCAAATACCGCTATATTCTTAAGTAAAAGAACATATACAAACGACGTATTGGAAGCCAGCTGCATCGAAACACAGCATGCGTCTGATCTTCCATAAAGAGGAAGAAAATATAACGAGTAGGACAACAATTAATTAGATACAAGATAGATGTGATAAACTGGCTCAGGACACAAGGTTTTCATTTGTTGGATTGTCTAGCATACATCGTCTTTGTCTGTCTCGTATAATTCATTCACATCAGGATAAAGTGGAGGTCTTCTGATCATTTAAAAATGATCGTTACTGTAAAATCTCTCCATTATTTAAAATTTGAAATGAAAAATATGTCCACTGAACGTTTCCATGTAGTTTGAAAAGTTTCTAAAATAATTCCTTTGTTCAGCGTCCTAACTTTCCTGAAATATTCTGAATATTCTGCATTTGAAACGAGCAAAAATATTTACTCTCAAAACTTGCCAAAATTGAATCGAGATTTAGGCCTATATTTCATTCATGACCTCTCACTCTTAAACTTAGCGTGATTTAAAGTGGCTTAGAAGGCATAACTGCCTGTGTGAAAGCCACCAGGGGCACTAACGGGGCTTGAACCCGCTCCGTCAGCCTGACGCTCCAACACGTAACCCACTGTGCCATCTTCCGCCCCCACTCGTTGCATTTTTCTGTGAGGGTTGGGGAAGCTAAAAATAATCGTGAAGAGAACGATTATCCGCTGGCACCTCATGGATAGCGGTTATTTGGTAAAATGATAACAATGGGAACGCTTCCTCGTTCCCAATCGTTCCGTTGTCGGAGTAACAATAGGAACGCCGTAATAACAATGGAAACGCCGTTCCCAGCCGCTCCTCCACCAATCCCTGCTCAAGATGCAGATGCTGTTAATTTCTGTTTAAATTGTGAATTATTCACATAATTATTTCTGATGTATTTTGCAATCTGATAAGTCGTTTAAAGAAAATTCACATTCTTACCAAGTACTTCCAGCCAGATCGCTGTCACCGAAAGCACTGAATGAACCATCAACAGACCTCTGGTAAGTTAACTCTCGTTGATAACCTTCAAACGTGACAAAATAAACTCACCAGTGATTTAATCCAGTAAGCTTGCAGTAAAATACGTTTTAAAAAAACTGCAAGACTGTGAGCTTTTTCAGTATTAACGACGCATCGTTACCAACGTCGACTCGTCATCCTCCTGAATCCTCATGGAAGAGTCTCCGGGGTCGGCCAATGAAGAAATGGATCGACCAACTTCGAAAGGACAACAACGTCCCTCCCGCTTCGTCGTTCTCACGGACACGGACATATGGTTTCGAGGCAGCGCAACGGTCAACACCGCTAACTTCGCGAATAAATATGTTGCCAATACTGAATAGTCCTATTGATACCTGCATTCATGAAGCTTAATGCTTTGCTTTTGATGTCCGCCGTAAGTTGATTGGAAGCGTTTAGATATTTGCAAATGTAAACATCTGGAGCGAACGTCAACATGTTCTGTTCTCCGCATCCGTAAGGCATCTGAAGCAGTGAGTCTAGACCATTCGCAGACGAGCCCATGATATCACCTAAGTTGTGAACAATAGACTGAACACTTAACGTAGCCTTGTACTGCAACTCAAGGTAACTAATCTGTAAAATATAGGCAACGTCACTTTCAATACACGGTTAATATTCTTGTGTTATTAAGTGGAGTTGACATTTCCAGAAATTCCGGACACAAAATTTGGGGTAATCATTATTTCAGATACATTTATTGTCAAAACGCTTAAAGTCGAACTCCTCGAAAAGATTTCTCAATCAACGCTACAGTAGTCATCAGTCCCGACATGCTTGAAAATTTCTATTAATTTCGTATCAATTGTCAACTCCATTTTTGGGTTTGATTCATGCATGTTTTGGTCAAATATAACGCATCCAGTTGCTAATGTGTTCGTGATGTAGAATTTACAACCTCAATTTATTTATTGGCTGCCGAAAATACATGTATTTCATTGAACCCAACGCAATAAGTAATTAGGCTACCTGGTTTAAAATGATTAACCGGCATACTTATCTTTGAAGCCGATGCCGATAATTATAAACAATGAACATCAATTTCTACGAAACAAAGTTTTAAAATATATCGCGTTATACTCACCTATAGCGGTCACTTCAACGTATTCTGATTGAGGCACCAGTTGTTCAGGTGGAGGAAGGGAGACCCGTAGCTCTGTGTTGAATGTAGGTCCAGACGATGGAAGTTGGATGAACACTGCCGTACTGTAATGTTGCTGTACGCCCTCCGGCTGAAAGACCAAAGCACGCATAAAATGCCAGAGTATTTCTAAAGGATAATTTGATTGGAAAACGTCCAATTTCTATTTCGAAAACAGGAATTACCATTCTTACTAGAGGATTGATTAATAAAAATAGCATAAAAGTCATTAGCCAGTTAAACTACTATTAAAAACTTTACGTTAGGACTGTAAGAATTTTTCTAGAAACTAGACCCTATGTTCAAGTATTATCGGACTAGTCATGAAAAAATGGCCCTATCTTTACATATTTACTGGCACGCAGTAAAACATTTTAAAAGTCACCTTGACGAGAAGCATTACAATGAGAGAATCTCCAGCGGCAGAAGAGACGCCCTTGATATGAATTGGGATTTGGCCCAAGGATTGTGCTGTGATCCAGAAGTAAACGGACACCGCGTCGTTACTATCCACCTGTTGAGTTCAAATTATTACATCGACATGCATACACTTTTCAACTTTTGTGAACAAAACTACGTAGGCTATTGGTATTAAATTAAGTAACGGAATATTATTGGAATTGCTTAAGACATATGGCACAGAAAATAGTGTGAGCGGATTTCCCACTACTAATCGACAGGGGCGTAGCAATGGGCGTATATCGATATATACCCCAAAAATAAGTGTAACATAATACAGTATATATAACATATATATAACATATATACATATATAGCATATATAACATATATTATATGTTATATAATATATATAATATAACATATAATATATTATATAATGCATATTATATAACATATAGGCCTATTATATGTAATATATAGTAATATATACCCCCAAATTTATACCTCCCCCAAATCAGATTCCTGGCTACGCCCCTGCTAATTGAGGATATAAAAGCACTTCAGTGTATATTAACCACTAAGGTAAGGTAACCTCATATTCGAGTCCGAACGCTTGCATTTTAAACCTAGTCTAGTCCTCAAATCCCAGTCAAGCAGCGATGCGAATGCACAACCATTAATCCAGAGCAGTTTGTCATGCTTTCTCAAGACCCACATTTATCCTCGCCGCTTCACGCCGCTACTCATTAAATGTCTAATCCTCGGCGATGTACAGCTGCGCCGCTTTATTAATGGGAACCTATCGCAATCGCCAAGTAGGCTAGCAATGTTCGACGCAATGAAGTCATAATCGAAGAACAGAATCAAGTTTGGACTGAACAAAAAATACAAAAACAATTTTGTTGGCATAATCTACATATTTGAGAATTTGTAACTATAGCAAGAGAAGTGTCCTTGTTTCTAAGTGAATGTCAGTTTAGTTAAGAGATTTTTGTCTTTGTTCTAGACTGCCAACCTCATGTACCTGTTTTTTAAAATCGCTATTGAAATCGCTATTAAATCGCTATTAGTTTAGTTAAGAGATTTTTGTCTTTGTTCTAGACTGTCACCCTCATGTACCTGTTTTTTAAATCGCTATTGAAATTCACGAGATTTTAATTACTTAGCCTACTTGCCCAATACCTATAATAGGCTATATATAAACTTACATCAACCGTTACTGACGATTTGCCTCTGACTGCGAAGTAGGTTGAGTTCTCCAAAGAAACCACAACCTAAAATTCAAAGTCAACGTAGATTGCCTTATTAAATAAGGCTTATTGCTTATAATGTGGTGCTAATAATTAATGTGGCGCCTACTATATGCATGTATAGCCTAGATCAATGTTTTAGTGTGATTTCGCTGACCATAGATTACCAGTCACCCATAGGCCTACAGTAGGGCGGGTCGAAAAAAATTTTTTGTCACGGAACTGAGGAAATATTTGCATTCCCATCTGATTTGAAAGAAAATCACAAAAGAACTATTTTGGAACATGTGGAAGTGCCCCATTTTTAATTAGGAAAGTTTGTACATTACTTGAAAATTACAAACATTTGTATGCCATCAATGAATGATCAATAGATGATCGGAATTGCACAGCTACTCACTCAGTAAGTGTTTATTACAAGACGTTTGCACAATAATCGTTTTTTACTCAAATAGGGGCATTAGATTTCGAGAATTGACTCGGGCGTGAATAAAACCATCTCTTTCTTCAAAGCCATAAACTGCTGTTGAAGCATCTATTAATAGTTTTATGCAACGCTCCACCCCTTGTGTGTGATTCTTGTAATCTAAAGTGAATGGGGCAATTCTTGGCTTGGCAATATTTTCATCTAATACGTCTTCACTCAACTTCGGCATTTCGTGGTCACATGTGATATTTTCAAAATGAACAATGAATTTTTTCGCAGTGCTACAATTCACTGCACAATGAGCCCAGATGAACTTGAGGGTCCAGATGTAGATCCATCCAACAAACGTTTTAAACAGATTTCTCAAAGACAGTTAATTCATTTGTATGCAGCATACATATAAACCAATTGACTGAATGTTGCAGCATGCAATTGTGTCATTTGCTATGACGAACAAATCAGCACATCTTGCAAGTGTCCCTAATCAGTTCAATCTCCAGCTTTACAGCCTAGCTGTGTTATTGTTTGTACCATCGCAGCCTTGCTGAGATACAATCGCCTGCATCTGCATTCTGCATCTCTGTTATTACTTTCAGAATACTCACTACTGGCAATGTCAGTACTTCTTCCTGATGAAGGTTTAACGCGCATTAGGTAATTGCCATCTGGTTCAACAAGAACATAGTGATCTTCAACACCATCTATCTAACACCTCTATCACCATACTACTTGCTATTTTTGTTTACTTTGACTAAAGTGGCATCCCTTCTCCCATCGACGTAAATACCTGTTATGTATTTGTGTGACTCTCTTACAGCTTCCTGTAAATATTTCCTTAATTTCTGTCTCTTGCGATGTACTTTATTCTTATCAATACAAAGCTCTGATCCTCTTTGCTTACAAAGCCTATATCGATAAGCACCGTTGTTGCCAATGATGCAGCAGCTCGGTCAGGTACACCATACCTGTCTGCTTCTTTTGCTAGGTGCGAAAGAGGTAATCGCATTTGATTTGGTCTTACTTTTTGACTGCAACAGGGTTCAGCATCGCTATCCGGAAATACCTCACAATTGCTTTCTTAATCACTCCCTTCACTGTCATTGGCTTTGTCTTCACCAAGATCTAATATTTATTATCACCATCCGATGTTTTCTTTACAGTTTTAGCTTTGTCTTCTACATTATATGCTTTCGTTACATACTTTTCAGAACCGCTTTGTTGATTCTACGTCTAACCTTCCAATAAGCATTTTCCTCGAATTCCTTTGATCCAATAAGAAAACTGTTCCTGTTGCGGAACATTCAAATGTTTAGGACACTTGCAAGATGTGCTGAGTTGTTTTGTGGATTCGTCATAACAAATGACACAATTATTGCATGCTGCAATGTCAAACAAAGAGTTCAAGCTACTCAAGAAGGTGGCTTGACGTGCTGAACTTGACTTAGAATGACATAGTTCTGGACCAGTGGAAATTAGTGTTTCGACACATTTCAAGACAGACCAAGAGTGAAGTGTTGGAATGGAAGCCTTGTTCCAGAGATTGATGACAGCCTCTGACAGCCTCTTTTTTTCATTGTTTTTGTGTCATTCTTTCTTGTTTTGATGTGCAAGAAGTGCTGTGCAACTTGTGCATTTGTTGGCAACATATTGGAAAGAAGTCCTCTAACATTGCGGAATATAGCACGCCATGTAATGTTTCTTGTTCTCATGTCGAAACCCAACTTTCCAAAATTTATAGCATCAATTATTAAATAGGGTACAGTCAAAACAAAGAGGCAATCAAATTACAGTCGAAAGTTAGGTAGATTAAAAATATTGTGCACCAAAAATAAGGAGCAGTAACAAGTTTGTAATCAATGAAAAATGCTGATAAATGCTACAATGTTTAGGTCCAAAAATGGGGCGTTTGCAATGGTGCAACTACCATTTTATGAGTTGTTTCTTTCTTTACACTTCAATTCTCAAATAATTACCAAGTTCCGTAAAGAAATTCCAAAAATTTTTATGTTTCAACCCGCCCTAGCCTACAGTATAGTGAGTATACATCTCACTCCCGGAAATTCTCTTTAAAACTGGAACATAACTGTGATCATAAGTGAAAACCTGAAATTCATCTTCATCACAGTCTGTCATCATTGTCTCAATCACAGCGTTTAACAACAGTAGTGTAATTGTAACCAATAAACAACCAGTTGATTATTGTCGGATCTGCAAACGATCTATGGTGTTATTCAATATCGTTGTTGTCGACATCGTTGCTAGGCCTACATCTATAGACTCTATAGACTCTATAGCGTTACACATTCATATGAAATGTCCAAAGATCAGGAAAATCGAAGCACTATGCTTTCTTACCTGTAGTAAAGTAGGCAGGTAGTTGAACACCGTGACTTGAAGGGCAAACTGTTCTCCACGGATGATCGAATATGGAAGGTTTGGAGAGAGGAAGAACTGCTTGAAAACTGTTAACTAAAGAAAATACAAACAGTTTCAAAAGTAACTTACGGCTTTGAGAATATTGCTCTGCCTTGTAGACAATGAAAATGAGCAAAATTCCGACACCAGAATGTATAGTACCTGGTTCCTTTCTAGTCCCACGATAGAATGTGCTGAGTGAATGAATGAATCTGCAATGCAGACGAATAGAAAACTACGCAAACATAATTAACTTATTTCCTATCCAATAGAATATCTACTAAAGTAGGCCCTAATTGGCATTAAACTTCAAACGATAGTTTCTGTTATCGCCGATTAGGAAAATTACCTCGTCTTACGAGAGAGGTTTTATTATTTGATATTTCAGGCAAATTCATCCCAGAAATCCGCCTATTTCAATTGATTAGGCTTACGATAATAACTAGGCTTCACGCAAATCTGCCTCCGATGCCTAGGTACCTTGGCATTTTGTGGCGCCACTCCAAGTCCGGCAATTTGACTCGTAGCGAATGCGCTGGCAATCCATGACGTTATTGTATCCGGAACAGAAGTCTCCAGCGTAACACTTCCATCGGGACTGCAGAAGACAGATAACAAATGATTAGAACTGTACAGTAGCAACCGTTTAGTCAGTTGTCTATGGCAATCGTTGACTGCTGACTCTACAGGGCTTTTGGTTTGTTTTGGCCGATGGCTATGTTACTGCGCTTCATAAATCGCCGGTAATAATACTAATACTAATAATAATAATAATAATAATAATAATAATAATAATAATAACATAATATATGATATTTACCAGGCGTTCATTAAAACCTTTTTATAGTACGCCATAACAAAACGACAAGATCTAACTACATTCTGCACACGTCATCTTATCGGAGGAATATTTTATAGAAAAACAAAGGTCTTTGTAAAAGCTAAATTGACGAAATTTTGAGGTGTTACAATATGACAGTATAGACAGTATGACAATATTACACTACTTATGGGAGCTTCCAAGCTATCTGTCGCATTATGCATTAAATTTTGAGTTATGTTATCGGAGCATCATTAAAACAGTTTTGGTCTGGCCTACATGGAAATTATTACTCAGTAGTTCTATAAGGGCTGTCCATTAATTATGCCAACAATTTTGGGAAATTTTTGACCCCCCTTGTCAACAACTGTCAACTTTCAGTTACCCCTATAATTACGTCAAAAACTTTTGACCCCCTCCCCCAAGATCAATGACAGGTCCCAATAGCAAGGTTATTATTTTTTGTGGCGATGACCATTTTTCCCTGTTTTGCTCATCGAGTGTCAAAATGTGGTGGTGATGACCTTTTTTGCCATGCTTTTTTCCATTGTAATAAGTAGTATTCCACATGAAATTTCCTATTTTTTTATTATTTGTAAAAAGTGAAATTGTTGACGTCAACTTCTCTTGACCCCCTCCCCTGTCAACAACTGTCAAACTTTTTCAAACCCCTCCCCCTAAATTGTTGACGTAATTAATGGACAGCCCCATACATCCTAAATGAATCCATCCATCTATATTGACCATGAGCCGGATTAGTTCTGTAGGCCTATCTGTCAATCTGTCTACATAAGCGGATAATATTATTGCTCTTTTTATTACATTCAAAACAGGGGAAAGGAAATCTAAGTATGTCTGTCTAATTCTCTTGGGCGATAGAAGAGCGGAATTTTGGTTACTGAAACCCATGTGAATAGATAATGTTTCGCCGTCAGTGTGTTGGCGTCGTCTACTTTCTAACAACTATGGAAGATTAATAAAAGGCAAGATAGCCTCGAAAAGACTCCATCAAAATGTATGGTTAATTGGCTATGCCCATGCACTACTCATAACCAGTAGTTACATCAATCCAAATCAAAGTCTATGCTTCGTTTACAGACTGTCTTGAGGATTGCCAAGCATGGGCTGGAAGCGTCCGGGGCAAAAGAGGGATTTACGCCTCCAGCATTTCCTTTTCTCTCTCAAAAGTCTTGACAAGTAAAAAGATCCTCGTTCGTATTTTCACCTTTCAATAATAGATTCGGAATTTCACAATTTTATGTCAGCCCATGTTATGATTTCTTATTGCTTGCAGTTTTTTAATTGTCACTTGGAATTTTGCGCCCTCCCCCAAAAATTTCGAGCTCGGGGTGGTCGCCCTGACCCCCACGCTACACAACTTTTGCCAAGACCTGCCTTCCATCACGTTTGCATACTGTGTCCATATCTTTGACTCACTCTACGATTAGCCGTCGATTTACGGCATTTTACTGCCTTATAAGTGGGCGGAAAGATGGCAGAAGTAGTTACAAGCTGGGGAAGCACGCTGAAGGAACGATGTTCAAGCCTGTTGGAGCCTCTAAGATGGCTGTGGCAACTGAGTAGCGGTTTAATCCGCGGAGTAAACAGGTGCATTACATGGCCTAGTATCATGTGATCTGCACCAGTCGCTTGGCTGAGGGTCTTGAAACGGAGATCAGCGCCGCCCTAGGAGCTTTATGGTTAGTCTTGAGAGTGCGAGGACTTTAAATTGCTTTACAGCATCATAAAACGGTATCAGAACCGTAAGACTTCTTCGTTTTGCAATACTATATCAGTGTTTTATTCAGGCCTGTTAGAGAGGGGAGATTCCCCTCCCCAAAACCTCAAAATTACCCTCCCAAAATGTCAACACTGACACAAATTTTTGCATTGAACTACAGTATGTATCTTTCCCCCTCCAGCCAAATCAGTCCCAACCCACCCCCAAAGGTCTGGAATCTGGATAAAACACTGACTACTATTTCCCATGCGCCTCAAATATCAGAAGTGAGGAACGAAGAAGCTGTTGATGACTTGAACTTTACCCAGTCACTGCATCAATCCAAAGCCACGTTTCAGGAAATTTCGTTCTTGTCGGTCCCGAAGAAGAGGCCGGTGGGGGAGCAGCTTTGTCTCCTCCATCGTCTGCAGGGGCTTCTTTGTCCGATTGTCCAAGAGCTCCGTTCATTCTCATCATCCTGTCTGATTCTGCTGCATCAATAAAATTTACACCACGCCGCGGTCTAATAATGCTATCAAATAAGTAGAAAATAATTGTCAATTGAGTTTCTGTGCTCGCTTCTGAATGTCTTATGCTATGATTAAGTATCAGGACCAAAATAGGCTTCTGTATTTGCACAGCGTGCTATCGCTGTTAAGGGGTCGTCCATAAATTATGTAACGCGATTTTGGTACTTTTTTGACCCCCCTACGTAACGCGACGTAACAAAACGTCAGACCCCCTAAAATATGACGTAAAAGCGGGCCGACCCTCCCATTTTCGTCATCCGAAAAGTATTGACAAGCAAAAAAGGTCATCCTTGTATTTTTTCCTCTCGAAAAACCCTGACAAGCAAAACCTTGCATATTTTTTCTCTCCAAAATCCCTGACAAGCAAAAAAAGGTAAAAAAGGTCAACGGTCATCACTTAAAATTTTTTGCGTTACGTCACATTTACGGAACCCCCCTCGTCACACTTCGTAACAATTGGCCGGACCCCCTAACCGCGTTACGTAATTTATGGACGACCCCTAATCAGTTATTCTTAATGCCACTCAGGATCAAGATTCATAATCAGGATTAAAGTGAACCTCTAACACAGCGGTTCTCAACCTGTGGGTCGCGACCCCCAAGGGGGTCGAATGACGATTTGCCAGGGGTCGCCCGAGACCATCAGAAATATGGGGTTGTCTCTTTTCTTGTTATTATGCAAAATTTCCTCAGTGGTAGTTACGACGTAGGCCTACTAGTTGTTTTACTATAATTGTCATTCGAGGATAGACATGGAGACAATTAAATAATAACGATTTCGAACATTTTTTGTTGTCGTAGCATTATTATTTTTAGCAGTTTACATTGTGGACGAAATTAATTTAACCGTTGGGGGTCGCCACATCATGGATAATTGAATTAAAAGGGTCGCGGCACTATAAAGGTTGAGAACCGCTGCTCTAACACATGACAAATTAATTAAGGCGTTGCCATCATTAACTGCAAGTGAGTCTGTCCAATTTCAAAGCGGTAGCCAAACTAGCTATGCATCTTTTCTGAGTTCACAATATGTGATAATCGGTATTTCTAGATTTTACATTTCCCATTTAAAAGTATAGGCCGACGCTATATTTCTAAGTAATACTGAACTTGCAGCTAAATTGTGCCGTGCAAATTCAAAGTCGACCTGTTTTGTATTGTTTAAACCCTTAATGACTACTTAATTAAATTAAATTGGAACAATCGCAGTTCTGAACGCTTCGGAGTATAGAAATAAAATTCGATTTACGCACTGAACATATGAAGTCTTCTGGCGGTTTGATAAACATACGCATTCGTCAACACAACGACTCCGGCGTTCTGGCGAAAAAGAATTGAAGAAAATTAAAATTCGTCATCACAACTTTGATGAACGCGTCCTATTTCGAAATGACTATGACATACTTATTTTCAACAGTTTGCTTGTTCATTTATTCGGGCACATACGGGGGGTGATCCAATAAAACCGGTACTACCCTGTTTAATTGTAAATAGTTTTACGATTCCTGGGTCAAAATGCATGAAACGTGATGTCCTTCTACAGTATTATATCATGAATCAGAGATGTCCATGGGTTTGGTTGGGTTGGATTGGATTGGGTTGGGTCAGAAAATAAGTCATGGTTTAAGACATTTTAATGTAGTACGGTAGGTTGGGTTAGATTGGGTAAAATAACCCTATTACCGGCATTGGTTGGGTTGGATTGGGTTCTAAAAATGGACCCATGGACATATCTTTATCATGAATGCAGCCACGTAAGTTTTTCTTTCAATGTTAAAAGTGCAGTGGCGCCATCAATCGAAGACAATGCTCGTGATGTTGACAACGATACTGATAAGACGATTATGACTCTGGCATCGATGATGATTGTGATTGTGATAGTACAACGACAATGAAAAGGATGAGACGCGTCTACGGTAACTTACCCTTAAAATCGACTCAGAATCCTCTCCATCGATGATACGAGGGAACCAATGGAACCAAAGGCGATCATCGAAGGGCTCGTAGTGATATTGTGAATCATATTGCTTCAAATCTGAGGTTATCTGTTCAGTAAAACGCATAGAATATGATAGAAATACCCCTATTTATGTCAATCCTGAACTCTAAAATAGCTTTGTAAAATGCCACGGGTCTACTTATTTTCCTGTGTCCGCAGGCATTCATTGCAGGATCGTAAAAATATGCATTGTACAAAAAATCGCTTCTAGAAGTTAGAATATATAAGAATTAAATATGCAGTTAACAGACCAAGTCTTCGGTGATGTCGTTTCCTCTTTTCAGCAGAAGTACACTCTGGTCGAGGGCCAACACGAAAACGCTCGATCCGCTCTCAGCTTTGACGGTAAGACTGACATTCTCCGAAGGCGTCGTTTCGTTGCGATCAAACGACAAACTGACCTACAGATCAAGTGAACCAACACCACCGATACCGCTTTAAAGGCATTTCAGCAGCGATTCTAGGATTAATATATATGCAGGTCCTATTAATGCACTTGATTGAGTTACTCACGCTTATAAGACTTCAGATAATTTCGGACGCAAGTACAGTGCAGCTAAACTCTCAAAATGTGAATAAAATAATATCGACTTTTAGACATGTCAGCGGTAACGTCGATCTAAATATTCATCACTGCGTTTCATTCTGTTTCAAGTTTTCAAACAGCTAGGCAATAGATCAATTCACAAACCAAAATATAAAGGCAGCGAGAGATTTTACACAAAAGGAGATTCATAACCATTTAATATGCAATCTTACTTATTTACTAGCAAGATGCTAGCGTAACTTTATCACCAAATGAAGTAAAATAACGAAGTGTCGATGGTCAGAATTTGGACCCAACTTGTGAATGCAAAAATCCACGGAACAGAATTAAGAAAATTAAGAAAGTCATTATAAAATTCTCTGACAGATCAACGTCGCAGAAGCTGAAAGTCAAAGCAAAGAAAACAAACATTGGAAACATTTTCTATCCGGCTATAACCGCATTTAGCTGGCAGAGAGCCGAGATGACGAATAAAACATCTATCAGTTAAAGTTAATTGGAACGGACCTCGTTGGCAAATCCATCGCTGACAGTCAGTTCGATGCTGTCTGCAATTATTTCGCCTTGTTTCGTGAATAACCAGACGACGATCCTCGCGCTCGGAGACAACTTCATCGCCAGTTCTTTGCTTATCCAAAGTGGAAACGAGACATTTGGTGACGAATGTCCTTCAACGTTTCCGCTCAACTGAATGGTACCCTTGCTCAATATCTGTATACATCGGCACGGAAATATTTACAAGACCAGTTCAAGCCAGTTATACCTAAGATCATAGCAAATTCGACCAGCTTCATGTAGTTCCTTGAAGTCATTCATGATCTTTTTACAGATAATATAATCTGTTTGCTACAAAGATGACTTGCGTCATTATTTGAGTCAGTTTATTGTATTTCAATTTCAACAAAACATGAATCAGTTGTCTCGAAGCAAACAGCTTGTACTTCGGACAATCGAATCAAAACGAAACTGTCGGTATCTCTTAAAAGAAGTTAAACTATAGGCCTAATTGAACATAGCAAAGGACCAAACAGTATTTCGATTGCCTGCATCCATATGCCACGTAATCATAACAATCTTATTTTAACGTAGAACGATTGCTGTTAGTTGGACGCGAAGATGTTAGGCCTACATGAGACTAGAAAAAGACTTTCTCAGTGACAAATGCTTCAACTGTAGACATGTTCTATGATGCTCATTGATGCTCATTGGAAGACAGGAAGAGGTCCACGTAAAGAAGGGATAATGTATGTAGCATTACAATAACTTAAGGCTCTCAATAGAATGGAGCCGCCACTGGGTCCACGTAAAGAAGGGATAGACAATATTAAAGAATGGCACAGCATGGACATATTATATATGGAGCTTACAAAGCCGCACAAGGAAGAGACGAATGGAGGAGGCAAACTCAAATTGCAAGAGACACCAACGGGTATTGCGCCCATGGAAATGAATGAGAGACTATGGGATATTAGATTAAGCATGTACATGTTAGTTTTATTTACGCATAGTGAAATTACAAGAAATCACGAAGAACTTAAATTCAACATGGGCGCTGTTTTGGCATTACTTGCTGCTGTTTGTGTTTCTTGTATAAGCTAATTAGGCCTAATCAGCGATAGCAGCTGTAGCAGACAAACAGAAATTAGAATAGAGTGCTGTATGAGTATGAGCAACAGTGGTTTGTTATTATTATTATTATTATTATTATTATTATTATTATTATTATTATTATTACTACTACTACTACTAGGCCTACTACTACTACTACTACTACTACTACTACTACTACTACTACTACTATTATTATTATTATTATTATTATTATTATTATTATTATTATTATTATAAGAGTTTTCAAAACCTCACTTCATATTGAAACATCGTAATTGGTTGATTTGATGAGACGATGAACTCGGCTGTTTGAAGGGCCTACAAAAGGTTTAAGTAGATCCTATACTGTAAGTGTCTCATTTATTACCATCAGAAATTGGAATCTGAAAAATTGTCATCACTAAATTATAATCTGTTGTAACCTATCGGCTTATTTTCTATGAATACAGTCCCAAGTACAAGATTTGTACAGGCGTATACATTTTAAATGACATTTACGTCCATAGCAGCCAGGGCGCGATTTGTAGGGGAATTTTCTCACACTGCTCAACTGCATCCCCCTACTGTTACATCCTCCCACCACTAAATACCCCCACTGCTACACTTCACCAGCAACTACATCCCCCCAAGCTCGACATATTCCCCCACTGCTCCAGGTCATCGCACCCTGCATGATAACAACAGCAACGGCTGAAAGTTGATATCGGGAGACGTGCCAATAAATCTGAATCAATGCGACCTTCAGAGAAAGTTTTCACCTTAATTAGTCCATCCTGGCTGACTAATGAAACCCGGATGCTTTGATCGTCTCTCGATTTGAAGACGTCGATGTACTTTCCAGTCGACGCTGTTGAATTCGTTATTTCGATGTAGATGGACGCCTATTAAATGGACACATCATAACCAGTCCAGTTACTGTATGTTGCTCCAATGTTACAATGTATTATGCAGATGCAAATTAGGCATCGAACATATTATAACCTGTTAAGCTCACATCGTCTTTTTCACCGATTTTCAGTGAGTGAATGTGGGTAGGGAATGATTGATTGATTGATTGATTAAGTAAGCGAATGAGTGAAAATGGGATAGATTTATTGATGGAAACTGTGGAAAATATAGGTGTTCGTTAACTTATTCTAAAAGAAAACTGTACTTCACGTGTTATTTACTAACAGATTAATGGCACATTAAAGGATTATTCAATTTGCTATAAATAAAGACACACACACACACACACACACACACACATATACATATATATATATATATATATATATATATATATATAAAAGCTTAGTAAGTGATCATGAATGAAGATAACAAGTAACAAGTCTACTGCCGAAAATAAAGAAATCAAATAGACGATATTTTTTATAAATGGCCATGCCATTCAGTTAGAGGGAAATTTAAATGCCTGCAGATTGACGCTGGTGACATTGTCTTCAAATTCGAAGGAAACACTCGCGAATCCAGATTCGTCGATGGTCACATTGAACTCCTGAACAGTGGATGGATAATTGATGGGACTGCCGTAGCGATTGCACTTCGGAGCATAGTTCATTGTCGCCTGTATAAGGATCGGAGCATATTCTCCATCAGGTTGCGTTATGTCCTTCGGGTCTGGATCGGTGCCATCTGGTTTCGACAGTTTCAGCTGTTGTAGTTACAAGAACGTCATACAAGTAACCGCTTCCAATTAAAAGATCTCATTTTTGACAGTGAAATCATATCTAGGACAGCCTTCAACTAAATTAAGTTCACACAACATCAAGGCAGTGTTTAATCTAGGCCGTTTCCGGGGGATTGCCCTTTTTCCCCCGGAAATTTCAAATTCCCCGGAAATTTTGGCATACTACATGGACTAACAGCAACCCCTAGCAGAATTCCCCCCGGAAATTTCAGATTCCCTCCCGGCTTTGTCAGTCCCCCCCCCGGAGCCCAGGAGTCTAGATTAAACACTGCATCAAGGTTATATATAATTAGAAACATTAGAGTAATTCGACTGCTTCAGTCATACGCTTCAAATGGACTGCTTATTCCATGAAAGATGAAAGTTGCGCTGAATAAATTGCACAGTACATGGCAAATAATTAATATCAATTATGGCGAGTTTTTAATAAATCGTCTCACCCCACGTCATGACACGATTTGTAGGGGAAGAGGGATCTCCCCACTGCCCAACTACATTCCCCCTACTGCTACATCTCCCACAGCTACATCTCCCCACTGCTACATTTCCCCAACAACTACATCCCCCAAGCTCGACATGCCCCCTCCACTGCTCCAGGTCACAAATCGCACCCTGTCCCACATGCGCTTAAAGTAAAAGACAACCAGTGACTTCCAAAATTTCAAGTCATTTTATGGTCAAATTCTCTCTACAGAAGTCACAACTTTTCATGACCATGATTCATCTACACTAGGGTGACGCCATTTAGTGGATTTTAGAAATTAAAATTTTTCATTTCAATTTTACGTGAATGTTAACTTTGACTTCAGATATCTTGGTCGTTTTCTGATTAAGGATCTTACAGTTTGCCAGATGTCAGGAGGAGTTAAAGAGAAGAATAGTGAGGAGAAACAGGCTTTTGTGACAAAAGGGAACTGGTAAGCATGTGTATATCTGGCGATTTCTAATACAATCCAAAGTGCTTTAAATTTGATTAATCTCCATTTAGCTGTCAAAGAGCTTATCTAGGAGCAAAAAAGAATCAATTTGCAAGGCCATAACAGATCTTAGTGTAAAGAAATACCATAAATAACTATAAGTGATTACATAGGCCGTGTAGACGAGTCCTGCTTTGTAGTTGTTGGGTGAGAAACCCAAGAAAGTCAACTCATATTTGATGTCTTTACAGTCGACAGTGTTGTTTCCGGACAGAACCTTTCCCGTTACGGTTTCATTAACATCGGCGACGACCAAAAGTGTTCTATACGACAATAAAGACCAAGGATCCGGTGTGAAGCTCCCAAATGTGAAGTGCTCGATTGGAACAAGAGCCAAAAGATCTTTAATCGTCAGCGTTATATCCACCTTTCCATCCACCAACTGAAAGTAGGTTAATGATAACATTACCAGCAACATGAAATTTATTGGTCCAATATAAAAATATTGCAGCAGTTGAAGCATAATAATGTAGTCATACCCTGTATTGAACACTGAATGAAACTTTTAGATGCTGGGGGTCGCCTACAAACGGTGTCAGTGGGTCATTTGACGCAGGACAAGTCAAGAACTAAATCAGTCATTTAGCTTTAGTAGTATTATTCACATAACCTAAACACGTTTGAACTATAACTCGGTATGGCAATCCTCATTGCTGTTCAAATTTTGTGAACATTTAAATCTAACGTTGTGGCGTTTTCTGGCGCAGACGTCGTCAACATTAAAAATTGTACTTTGCCTTGTACTGTTTCCTTATATTATATTAACGTTCCTTGTTCGGATTTATCTCTGACTATTTTCATAACGTCATACGACCAGCATGGCCAGAGAGTAACATCGCTGATCACCAGGGTTATTTCTAGGATTATCAGTTTGAGGAGGGGGTGTCGGTATATTCAGGGGAGTCGGTCCCTGCTGAAAAAGTCTGACAAACAAAAAAGGTGACCTCTGACTCAGATTGAGGGGGGAGGGGAGGTTGGGGCAGGGTTTAATCTAGGCCGTTTCCGGAGGGGAAAATTGCCCTTTTCCCCGGATATTTCAAAGTTCCCTCCGAAAATTTTGGCATACTACATCAACTAACAGCAGCCCCCTAGCAAAATTCCCCTCCGGCTTTGTCAGTTCCCCTCGGGCCCAGGCTTTTTCAGTCCCCCCCGGAGTCCAGGAGTCTAGATTAAACACTGGTTAGGGGTGTCGGTCTCAAATTGGAGAGGGTGTTAGGGGGTGTAAAATATCCCTGCTGATCACTCACCGGAGCGTCAATGGATTTCTTTGTATAGTTAATAGCATCGAACTGAGAGTAAGGTTGTATCTGAGTGGTTACATTGGCTCTGCCTTTGACCGGTTGACCATAAGTATATCTACGATAACAACAGTCAAATGACGCACTTACAGAAGCCGAAGTAGCTGTCTGAAGTTATTGTTGTCAACAGACAAAGATCGAATGAAATGCTTAGAGTGCTGCCAAACAGGATTAAGCCTATTAGCTCTGCTTCCAAGAGCTAGTCGTTTCGATTGACATGCGTTTTATTTGGACAAGCATAATCGGTAGTCAGTTAAGCAAGAACGACTATGTTTGGACTAGGCATTATAGATTAAGTCAGTGGCTCTTGACCTTTTTACGATTACGTACCCCCTGAAACAAGTATAAGAGAACGAAGTATCCCCTACCAGCATACCTTATCCGACGACAAACGTTTATGCTCTGCCATAACTTGAAAGAAATTATAAACTGCAACCTACATCTGTCACAGATTATTGTGCACATGCCAGAAAGTGAACTTTTTCTTTAGAATTTCGAATTTAGTGCAAAAATGAGTGTACAGTATTTGTACAGTGTACAGAGTAAATTGTAGCAATTCTTTAAAGCAGGCGTTATTTCCGGACAATTCCTCGTACCCCTACAACGTCCTTCAAGTACCACAAAGGGGTACGAGTGCCCCTAGCTTAGAGCCACTGGATTAGATAATGACAGTCCACATTTGCAGACGTCCGACGAGTATGTTGTCAATACCTTCAAGCTTACAAAGCAACTGCAATGGCGAGAGGATCTCTTACTTTGCGATGACTGTAATCGTCAGATCCTCCTGAAGATCTCTTCTATTGAGGTTTACCAGATAGAACGAAGGCAAAATGACAGTAACTTCGAACTTTGGCAACACTAAAGAAACACGTCTAGTATTTGTGATTTGAGTCTGTCAAAGCCTTAAACTATAGTGCTAAGAGCCGTACTAGGTTCATAATCGTATTTCGAAACGTGGAATTTAGACACTGAGTGAGGCAGTATTACGACTTTTGCTGACTACTAACATTGTCACGTCATATATCAAAGTGTTTGGTGATTCTTAGAAAAGAAACGAGAATGTTTTGTCGTTATTACCATATTCGGCAACTTGGAATGCTTTCTTGAAAGTATTTCCCTGAAAGAGAAGTAAATAACAGTGGATATACATATATATACAGCATATATATATATATATATATATATATATATATATATATATATATATATATAGGGCGAAAAAAAAATGTTTGTCACGGAACTGAGGAAATATTTGCATTTCCATCTGATTTGAAAGAAAATCACAAAAGAACTACTTTGGAACATGTGGAAGTGCCCCATTTTTAATTAGGAAAGTTTGTACATTACTTGAAAATCACAAAAATTTGTATGCCATCAATGAATGATCAATAGACGATCGGCATTTCACAGTTACTCACTCAGTAAGTGTTTATTACAAGAAGTTTTCACAAAAATCTTTTTTTGACTCAAATAGGGGCATTAGATTTCGAGAATTGACTCGGGCGTGAATAAAACCGTCTCTTGCTTCAAAGCAATGAACTGCTGTTGAAGCATCTGTTACTAGTTTTATGCAACGCTCCACTCCTTGTGTGTGATTCTTGTAATCCAAAGTGAGTGGGACAATTCCTAGCTTGACAATATCTTCATCTAATACGTCTTCACTCAACCCTGGCATATCGTGGTCACATGTGGTATTTTCAAAACGAACAAGGAATTTACTGTACTTTCGCAATTCGCAGTGCTGCAATTCATTACACAATGAGGTCAGAGAAACTTGAGAGTCCATAGGTGGATCCATCCAACCAACGTTTTAAACAGATTTCTCAAAGGCAATTAATTCATTTGTATGCAGCATACATATAAACCAATTGACTGAATGTTGCAGCATGCAATTGTGTCATTTGCTATGACGAATCCACAAAACAAATCAGCATATCTTGCAAGTGTCTTAATCAGTTCAATCTGATGGATTACTCCAGCTTTACAGCCTGTGTTATTGTATGTACCATAGCAGCCTACTGCTGAGATACAATTGCCTGCATCTGCATTCTGCATCTCTGTTATTAATTTCAGAATATACTACTGGCAATGTCAGTACTTCTTCCTGATGAAAGTATAACGTGAGTTAGATAATTGCCACCTGGTTCTTCAACAAGAACATAGTGATCTTCAACAATAGTATCACCATACCACTTGCTATTTCTGTTTACTTTGACTAAAGTGGCATTCCATCTCCCATCAACATAAATACCTGTTATGGATATGTGTGACTGTCTTACTGTATACATCGCTGCCAATGTTTCTTTAATTTATGTCTCTCGCAATGTACTTTGTTCTTATCAATTACAAAGCTTTGATCTTCTTTGCTTACAAGGCCAAAATCGAGAAGCACTGTTCGCTTCTTTTGCTAGGTGCAGAAGAGGTAATCGCATTTGATTTGATCTTATTTTTTCTGCAAAAGAGTTCAGCATCGCTATCAGAAAATACCTCACAGTTGCTTTCTTAATCACTCCCTTCACTATCATTGACTTTGTCTTCACCAAGATCTAATATTTATTATTACTATATTCGATGTTTTCGTTACTCTTTTAGCTTTGCCTTCTTCATTATGCTTTCGTTGCATCCTTTTTCATAACCGCTTTGTTGAGTCTACGTCTAACCTTCCAATAAACATTTTCCTTGAATTTCTTGAATCCAATAAGGACAACTGTTCCTGTTGCGGGACTTTCAAATGTTTAGGACACTTGCAAGATGTGCTGATTTGTTTTGTGGATTCGTTATAGCAAATTTTTGTGAATTCGTTATAGCAAATGACACAAGTGCATGCTGCAATGTCAAACAAAGAGTTCAAGCTACTCAAGAAGGTGGCTTGACGTGTTGAACTTGACTTAGAGCGACATAGTTCTGAACCAGTGGAAATTAGTGTTTCGACACATTTCAAGACAGACGGAAAGTGAAGTGTTGGAATGAAAGCCTCGTTCCAGAGATTGATGATAGCCTCTGACACAGCTATTTTATTGTCTTTGTGTCATTCTTTTTTGTTTTGATGTGCAAGAAGTGCTGTCCAACTTGTCTATTTGTCGGCATCATATTGAAAGGAATTCCTATAACATTACTGAATATAGCATGCCATGTAATGTTTCTTGTTCTCATGTCGAAACCACACTTTCCAACATTTATAGAATCAATTATCGAACAGTGTACCGTTAAAACAAAGAGGCAATCAAATTACAGTCGAAAGTTAGGTAGATAAAAAAATTGTATGCCAAAATAGCAAGCAATAACAATTCTGTAACAAATGAGCAATGCTGATAAATACTACAATCTTTAGGGCCAAAAATGGGGCGTTTGCAATAGCACAACTACCATTTTATTAGTTGTTTCTTTCTTTAGACTTCATTTCACAAATAATTACCAAGTTCCGTAATGAAATTCCAAAATTTTTTATGTTTCGACCCGCCCTAATATATATATATACACATTGAAGTAATTTCAATATATATTTCGAACGAGATGAGTAGTTTTGCTAAGCGTACTTTCTTTTGGTCATTCCGACTAAAAGATTATATTTTATGAAGGTGATTTCCTACACCATGATAACGATGACAAAAGAATCACTTCTAGTGAATGCGTTTCAATGCATGCCATTCAGCAGCTCAGCTCTCTCCGCTGCTTCACTGTAGGGCCTATAACAGAACGAAGTTACGAAACCTCTAATTGCTAATTTTATTTTCAAGTTAAAGGAAATGGAATTAGCCAATATCATACTTGGCAAATACCATTCGGGACTTCATGATTTCACACTTAGGTGATTGAAGACCGGTTAATTCTACGAAGAATTAAATCTATCCGCCGAAAAGTTCCATAACGTGGAAGACATCGTAGTCTTTCTGCTTCCCTTTAAGTATGAATATTGTAGTGTTCTCTTCGCTCTTTCACTACACCAACTAAGAACCTCGCACTCAGCCACGAACAGATAGAGATAGGTTTAACTAGCACAGATTTATTGAGTGCATTAGACCCTATTGTTCCTCCTTTTTGCAGGCCTGTCAGCATCAGTTAAAGGAAATTCTCTTCGTTTGAATGCACTGCCTAATAATCGCAGGAAGACCCAAATCTTAAGCAGTCTTTAAACGATATCAGAAGGCCCAGCATTCCTAGCTCTAATATCTTGACTTTGTATAAAGATACGATTCTTTGTTTTGATGATTCGAATGTCTTTGTTGTGTATAGGCTTAAAGGTAAACCTTAGAATTATGACAGATGTGGCACCAGTAATAAAGCAGCTGTGGAGGATGACTGCCAAGTTATTTTGTACAGGTGTATAGTCACAAAATATCCCTAAAACAATATAACGAAATGGTTTAAGAGTATTAGTTAGGCTACCTCTGCGGTTGCCACGATTTGCCAATTTCCAAGAGGAGGCTGGTCAGAAAGAGCAAGGCTTTGCGATATCACTCCTACGTAGAATCAAATGAATCAGTGTATACCTGTATATATATATATATATATATGAATATTTATATGACAAAAATTATATTGCATAAGGCGGATTA
Organism: Metaphire vulgaris; assembly: GCA_018105865.1. NCBI lineage: Eukaryota > Metazoa > Annelida > Clitellata > Crassiclitellata > Megascolecidae > Metaphire > Metaphire vulgaris. The sequence continues at coordinate 8,433,714 of CM030839.1, read as the reverse complement.
TATGGAGGCTCATGAATGGAGCACTGAACTTAACAAACCTGTGTCGCTTTTCTGTCCCAGCCATTGCATGATCTTGTTGCCTGCCAGATCCTGTACAATAAATTAAGCAAATTAGTCGTTTCTGGCGTCAGGAGTCACTACGATTGAATGAAGAAGTTAGGTCCTAGGAGTTTCTAAAGTTAGAATTATATCACTGTCTGACTCACTTCATGTAGAAATCGACAAAGATAAGTCTAGTGCTTAAAAATCTATGCATATTTTCTAGCCTATTGTCAAAGATTGCGAGATTTCGAACCGATTCGGATTGATAAATATTTAGGTTTTAATTATTGGCGGGACACCTGCTTAAAAAGAGCAAGCCAATGTTGTATTTAACTAGCAAAGTAGGCTTAATAGTAAATTTCCCTTTAGAGTCCGTCGTATAATCGAGCCGTAGAATGAACGCAAATTTCTAGAAATAATGTTGCGATATTACTTACGTAGATGATATTGTGAAGATAAGCTACTAACATAGATTTCAATGTCCAGTAATCTTTGGTAAGGCTTCAGGTCTGGTAACGTTATTATGACACGGAACAGCACTGAAAAATTGTTACAGTTTATTCAGAGTTCATGTAAGCTTATATCACATTGTCATCATCTTCTTCTTTATTATCGCCAACATATAATATCGATCGATCACTCACTAACTCGCTCGCTCGCTCACTCACTTGCTCACTCACTTGCTCAATCACTTGCTCACTCACTTGCTCACTCACTTGCTCACTCTCACTCACTTGCTCACTCACTTGCTCACCCACTCACTAAATCATTCACTCATTCACTCACTCACTAACTCACATAATCAATCAATCAATCAATCAATCAAACAATCAATCAATCAATCAACATGGCGTCTTCAGTTCTGTCTTGTGAAGTTATTTTGCCGTAACATTACCATAAATGTGTGTCGGTAACCTATTCGGTGAAGCGTCGGCTTTGGTTTGGATGATCGGAGGATATGGATTCGATAATAGAGGACTCATATTGTGGATATTGGGACATTTACATTTTCCGGCGTTGTGAACAATAATGTGGTTTGCGTAGAGCAGTGCTTCTCAAAGTGTGGTCCGCGGACCGGTGCCGGGCCGCGAGCCCTTCTTTGCCGGTCCGCAACGTGAGTTGGGAAAAGTGAGAAAAAGTTGAATATTTTCTTTTTTGATGATTGTTTAGAACTTTTTAAAAGTGAGATCGTCCTTTGCTCAAAATATGATATCCACACCGTTGTCATGGTGATTTAATGTTGGAATAAATTGAGCCTGCAGCCAAATAGCCTCATTTACAGAAAAAGTCAATGTTTTTGATGTATATGAGGTCATATAAAATTTTAAAAATTCCAGACTACAAGGTGAAATTCTTTAAATGGCACCGATCCCTTGAGTAAAGGAAAATTTTATGCCGGTCCGCGAAAATTAAAAGTTTTAGAAGCGCTGGGGGGTAGAGTGCTAAAGGATGATTGAGAATGTATTGCTATCAAAACGCTATCCAAAATTGTTCATCTGCATAATTATAGCTGAGCGTCATAGCTTCACGACTCTTGAAAATATTATGGACCTTTGTTTTTAAACATCCAACGTTGCTTCGAAGACTGACCTGTTTGTCCGGGCTTGTACATTGGTTTGTCAGTCTGAACAAATATAGACAGAGTCTTTCTTTTGACATAAATAGGTCTGGAATCATTGATAGCGAGACCTCCTGTTCCCAACGCCACCAACACGTAATCAACTTCCGGCACATCGCCTGGTATCTGCAACAAAAGTAAATAATTGTCGTTTCCTTAAGATCACCCTTACGGTCACATCTCTAAAGTACTTCTGGGGAGTTAGGGCCTTAGGGATCGTCCATAAATTACGGTCTGTTGTATAGGGCCTACCAATGATGCTCTGCTCGTCGTTGATGCAGAAAACAAGCAACTTGGTCACTGTGGACAAATCAATGATAAAGTGTATGATGCTTACAGCTGCTATTTATTCCAATGCGTTAGACTCTAGATACGGTCCGTCTTAGCGTTGAATAGCATATCACTTTGTCAGTAACAGCCTTATTTGCACAGTTTTCTAAATGTGCCTATTTGCATATCGCTCTCAACTGGCGTCAATGTAGCATTATGCCTCAGTGTAGCTGAAGCGTCAATTGTAAATGGTCTTCTAAATAAACTGATTTAGTATAAAAGCAAAAAGTATACGTTTAATCAAATTTCTTGTCCGTTGTGGTTTGGTTTAGTTCGTCTGGCAAATTCACCTTAAAAGCGACGCGTAATTACTTAGCATGATTTAAAGTGACCCAGGAGGCATTACTGCCTGTGTGAAAGCCACTAGAGGCGATAACGGGGCTTGAACCCGCTCCGTCAGCCTACTGCTCCAGCGCGTAACCCACGCTGCCATCTTCCGCCTCCAATCGTTTGAAAGCTGGGGTTTCTAGAAGATTAAGGACGAAGAAGACGAGTTTAGTTCCACATGTTCTGTCGTTCTAGGCAAGTTTATTTATTGATGTCTTACCGAAATAAGGTGGTAACATTTTACAAAATAGAGATTACATCTAAGTAGGCCTATAGGCCTACACGTAAATAGGTTTAGATACGAAAACGGTCAAAATTGAAAGATTTCACAGAATATTTGGAATTTGAACAACAAAAGAGATGAGCCAGAACATGATCAAAAGAAAGCGTCGATACCAAGACTCTATTGAATGCATGTATTATATCAATAATAATAATAATAATAATAAAATAATAATAATAATAATAATAATAATAATAATTTCATTTCATTTTGCGCAACGTCTATAGCGCCATAGCATAGCGGAGGCCAAAGTCAAAGGCACTGTAATAATAATAATAATAATAATAATAATAATAATAATAATAATAATAATAATAATAATAACAATAATAATAATAATAATAATAATGCATGAATTCAAATGGTTTATTGGGGGTTATGAGGTATTTTACTTGTCTGAAAACCACCGTAATAACATCTTTACACAATAAGTCTAAGGACCGGAATTAACTATACTTTTAACTCGAAATCGTTTACGCTGCTTTGATCGTTTATGCTCATTTGTGTGCACCGTTTGAACGCAGCCTACACGCAACGACGACGAAATATTGCACTGTGGCCATTGCACGGAAAGCTCGCTTTCAAAGTGATTTCCGGAGGCAATAACAAAAACAACAAAGCCAACCGGTAGACTATGCCAAATCATATACTGTATACATTGCGCACTGCTACCTATCCAAAAGCGCTTAGTCTGCAGTTTTACCTGAGGCTATAAACCGTGTATAAATGAATATCAACATGGACCCATTGAATCCTTTTTCACTCATGCAAAATCATCAAAGCTATGATGGCCGTATATACACTTCTCAATCATATCAGTACGTTTTCCTATACATGCAATCATCAGTAGGCTTATTTGTAGTAGAATTGTTGTTTGTTGTGAAATAGGCTTCATCTTGTCATTACACTTCTGTGGAGAGTGCATTTTCTAATTTTCTTTCACGTACCAGTAAGCATTTATGCAGCACGGGCTGCACATGTCATCGGTTTTGCTCTTTTAGATGAAACAACATGACCAGAAACTTAAAGGATCGGTAGAATACGAAGAATGTGTTTAGTTTCGATACCAAGTTGTGCAGCGCCGGAGTATAAACTGTAAAATCAGTCTAATGGTTAAGGTGACCATCTGCATTGGTGTAAACTTGGATGAAAAGTGGAGGGCTTAACTTATATGCATTCCTCTTCCCTTTGGTAGCATCTTAAAAAGTGAGGGGAGGTTCGAGCGTAAAGGCCTAAGGCCCTAATAGAAATTTACGCGTTTGGTCATCATATTGTCAATTTACGCCTTTGGAACATCATACTGTCAATTTAGACATGATATGTAAATCAAATATGATCAGTCAATTAATAATTATCAGCGCAAATTCAGCATTGAATAGCCGAATCTATAGAGACATGCATAACAATAGCAGTTAGGTACATACCAGTAAAGACACAATCTTGGGAATACCTGAAACAATAAAAACAATGACAACATTAGAACTTAGATCCCCGAAATGCGTGGTTTCAATCGAGCTCTTACAGGCTTACAGGTTCATCAGCAAGAACAGAGTAATTTCAACGCAATCATATAATCGTTTTACGTTGCATGCGTTGGAGAAACAAATCCGTTTGGCACTAGTAAGAAGTGATCAGGATTTTCTGTGACTTTGAAAGCTTGTATCGGTAAAAGGTGGGTTTTGTCAGTTACGCCTCTTTAAGGTTCAACAATTTCTCCCAGATTTGATATTAGATTTTGAGCATCTGGTTGCCTTAGAATGATAAATTCAAAGTCTTGATTCAGCCGTAAAAAGACACGGTTACAAAACGTAGAGACAACAGTCATTATAGACGCTGGCAGTCTATATCGAAACAATTGGGCCCCTAATATTGATCGAAAAAATTAGTTTTTATCGGAAACTTTGATTCTTGATTGAAGACAAAATACACTGATATATAGGCCTACCACGTCAGCATATAAAAATAAAATGTTGTGAACATTTTATCACTGCAATAACAGTTTAAAATGAATAAAGAAAATGTTTCCTTTGGACTAACCGTTTTTAAGAATTGCTTGCTCTTCCACAAGGACTGTGCTATTCTTCGTCTTAATGCTAAGGGTCAAGGTCACGTCAGCGTCAACATTGAAGCAGGTGACGGTGACATTGTAGACTGACGAAGGTCGGAACACTTTCGGAGCAACGATCGTGTAAATTCTAAAGCAAAGATATTAAATTATTCATCAACGGTTTTCAGCATCTGAACATGCTGCACAGTTGACAGCTCGAACAACGACGCATTTATTCCGCATTTCTTATGAACATCCTTTGCAAAACGCTCTCGACTTTGGCTTTAGCTATGCTGTAGCGTTACACAAGTTATCCAGGAGAATTGAATAGGATAGAAGTTAGAACGACGTAGCAAAATGAAAGTCGTCGGTTATCAAAATCTCGTCTGATTCGTTCGACGAATTTCGTGATCGTCAACGTTCATTTCTTTCTTACAAGATTTCATGCCCAAGTTTAGGAGAACGTACATTTCCCAAAACGCGCGAGATGTATATTAAACAGATGCAATAATTATGCAATAATTATAATTATTGTTTCATTGTAATACTACATAATAGTACATATAATAACTCCATTTTATCTTTAGTTGGTACAAAGAGCGGGCTAAAATCGATCAGAAAATGCTCACCTGAAGTAGATCGCTTTCACCTTCCGTCGACGGAACGTCTTATTAGGCCTATTGATTGAAGTATTATATTCCTAAAACCTAACCTGGTTTCAAAGAAGCGCAGATGCAGATTTGCGAGGGCACACCGGATCGCGGAACAAATTTCATGAGCTAAGAATTCCGTAGTTAAAATTGATGAGAGGCAGACAAATGTCGTGAAAGAGAGAAGTAAAGATATACTCTTTAGTGCTACGGTGCCTTTTGATTTTATCGTGGCCATAATGAATAATTATAATAATAATAATAATACTGTATTATAAAAATAACAGAACGTACGGCTTATCCGTTTGTGCGAAAGCAGTAGACGCCAGACCAAGACAAAATAGCAATAACAACACGCTCGCCGTTCGAGTCATGATTATTGCATCGGTCTCTTGTCTCTTTCTCTGAATTTGCTGCAGAATAAATGATAACAGTAAACATCTAGTAATATTTTGGACAACCCTACATAAACATATGCGATATATATATATATATATATATATATATATATATATATATATGTAAAGATATCTGTCATGTTATATACAGAGTTCTTATTTTGTATGCGTGAGGATCAGGCAGTGAGAAGTGCATGATCTGTAGGATTAATAGCTATAACTATTAATGATGTTGTGATTTTAATACTGAGACACAGTAGTATGCTGAAGCTAAATGTGAGTTTTAATAGTTATTTAGATCCTATAGCAAAATAATATGATTATAACGTACTTTTATATTGTGACAAGGCAACAAGTCGGAAATAAAGTTTGCTCAATAGATTTTCTTGGCTCTATATCAGTAGCGCGCAGTGCCGTAAACCTGGCGTCAACATTGAAGGGGGGATAGAATCGTCGATAAAGTCATGTCAGACCCCCTTTTCGTCTTCCGAAAAGTCTTGACGAACAAAAAACGTCATCCTTATATTTTACCCTGGCCAATACCGTGATCAAAAAAGGTCATCCGTAATGAGTGATTTTACCATAAGACACAAAACATTGGGGGGGGATAATTGGTACTCTGTCCCCCTCTTACTAATTATTGGGGGAACCGTCCCTCGCCGTCCCCCGTGTTTTACGTCCTTGGTAGCGCGCTATATAGATGTTTTAATTTTCAGACTTTCTGTAGAGCTCTGTATAGTCCTAAAACAATTGCAAATATTTTTATTACAGTTGTACGTATAGTCACTATTAATCATGTCGCTCACCTCTTTGCGTAGATCGATCTCTGTAGAAACAAAAAAGCGAAAATTCTAGGGCCTATGCCTAGAATGCCGATCAAATTCGCGCAAGGTATGCGTTAGAAACGTAGCGCTTGCAAATCGAATGATGGTTAATTAAGGTGAGTCGACCGAGTCCTTATATGGGCGAAGGAATACGCAACCGAGCAAATCGGCCAATGGTACGTTCTGGTACCTGAGGATGCCATTCGATGCGTCGGCCTAAAAACATCTGCTGCAAACAAAACAGGCAAACAGAACAAATAAAGCAGAGTATCGCACGCACGCACGAACGCACGCATAGAGAAACACAGCAAAGGACTTCATCCAAGCGACGAATACCAGGACAAAATACAAACTCGACGACGACGACGACGACGACGACGACGACGACGACGACGACGACGACGATGATGGATGGCGCAAGTAGGTTGCTGTCCGTACCAAGCGATCCATTGGACTTTAGCAAAGAACAAAACACAAGCATCTTTGTCATCGCAAAAACACGTGTTATCAAAGACGACCCAACGCATTGTCACTGCCTTGTGTTTATAGGTCCAGATGACATTGAAATACAATTGTAAATGCAAGTAACGAAGTCTCAACTTTTACGTTTTGTGCGCAGGCAACGAGCGTCGTGTTTCATATTAAGATCCAATATTCGATCGTGTCCAATTCTTTTAAAGAAGTTATAAACGCTTAAATAAACGGGTTTAATTTTAATAACTCAGTTTTACTGCGGACTTTGATCGAATACGAATAGTCGCCGAAAAAGTTTCTAAAACTTCCAGACGTGTCTTGTGCAGCTCGTAGTAGTAATGATTTTCTTGAAGAGGGAAATTGGAATTATTGCCTGGCATAGACGGGCAAAATACAAGCTTTTATTACAAGTAATTTCAAATTTTATGATCTTCTGTACTTTACCAGATTTCTTCTGGATGTCCTTCTCCAATCTGATCTCATCCTTCATTCCGGTGCGTGGCCTAGTTTTAAAAAAGAACTTTACAACACATCCAACGATCCAATTAATAGACACTCCAGCAAATTTAGAAGTTTAGAGGATGATGTTCCTCAGTTAAAGATTACGTGAAAAATCATCATAATCATCATCGTCGTCGTCATCATCATGATCACCATCTTCTTCTTCACTCAAAAAAATAATCCCTCGAAAGTTGAGGGAAGTAATTCCCTAAGCTAAAGTTTACGGAATTTTCCCTAACACTTGAGAGAAATTTCCGTAAGCGTTAGGAAATAATCCCTCAAAAGTTGAGGGAAGTAATTCCCTAAGCCAAAGTTTACGGAATTTTCCTTAACACTTGAGAGAAATTTTCGTAAGCGTTAGGAAATAATCCCTCAAAAGTTGAGGGAAGTAATTCCCTAAACTAAATTATACGGAATCATATCATACCGCCACCTCGTGATTGGCTACGTGAATGCGTTTTATCAGTGTATTGTAGTTTTGTAAAGGTTTGATTGTATTTGAAAGTGTTTTAGGCTGACAGCTTCCAGTTTGTATTGTATCAAGCATACTGACTTATCAGTGACAGTCGAGTATTCTAGCAATGAACTGTAGTTTTAATTATAATTGTAGGCAGAATTTATCGTTATTCCATATACACACCACTGTATTGGCATATCCATTTGGATGATAAGTTCGTAATGTTTTATGATTGCTACCTTTACATTATTGAATGTTAAGTTTGCTGAACAGTCATTTTTACTAAATATTACCGTCTGTATGTACTTGTGTATTTTTGAGGCATTATTTTAAATTTGTACGTTATTATTATTATTATTATTATTATTATTATTATTATTATTATTATTATTATTATTATTATTATTATTATTCCAGGATAATTTACATAGTGCTGTACGCATGGTTTAAAATCCAAAATCAAAAGCGGGTGAATTCATTCACTCGGAATTGGCCTCTAAGAGAATTTTCCCTAATTTTTCTCTAAAACTTAGAATGAGGGATTCGTTCACTCACTAACATATATTCGAGTGAATGAATTCCCTCAATGAATACGGATTAATTTGAATAATTCCCTCACTTTGTGTTTGAGTGAATTCATTCACTCAAAGTTGTATTCCCTCAAAGTGAGGGAATATTCTGTACAGCTATAGGAGACGGATTATTCCCTCACACATTCCGTTACCGGTAACGGATTATTTTTTTGAGTGTTCACTTTCTGTCAATATTTTGAATACAAAACAGTTCCACTATGCTCGATCTTGTGCTAATCAGCACCTTTCTACGATTGTTATGTTCTTTGTTTCCAGATCCTCCTTGATGTTATCTATCCATCTTTTTCTTGGTCTTCCTCGCTCTCTTGTGAACTCTCCTTCTAATTTTACAGGTCTGCATTCTACCCGCCGCAAATCTTGCTATCATCCTCCATAAAAAGACTGCGACTGTCTACCTGGATCTACAACCTTGACCGCCATGAACTACGGACTACGGACTATGGATTTACCTAGATTGAGCGCTCGTGGATAAGCTGGTGCACTGCGCCAAGCTTTCGGGCAGGGCTATAGAAGTTTCGTTTTACTTACTTACCTACTTACTGTGTGTGTGTGTGTGTGTGTGTGTGTGTGTGTATGTAGTGCTTGTGGACCCATCTATTGTTGTCCATTCGTTTAACACATGTCCAAACCAAGTTAATCTCATTTTGCGTACTGAAAAATATTAGGCATAGGGCCTACTCGATAAACCTTAAAACTTGAACATGATTCATACTATCTGTGCTAATATGAACTCGCTTTTTCATACTGTATAAAAGCATGTAATACGATACCAACTTACTTACTCACACATGGAGTAGGCGGAGGTCAAATCTATATAACAAGCGCAAGAGAGAATGGACGACACAAGCACATACATACAGACACACGACAGCCAGTCAACAGAAGCCAAGGGGTACGTATGATAATAAGCCTTAACAAACACAAAAGCCAACATAAGTCAAAGACCAGTGTTTAAAATAGACCAGAATGAAGTTGTTATTGCTATTTATAGGAATTTGATATTGAACCCGAACTAATGTTGCTATTAAGCTTAATATTATTGAGATGTTCTGAAAATAGTTCATCATAAACGCTTACTCTGAAACTGTTCGAGAGGATTGTTTTGCTAGTTTAATCACGCGCTTATACTGTATGCTGGAATTGCCAAGTGGAAAATCCGTTTAAGCTATTCAGACATAGTACAGCAGGAAGTTGGGCGGGAGATGGCGGATAGATAACAGGAAAGAGCAGGACACCAGAGGCGTAGCGAGAGGGGCATGGGGGGCATGTGCCCCTGGACGCCGAGGTGAGGGGGCGCCAAAATCGGGTTTTTTGATAAACAGCTAAACAAGAAGAAGAAATTGCGATGGCCTTTTTTGCTCGTCAGGAGCATAGGGAGAGGGGGCGCCGTTGAGAGTTGAGGGGCGCCGAATGAACGCATGTGACGACCTTTTTTGTGCTCGTCCGGAGTTAAGGGCGCCAACAGTACACCTTGCCCCCGGGCGCCGGATACCCTCGCTACGCCTTTGCAGGACAGTGACGGAACGGGATCTACTCCGATCTAGTCCCCCGCAGGAGCTCCAAAAGTTAAACTCACGCCTTCGCTAGCTACAGTACAGTCGGTGGTATATGAGGGGCAACTGAAGCTGAAAAGATAAAACGCGGGTTTGGTGAAAGTAAAGGCAATATGCCATCTTCGGTCTAGGCCAGGGGTGCACAACCTTTTTAGGCCGAGGGCCAAATTTAACATTCCCAGAGTACTCGCGGGCCAGAATTTCGAAAATGCATGTTTTATATAAAATATATTGTATATAACCATAATATTTATATAAATCAATTTAAAAATCAAAGGTATTAACTTTAAAAATGCTATAATGAACTACCGGTAATGCTTCATAAAACACCAGTTTTTTTACTTACTACCTTCTATAACACAAACAGTAATTCTTCAGTCTGCACAATCTAATTCTGCCCGCACATAAACTAAGAGCTGTGCAGTATCAGTGTTATCTGTGCTCTCATCCAAAGCTACTGAAAAATATGTGAACCTAGCTAATCTGCCAATCAACTGCTCAGTAACATCTGTTGCAAGGTCATCAACTCGGCGTTGAATTGTCATTCTTGACAAAGGAACTTTACTGAAAACACTGGCGCTTTCTGGGCAAATTCCAGTGCAGATGCTTAGGAGTCAATCTCTAACAAAATCTCCGTCTGCGAAAAGCCGTGATGACCTTGCAATTAGCTGGGCCACTTTGCAGCTGGCCCGTGTAAAACACTTTTATTCTTGCGACTTCCTTGTGAAAAAAACTCTGTTCGGTTGACAGAGTCTTCTTTAACAGTTCAATTTTCTGTTCCCGCAACTCACCCTGCAGTTCATCATAAGCAGCGGCATGTTTCGTTTCGTGGTGTCGTCGGCAGTTATACTTTTTCATAACGCTAAGTGATTCACGGCAAATTAAACACACCGATTTGCCATTAAACGTGTCCATAAAATACAGACGTGTCCATTCCTCACTGAAATGTCGCTATTCTGCCTCAGTCTTACGTTTTTTTAATCTCGAATTTAGACATTCTAGACTTACTGCAGTGACAATTTAAATGTATAAAGCACGTTATCGAAGTAGTTTATTATCGCCAATCTCTGTGTCACGTTGTTATAGGTTGCACATTTGTAAGTAGTCCAACATTTATGAATAGGTCAGTCAGCAGATACCTAATTTCTATACCAAAATTACTGTTCTCGGGCCAGTTTTCTGTTATTAGAAATTGTACCGCGGGCCGGACAGAACCCTTTGGCGGGCCGGTTTTCTGTGTTGCTCGAAATTGTCCCGCGGGCCAGAAAAAACCCTTCGGCGGGCCGGATTTGGCCCGCGGGCCAGTGGTTGTGCACCCCTGGTCTAGGCAATAAGCGAAGTAAGTGTCTTATGCTAAGACCGGAGATAAGCTCCAGACCCCAACGCTCGAACTCGATTATGGAACCTTCGTTTACCTTAACTGCTTAACAGCATGCTATTTTTAAAGTTGATACTCTTTAAAAATACAGGTAGAAACTTTTAGTGCCAGAATAGTAGACAAATGGAACGAATTAGACGATAAGCTTAACAACGCAAGCAGTTAATGTGAATGCTTTTTAAAAGTAACCTAAGTAGGTCTACAGTGGAATAATAGATCAGACATTTCTAGGTTAGTTGGATTAATACAAAGCGATTAGGCACATAGCTCAGAAAATAATGAAGAAGTGAAATTGAAGATGTGTGCTGTTTGGCAGCGTATACTGCGAATTGTGTCTTTTGCAGAGAGAACAGCTGTAGCGATCTACAGTAGAGCATTTGGAATAGAGGACTGAATGAGCAACAGCAATATTCGACACATGAGAAATCCTACTAAATCACGTAAATTCCAGTTATTATTATTATTATTATTATTATTATTATTATTATTATTATTATTATTATTATTATTATTATTATTATTTATAGGCATATTGTTGCCAATAGCCGCTAAAAGTCCAAAAATGGGAAATACGTGTGTATACTGTACAGTAGCTTCATCATAACATCCATATAGGCCTACATACATATAGGCATGAATATAGGCCTATACATATACACATACATACATACATATAGGCCTATATACAGTACATACGTTTATACTGTAAACGTGTTAGTCTAAAACAGTCTAAAGAAGAGATCGACAACATTTTGATAGAATGGCTTTATGTATAGGCCTATATAGTAGATAGAAATGAGCTTATTGATCTTCCGCTTGCACTGACAATCGTTGTGTGCCACGTACTGTCTCCGGTTGCTATGTCTGGTTTGAAGCTTGCTAATGTTTTCTTGTACGTTGGCCTACTACTGGTGGGCAATCAATACCGAGACGTCGGCTCCAGTCACATGTATGGCCTCATACAAAGAACTGCTATGCATGTCCAGAGTTATTTGTCAGAAGATTAGATCGAACAATTAGTTTATTTTCTGTTATCCAAATTTATTTTAAAATAAACTCGCAAAACAGTAGTGAATGACCCGATATGTATTTCTCACCGGATACCGGATCCGGATATTTTGGGTCAACATTATTGACCTACTGTCATAGAATTGCCAAAGAAGCTAAAACGAGTCTTTGGCTCATGTAAGCATTATTCTTCGAAACGCTGTCACTATTTACATAACCTTTAGTTCGGCGTTTCGTTTTAGTAATTTATGGAACTTTGTAGGCCTAATTTCAAAATCCGCTTTGCTCATAATAATTGACTTCACGGACCATCCCAACAACAGACTTCGATCGCGTCAAGGAAAAGACAAAGAAAGAACTACGAGAAGAATGATTGGACTGTGTCCAACACTCTCTACACTCTTTCTATGCGTTCTTTAATTAGTGTTTACATTAGTATTTTCAATTTTTCTCAATTTAGTATAACATGGAAAAAGGTCATCACCGCTTTTTAGGGGCATATATGACTACTCAATTTACCGGATTGTCCCAGTGAGATTAAAAATGTTCGCAATTTTTGAACTTGGGAAAGTTGGGTTACAGGCTTTAGAGCCCGTTTTCAAATCTGAGCTATTCAGCCTTTTTAAAAGATGCAATCTGGGCTCTTTTCATAACGTCAACTGGCAGCACTGCTTCAAGGATTTATTATTATCCATTGTTATTATCACCATAGATTTATTATAATACACTAGATGCCGTCTATCTATGGCAAAGTCAGGCCAAAGCTGAAGCCAGTTTGCATGGATGGTGTGTCAAGAAATGTTTACCCCGCAGATATCTTGAAGACCTCAAAATTCTTTAGCGCTATCATGTTTATTTGAGAGCAGCGCCTACTTAGATATGGACGACGTCACCGCTTTAATATGGTGTACCATAGTTGCTTTAAATGTGTTCCGTTTGATCTTTTACTCATATTTTCCACAATTCTTATTCGTGCCAATTGATTTCCGAATAAAAATATTATAATCGTATCGTAAAAGTAGATTTTTAGGTCGATTATTAGTTGAGTTTGAAGCCGTTTTGTGCAGTGCTGATTTATACGACTATAAGCCTATGTTACTATGTCTATGTAATTTTCGAAGGCTTATTTGCGGCAGCGACTGCGCGACGTCGCGGCTATTCGTATAAATCAGACGATCAATTACACAATATTTAAACAACTAGTCCACATTAAACAGAGATGTAGCAAGTACACAATGCTTCAAGTACAAGTACAAGTACAAGTACCTGGCCTCCGAGTACAAGTACAAGTACAAGTACTTGCATTCCAAAAACTCCGAGTACAAGTACAAGTACAAGTACCTGGCCGCCGAGTACAAGTACAAGTACAAGTACCTGGCCTCCGAGTACAAGTACAAGTACAAGTACCTGGCCTCCGAGTACAAGTACAAGTACAAGTGCCTGGCCTCCGAGTACAAGTACAAGTACCTGGCCTCCAAGTACTAGTACAACATTTTTGACATTGACATTTTTTCCGCTGACATTTTGTCCCCCATGACATTTTCTACATGACATTTTGTCCGTGACATTTTGTCCTCGGACAGTTTGTCCGGCCACGAATAAAATTGACACTATTAGCATCTAAATATCATCACAGTTGCACTAAAAAATAGAGATGATAGTCTTGCATCGGTCATATTAACCCTATGCGATCTCGCGATCAAGCCAGCTTGGCTAAATACGCGTTTAATTGGTGCGCCAGAAGCAGGCACACTAAGGTCTCTAATTAATGGCTGCAGTATACAGCCTGCTGAACTCCTTTCTATTAACCTCACTGTTCCAAAATACGATGTATCAGTGGCTTCATCATAAATATCGTTGAGTTCCAGGTACTTGGCCATCTGTGAGGATGTGCTTGTCATTAGCCTAAAGGAACAGCATTACTGGTACCATTGAAGTACATATAGCCAGAGATGTAGCAAGTACACAATGCTTCAAGTACAAGTACAAGTACAAGTACCTGGCCTCCGAGTACAAGTACAAGTACAAGTACTAAAAATTTGTACTCGAGTACAACTCGAGTACAAGTACAAGTACCAAGTACTACATCTCTGACATTAAATAAGTTAAACAGCTAAACGATATCCGTTTCAACAGTGTACCAAAATTTTCAAGATTTCAACGAGGTAAACATTTCTTGACACACCATCAATGCAAACTGAAACTGGCCTCACTTTCTGATACCATAGACTCTGTCTTGTGATATTAATGTCTATGATTATCACATCGATTATCGCTGACAAGATGGCGTCTGATAACGACTGTTACATGGAACAGTTTCAGCATCAGCATCATCAGCAGCAGTCGCATCATAGTGAAGCGGGCGAAACGACTGATTCGAGGAAGAGGCCGCTCGATGGCGATCAGGAGCATTCCGTGTCTAAGAGGTCGAACCAGGGAACGGGTAAAGGCTTAGGCTTCTATGACCGGTTGCGGCTTTGCAAATGGCAGCGTTGCCTTCTATTATAAGTAAGTAAGTAAGTAAGTAAAATCTCGTTAATTTCTAAAGCGCTTCCAAAAGATGCACCGAAGTAGCTCCTTATTCCTATGCGCTCAATCTCAAATGAAGTAGCTATAGCCAAAGGTGGGTCATTCATGCCGGGTCATTTAATCAAAAGGGCGAGTGGGCAGGACGCTATAGCTATGGAGGAAATGATTTTATGTTTTTTACACAGGCGAGCAATTTTCCTTTTTTTGCCAACCTTGTCTATGGAATCATTGTAGTTTATGTTAAATAAATATCATTATCAAATATCAAAGCGCATATTGTTCTGATGCTTAGGTTGAATCTATCATTGCATTCAGATTCTATTTATAATTGACGGTTCTGGTTTGTAAACATGTGAGGGAGGTCTTTTGAATAGACGAACCATAGGAATCGACACTGCATAGTAACTTCCATAAAACCACGCTAAAAAGTAGGCACCTCCGATAACCCCGTGTCTGAGAGTGTTACAACTGTAGTTTTGTACTTAAAATTTATAGTCAATATTTACATTTGTGTCAATTTTTAGGTTTCTGTGATCAAGTAAGTATGTTGACTCTGAGACTGTATGTGGGGCCAGCGTTATATACAGGCACGTCGGAACGAATTTTCAGCAGGGGTGCAGATTTTCTCAAGATAAAAGGGAAAAATGAAAACAACAAATTCATGTTGGAAAAAACCCTGACGAGCAAAAAAAAGGGTCACTAAATGATTTTATCCTCCTAAAAAAGTTCATGACTTTTTTCTATTTAAAAATCATGACAAGCAAAAAATTAAAAACAGCCTTATCTTCCAGGGGTGTGCTGCACCCCCTGATTTCTTCCAGGGGTGCAGCTGCACCCACACTTCCTATGGGCCTGGTTATATATATCTATGGTACTGTTTGGGTGCCCATCTCAGAGTCTACCAGTAAGTCTTTGGATTTAGAAATTACCTATTCTGACAAAGATTGTGCCAGCTGAAGCTGTGGAAAATTGCTTGCCTGGTGGAAAAGTTGTGCAGAAATATTGCTTGTATATTTCAGTTATGATTGTTGGAGTTAGAGTCGGGATTATGATAAGGGTCCAAATTAGGACAAGCAATTTTGCAAGGAGAGCCTTATCACTTCCTTATATATAAATGCATTTCTTTGGCAGTCTTTACAACATATGCTCTCCTGCACACGAGCAAAATGTTTTTTACACAGGCGAGCAATTTTCCTTTTTTTGCCAACCTTGTCTATGGAATCATTGTAGTTTATGTTATGTGTTGCCTTGCATGTGATTACATTTATTTTGATAACTTGTATTTTGCATTTGTTTGTGTTCAGTGGACTGTGTTTTGCTGAAGCAGTTGATTCCTTCCACAATGGCAGGAGTCATTCTTGGAAAGGGAGGTGACACTGTAAACAAACTTCAGTCTGAAACTGGGACAAACATAAAGATGTCGAAAAGTGGAGACTTTTATCCAGGTTTCAGCAATCATGGCAGACTTATGTCCAGTCTATTTTCTGCAGGCAGCATTCAGGTGTAGTTTGCAGAGTGTGGGGGCGGAAGATGGCAGAGTGGGTTACGCACTGGAGTGTTAGGCTGACTGAGCGAGTTCAAGCCCCATTAGCGCCCCTAGTGGCTTTCACACAGGCAGTATTGTCTCGTAAGCCACTTTAAATCATGCTAAGTTTCATGCTAAGTTAAGTGTGAAATGTGTCACTGCTTAGATAATATTATTTCTAGAGAAAATTCATTAAGCACACTACTTTTTAATTAGAAGTAGTCACTTGAAGGCTGATCTGTGCAAAGAAATGGCACCTTGAAGAATCATGTTCGAGAAAGTGATATTTTACATAGGTGTAAGTGTAAGATGCTATTTTAAATTCCTGTTTCAAAACAAATGACTGGGGGTAATTGGGCTATTACTGAAATGGTCATTTTTAGTATTGCAGTAGAAATGTTAGCATTGAGCAGTGGTCTTTAAGAGAATTAGAAATGGTTTCCATAGTTTATACTTATTTGCAGCTGAAAAGAGTTATATATCTTCTGTCTTTTCTTTATAGAAGATAGTTCTTTTATTGTTTTGATAGTAAAATGTTTGGACGTAGCAGTATCCATATATTACATATACTTTGCTGTAAGACGTTTTGAAGCATAACAGTGTTTTTTTTTTAGGAACGGTTGATCGAGTTTGTATGATCACTGGTTCTGCAACGAATGTTAAAACAGTGCACAGCATGATATGGGACAGGATCAGGGAGCGTTACGAAAAGGGTGGAGAAGATATGAAGGTAGAGCTTTTTATGAACTATTTGAAGTAGTTGTTAAATTGTAGATTATATAGTGGATTTCAGATGATCATGTCGATGTGTACTCTCTTTGAAGCTGAATTTGATTTTGCGAATGTCTTTAGTAGGTTATTTTAAGCAAAATTATCTAAATAAAAATGCACTCATTTTCTGGATCATAAATAATTTCTCATGTGTTGCAAGTTTTAGATTTGTAAGGTCTATAGCTTGAGTAGAACTGAACTACCAGTATTTATACTATAGTTTTCTGCATTGTTTGTGAGTTCTGAATTTTAGCTCTGGTTAACAGGTTAAACTTGTTGTTCCAAATGCAACTGTGGGAATGATTATTGGAAAGGGTGGATGCTACGTGAAACAGATTAAAGATGAAACTGGAGCATATATACAGATCTCACAGAAAGCTCAGGAGACTCTTCTTGCTGAGCGTGTTGTAACAATTGCAGGTAATTCTTTGGCTTGTTAAGTCTGTTTTTTGGCTTTTTAGCTATTTTATCCTGTTGAGCATGATAGCTTAAAAGTTTTTATCAATTCCAATATTCTGACTTAGGATATCTCTTAGGATTTTCTTATGGTATCGTAGGCCTGTGACCCTGGTTCTCGTTGTAACATTGAAGTGAAGTCGTATCCTGTGCAGTTTTGTTCTTGAATATCAACTGTTATTGAGAGGAGGTCGGTTCTCAGGTCCAGTCGGAGAGTGCAGTTGTTGGTCCCTCCCCCGTCCAAGACCCTATGTTTGGGGAAAGATCATTCACGTGGGGGAATCCCGCCCTGTGGAACTCTCTTCCAGACAATGTGACTGTCCCCAGAGCAGTCTTAGCTGGACTATTCATTAGAAATTTAAAGACACATTTATTTAATATTGGATATGAACTGTGTTAAGCGCTCTTGTTGTAGGCCTTAGCCTTGTCTACTGTGCTATATAAATTGTCAATAAATAAATGGGTGTTGTTGTGGGATTGTGTCATGGTCTGGCTGGCAGTTTGGCTTATTCATTCATTGTCAAGGTGTAGATAAATGAGAAGCATCATAAAGTTGTGAAGATAAAATGCGGGGCTAGACAAAAGGAGTGGTACTGGAAGCTAATTGTTCAAGTCGCCTGTTTTTCTCTTGCCATTGAAGATAAACGTCAAGTCCTGCTCTTGATCCACTTGATCTTTTTTGAGCAAATTAAATGCTCAACTTTGCATGCCAATTTTCTTGAACAGTTCTATCATGTGATGTGGATCATCATGTTTTAAACTTGTGTTGGAGACATACATCAACTGTTGCATTATAGTTATTTTTGCGCTGCACTGAGGCATGCTATGGCAGTTTTACTGCATTTATGACCTTGGTTTTCAGCATTCACTGAATGATAATTTTTATATTTTGCTCAATGGTAAATTTTTGAATTGTTTTTTGGACCATATTTTTAGTTGTCTGATTCTTACTTATAAATTTGGAAGTAATTAAATTGATTTATGTGTTAGTTTAAAAATCACTTTAAATCATTCATTCATCCATTAATTCCTTCAATACTTCATTCAGACCTAATTAAATAGTCAGGCAATTTTAAACTCAATGAACATCTTCAAACAAAATTCAAAATGGAAGTTTAAAAATCTTTGAAGAATAGCATTGGCAGGATCAACTTTCAACAGGCTACACACCAATATTTTCAAAAGACATGACATTGGGATGAAAACAAAACTAAGAATTCTCAACACTTGTGTAATACCAATACTAATTTATGGATGTGAATCTTGGACCATAAAAAAGAATTGGAGAAACAACTAGTAGCAACAGAAAATAAATGGCTAAGAAGAATACTAAGGATTGGGTACAAAGAACATATAACAAATGAAGAAGTTAGAGAGAGAACACTGCAACCGAGCATCGTGGAAGTTATCAGAAAAAGAAGAATGAAATGGACTGGACACATACTCAGAATGGAAGAAATAAGAAACCCAAAACGAATTTTCAACTACAAACCAGAGGGGAGAAGATCTAAAGGAAGACCTAAAAGACGATGGGTGGACGGTTTGGAAGAGGATCTGCACATGGCAGGGATGAACCTCAATGGAAAAACTGATGGAAGACACCGAATGACTTTGGAAGAAATAGCAAAGGACAGAGAACTTTGGAGAGATGTCATGGAGAAGTCAATAGCTGGACACAGCTGGAGGACGAAGACCTGACCTGACCTGACCTGACCTTAAAAATCTGCTTCATGACAGTTTTTATTGGAGAAATTTATTAATGATTAGAGACATTTTCTTTATGATGATATTGATGTATAGTTTGACCATTGAGTTCTTTTGCATATTTTGGTTTTAAAGGCACAAAGGACCAAATTTTGTTGGCTTTTGACATGGTGTTCAAAATGATCGTTGAAGATCCACAGAGCGGCAGCTGTCCAAACGTCAGCTACATGGATTTCAAGGGTCCAATTGCCAATGCCAATCCAACTGGTTCACCATTTGCAGGTGGACTTGATCCTGGTTTTCCTGTTGGAAACAGTTCCTTCGCTGGAGGCAGACATGTCAATGCAAACTCAGTGGAGGCACTAAAATCAGCTCTCAGAGGTAATGGGTATTCAATCCAGGCTAGTGATGAGATCACTGCCGCATTGTGCACGCTGAACAGTTATGGTCTTTTGGGATTTGGTAATTCAAGTCTTGGCAGTCTTGGTGCATTGCCAGCTACTGTTGGCATGCTGTCTCTTGATTACCTATCGTCTATTCTTAATGGAAATAGGGGTTCTGATGGGATGTCGAGAGATATGGGACCAGGTAGTTCGGGTGGTATGTTTAATCAGTTCATGGGTGGACCTGATAAGTCATTTGATAGAAATTATGGAAACTCGTCTGCTCAAGATGCTGGAGCAAGTGATGCACCACTGTCATTCAACTCCAACTTTGGCAATTTTGGAGGCAATGGAAGTAATTCATTTGGTATGGGATCTTCATTGGGTGGATTTCCTAATTCGTCTACTAGCCATGACCAGTCAAATGTCACAAAAGAATTGCAGGTTGCAGAGAACGTTGTTGGGGCAGTTATTGGACCGGGAGGCAGGGCTATAGTAGAGATGCAGAAGTTGACCTCAGCCACCCTTCAGATTTCAAAGAAGGGTGCTTTTGCTCCTGGAACTCGCAATCGAATAGTTACCATCAGTGGAACTGCAAGTGCTGTGGAGAGAGCTGTGTTTATGGTTCAGCAGTGCATACAGCAAGAGGAAAGTAAACGTTCGAGGCAGGAACAGTTGCTTAAGTGATTTTATGATGTAAATCAAACAATGTGAACCACACAATGCATTGCAGATTTTGAAAGTTGTGTGGTTAAATAATGCCACTTTACATTTGTTGTTCTTAAGAAAAGAACCTTTACTTTCTATGGAAAGGTATATTCTCAGTGCTTCTGTGCTTCTAAGTAAAAAGTAAACGTTATTTCCTTATATTTAGAAAATTTCTTTCTTTGAGCTAAGTGTTTCTGTTTGTGACTATTAACTTTTGGTAAATGGTAGAGCTGTACCAAATATGATATCATGTAGTGAGTGGATTCCAAGAGTTGGTATTTGATTTGATCTTCTACTCGGATAAATATTGCTGTGACACATCAATGTATGATCTTCCGTAGTAGAAGTGTTAGATATTGGGGTATGAAAATAACCAGTCTCTCCAAGACTTTACTTTCCTGATAGTCTTTCAGTGCTAAGATAAATTTAGCCAAAGTGCTGAGATGAGTTTAAGCCAATGTCAAGACATGTGTTTTCAGCAATGTCAATAAATCTCTGCATTAATGATTTAGAATTTGTACTATAATCTATTTAGGCAGATTGTCTAATAGAAAAATAATGATGATATTAAGCACATTGTAGTCTGAAGGTTATTGTTGTTATAAAGTTGGTCAACATCAGTTAGAATTCAAAATTGTGGAAACGGAATAGGTCTTGGTAAATGCCAGTTGTCTCTTATCCAAGCAGAGACAAGAATTTTGTTTGAAGATGTTCATTGAGTTTAAAATTGCCTGACTATTTAATTAGGTCAGAATGAAGTATTGAAGGAATTAATGGATGAATGAATGATTTAAAGTGATCCTGTGTGTTAACACTGCTGTCACTGTTCAGAGTTACAAATTCCTGACATTAAAATTGCTGAAAAAAGATTATGCTAAGGATGAAATTTTTTTGAAATGAGTCTTCAGTTTCTTCCTCAAGGACTCCATAAAGTCTTAAAGTCTTGTGACCTTTCCTCAACAGACAGGGTGTTTCATGGATGAGAGATGGCAGCTTGAAATGCTCTCTTGCCTACAGTTAATAGTAGTGTTCTTGGAATTAGAATCGTATTTGATGATGCGAAATGCAATAGATCTAGAGAAAGATAATTTAACACAGATTTTCACGTGAGGTGGTAACAGTTTAGTGAATTCAAATTGAGGTATTTATGACAGCTCGATTCTAAAGATGTATTTGAAGTTCATTTACACACTAAATCTTGAGGACTTCTTATAAAGCTTTTTGTGTTAAACACTACCTACAGTGTGAGAAAGTAAAAAAAATCCTAAAATGCGTAAAATTTAAATATATTTTGGTTTCAAACTACTTCCAAATTCACCTTTTTTGTGATAATTTGGTTTGGCTTTGATATTGAGCTAAGTAACTAAATATTTGTTTCTCAGTTAACAGACTTGAGGCAGTATTTGGTACAGCTCTAGTATCGCTAGTATATAGGTTTGTCTAGTTCAATGTCATTGATAGAACTTCTTAAATTGGAAAATTGGACTTATTTTGCTCAGTGGTGGACTTTCTCCACAATTACTATAAGATTTAAGTCTCTCTGACCGACCTTAAAAGTAAATACAGATTCATTGAGTAATTTATACTACTTTGACATTTATCGCTTGTTGCATCTTGGATTTTGTTGACAGAAATACCGGTACTAAATATGTTTCAATATTTTTTTCTTGTTTTTTTCTGATGAATTCTCGCAAACAAGTAGAACTTAAACCAGGGTTCGGCAAGCAACAGCCCGCGGGCCACATCTGGTGAGGCAGTGAGTTTAATCCGGGCCTCTGGCCCCACAGCTATTTTGGTAAAAAAGGGTCATCACCCTTTTTAAATGTATGACTAGCAAAAAGGGGTCATCACTGATTTTTCACACTTGATATGTATATTTTTTTGAGAACTGTTTAACTTTCTCCAGCACAACCTTGATAAAAAACATAAACTTTAAAACTTTTTTTGGGCCAGTCGAAAAATTATTTTATTATGTGGCCCTCGGATAGACAATGCCATAGCTATTTGGCCCTTGCTGTCCTAAAGGTTGCCGACCCCTGATTTATACCTCTGGTTTAAAATTTGAAAAGGGAGAATGTTCGAGAAGTAGTTTTTCATTATATTGCTAACACTAAACCAGTTACAGATTCTGTAGTCTTATCTTGGGTTTCTGTTGTATGGAAGTCTTTTCAATAGAGCCAACTAGCTAGTGTTGTTCAATGTCTTTGAGGATTTTCAGAGTTAATCCCATCTTTTTCTCAGGACTTTGAACAGTTTATATAACTCTCTCTATTTGATTCTGTGTTGTCATGTTCCTTGATTTAATACAAAGCTTATGTAAATTATTATAAAGATATTTTTTTCTTTTTTAAACATTACAATGAATAAGAAAACATGAGCATAGCATCATTAAGACTGATTTTGTAATATGTAACAGTTCTTAAGTTTTCAAAATTTTCAGTTTTTTTACTCTTTCATCATCTGTGTGACACTTGTATTTGGCTATGCAGATATCCAAATGACCCACTAAATATTAGATGCAAACACAATTGGTTATAGATATGATGAAAGGAACACCACTGAAATTACCATAATAAAACTCTTGATGCTTGCAAGAAACTGCATTATAAAAAGGAATGTGAGGAGGTACAGTAGGTGGCTCAGTGATATGGGATAGGCTCAGCATCCATTGTGCAGCATATATAACTCGGTAAAGAAGTGGACCATGGCAAAACGATGATTTATGCACTTCAGTCTTCAATGGTTAATCTTGGTAATCCAATGGGGAATATGAGTTGCAGTGATTGCATTTTGTGTCTACCACTGGCCTGAAAATTTAAGAACAGAAACTGTGGGCTTTTGTGTTATGGCATGCCTTGTTCCTGTGGCATGTCACATCCGCTACTTCTTTTTGATATAGGACTAGTCATATATTCTGTTTTGGTAGCAAAACATTACCTCAGTTTACAGACACATGATGATAATTTAGTTTTTTAAAATTGATTCTTCCTCAACTGTTGATCATTTATCATGACTAATACAATATGCTATAGTCCCTCCATCATGCAGTTGATCAAGTTATAGTAGTTTCTCGCAAATCATGGATTTTCATCAATCATGGTGCTGTCATCGATCACTTTGACTGATTTTCATCTGGATTTCACTCATCTCGCTTCCTTTCAAGCTACACAAGTCGCATCATCATCAGTCATCGATGTTTCAGGTATGATCATTTCATTGTTGCATGTGACCTCATCACTGTGTGCATCCACATGTGTCCCCAACATCTTATCTATCTTATCTATTTACAAGGGTGACATGATGACTATAAATATTAATTTTGGTTTATGGCTGTTGTATGATGGATTTTTAGGCAATATACTTAATTGATGCTTATAATACATTTCTGTGCTGAATATATCTGAGAAAATTGCTGTTTTATTCAGGAGCTTAAACTTTTGCATGGTTGCTTGTCAATTTATATACCCTATTTATTGCTTTTTACCGGTATTGATTCAAGTCTTCATTAATCATAATCATAGTCAATATTCTTCACTAATCATAATCATTTTTATTGGAACTTGTGAATGCTTTCTGTATATATTGAATGGTCTTCAGCATTTATAATAAAGTGACTGTCATTCTCTCTGTACTTTGTTATTGTGTTTTGTTCATGTATTTGAATACTTTATGTTTCTGTTTTAGTGAGGTGAGATGATGTCGATGATTAACAAAGTACTGTCAAAAGAGCAAGTTGTGCAATGAGGCCTTTATTTATGAGAGCAGATTCCATACTTTGGTAGGTACTTGCATTTTTAATTCAGAATTTTAAATTGAAATGTAATTTTCCAAAAGTAAATGATATTGTTGTTATAATTTATATGTCTAAGAAAAGACTGCACATTGTCTCTTTTGGTGTTTGTATGTACAAAAAGTTGGAATAATTGTGGAGAACAAGTGCTTGAACTAGCTGAGCCTTAATGCAAAATATAGGATCATCAGTCATAAATCAAAGTCTTAGATATTGCATTGGATTAATTTGCAGCCTTTTGAGGCAGTTTGAAATATGGAACCGCGCTGTCAAATTTTATGAAATTTTTGACCGTTTTCTGTGACGAAACTCGCATACGTCAGCAAATCTAGTGTTCTCTTTTAAGAATCTGTGCTACATTGGAAATTGAACATCTTTGGTTTATCAAGATAAAAGTACCTTTTTCTTTAATTATGCTGTTTCTTTTATGTTTTTAATAATACATTTTGTTCTGTGTGTTCCAAAAGTAATGTGAATGTAATAAAAGCCATTCACTGTATGCTAGTTACTGTTTTTATAATGCATTATTGGTGTCTCAGGTGAATCTACCTTTGAGGAAACTTGGCCTTGAAATTAGTGCAAGGAATACAAAGATGATGGCAACTGCAGACAAAATGTTCAAAGTGGAAAACTTTGTCATCGATCTGCATAACCTCCGACCCTCAGCAATGAGGATAAACGAGCCAGGAAGACCGTGCCATATCATTGGTAGCATTATTGTTTTTACTGGATAACATTAATGCAGTTTGTTTGCATTTAAGGCAGATGCGGGCAAACTTTTATCTTAAAGGGCCGCGTGAAATCAAATACTACATTAGGCAGGCCGCCTATACAAAAAGCCAAAATGTTTATAATTAAGATGCTGACATCATCATCATCATCATAGGTTACTGTTTGTATTATTTATTTAGTCTTTTGCATAGTAGCATTGGATAAGGAACAAAGTCACAGAAGAAAGAGTATGTGGCATTAAATGCATACAAAGTACACAATTGGATGACCTCGACTTTGCGGAAGATTTAGCACTGTTACCCCACAGTCTGCACCTCATGCAAATAAAAAACCAAATATCTTGAGGAAATTATCCATTAAATAGGATTTAGCATTAATCCAGCCAAAACTAAGGCAATGATGATAAACAGTCGTTGCCAACCCATGACTTAAGCATAGCTTATGCCTTTATCATTTCAAAGACCTTAAATAGAGATTGACTAGATTGACTGCAAGTCAATATTTGAAAAGTGTGATGTGATAACTGACTGACATTAGCCTACCGGTACTAATGCCACGCCCATCACCAAATAAGGAACATTCCTATGACTTTGTAGCAATATGACTTGATTGATTGATTGATTGATTGATTGATTGATAACTAACTAGCTCTTAGTCAGTCATTTTCTGGATGTGAATCATAATACACTTGTTATGTCTCGAGTGTTTTCTAGATCTAGCCTATACTTAGGGCTATAGCTAGAGTAACACCAACGCCACTTTACAAGAAGTAAATTATTTCTAGCGTGGCAGCATCAAAAGAGGAAGACACATGTTAATCCTGAAAACTTTTCCTGAATATGCATCAAGCATTATGTGTTAAATGTTTTTGGTAGTTCATTTGTGTTTACACGATTTTGAAAGAAAAACTGACACCCTTAAGCATTAGGATTATACAATACATGTTACACCTGACATCTTATTTTTATAATTTAAATGACCTTTGTGCTTATTAGAATGTTGTCAATATAGACGATTCGTTATTTGCAGATTATCGCTCTCCGAAAACTTTCGATGATGTGAACATTTAGCGGTTAGCCTTTACCTGAAAAGAAAGTAAAACTTGCTTTAGAAAGCAATTACAGGCCCTATTATACTATGTGGTACTAGTGGTAGTCAGTCCGTTTTCAAAGTGTGATGGTCGGACAACTCTATTAAGCATTGGTTAGTGCCGCGGTGCCTTGGGTATTTTGGTTGAAGAGATTTAGGCGACGAATTGTGCCTGGGTTTCTGCAGCAGGGATGTTAATAAGGACTCAACCCTCAAGGCCAGAACCACCATCAAGGGCTTAACCCTCAAGGTCAGGGACATGCCAAGAACTTGACTATACTAGTTACATTGTAATTTATTGCTAAGATTTATAGGTCTAGGCCAGTGGTTCTTAACCGGGGGTAGGCCTACCCCTGGGGAGTACTTGAGGAACGTTGTGGGAGGCGCAGTATGATCCGGAAATAAAGTCTGGTTAAAAGACTATTGCTACAATGTACACTGTACAAACACTGCAGAAATGTTTGTAGGCCTAATAAATTAGAAATTGCAAAATAAACATTCCACTTTCCGGCTTGTGCACAATCTGTGACAGAAGTATGTTACAGTTAATAATTTTAAAATAAATTAGGCAACAAACTTTTGTCCTCATATAAGGTACTGTAAGCTGGTAGGGGTACTACGTTCTTATACAGTACTTGTTTAAGGGGTACCCGTGTACGTAATCACAAAAAGGTTCAGACTCACTGGTCTAGGCCATATTATTAGTAGCCAACATAGTATGAAGTAAAGGACTGGAACGCAAAAAGGTAAGGAGGAGCATTACCATTAACAAATGTACGAACACTAAAAGTGCACTACAAATATTAGCTATAAAACATAGTAGGCCTACTGTAGCTCACAATTTTGATGAGCTTGTTTTACCCCCAGCCCAGAGTTGTCCATGGGTCGGGTTTCTGAATCCCAAGCCACCAACTTTCCAACCCATCAACATCTCAACCCAACCCAAGTGAAATTCTTGTCTGCGACCCCAGTGTTGGAGTTGTGACTTTTGGGGGCCCGGGTGGGACTTTGTTCATTGCATGACCAAACTGCCAACCAGATATGCGATTTTTGGGAGGAAAAAAAAAAAAAAAAAAAAGGTCATCAGCCTTAACCCCACCTGACGAGCAAAAAAAAAAAAGGCGACCCTATACCATCTGTATGAAAAACAACATATCAAATATAACCCTTAACTTTTGGGTTAACCGTGCTAATAACCCTGATATATGCAGAATAATTGAGGACTATACACAGAATGCCGTGGGGGCATTCAAAGTAAATTTTAAGTAATATCAATAATCACTGTATGCGACCCCAGTGTTGGAGTTGTGAAATTTGAGCATTAGAGGATTTAAGGGTCAAATTCGATCTTCTGACAGAAACTCCGAAAGATCAATAATTTTTTGGGAGGATTGCAAAGTTAAATCAGTCACCATTAGCCAACCTCCCAAAACTTTCCAAAACAAATATATACAACTACTGTTCATCTGTATTGAAAAACAACATATCAAATTCTATCCGCGTCTTGTTATCATCCCATATAAATAGGCCTACTTTAATTGACTGCATATCTGCAGAATAATTGAGGATTACGGACTAGAATGACGTCATTTGGGGGGCAATTCACATTTGCCCCTGATTTTGAGGGGGAAAATTTTAATATTATTTAGTATTTAGTTTTTACATGTCCTAAAGGAGCGCCTGATATGATGTGTCTATTAGGGATGTGCGGGTATACCCGTCCCGGGTCCCTGCAACCCGCGGGGACCCACATTAGGCATTTAAGGGCTACGGGTACGGGTATAGCGGCTACGGTACGGGTATATCTTTTGTCAGAGATCATTTCTCACTAAGATCAAATTAGCAATTAATAGAAAAATAATATTGAGTAAGTCAATAAACTTGTCACCATTAGCCATCAGTTTGTCAGACAAAGTTTCCGAAAACAAAAATATAGATGACAAATCTGACATCTTCATAAATCTATAATCTCCTCTGACTCAAGAAATCTTTGACCGAAAAGTTCTTCTGGTAAAGGTTTGCATTCTATCCGAGCTCTAATCTTGCTTATAAATGATATCTACTAAATATTTTAAACAAGCCCATTCATTACTGGCTAGCTGACTGATTATCCTGATTCTAAGTACTAGATCTGTCACCACGGACTATGGTTATCCCAGGGACGTCATTTCTATAGTCTCTAGGAACAGGGTTCACGGCATTTGCCCCTGATTTTGAGGGGAAAAATTTTTTCCTTGTGTTATTTAAATCAAAAACTCCAAATTCCAACCAAAGTTAGTTTTTACATGTCCTAAAGGTCGCGCCTGATATGATGTGTCTATGATATGACTTTCAACCGTTATCCATTATAAACTCTAGTGTCTATGATGACTAACGATCAAAAAAACGGTGACGAGCAAAAAAAGGTCGTCAACTTAACTTGCCAGGTCAAAAGTGTTTTGCCCCCCCCCTGAAAAACAGTGAAATGACGTCTCTGACTATGGACCTCACCCAGATTGAGCGCTCGTGTAAGCTGGTGCACTGCGTCAAGCCTCCGGACAGCGCTATAGAAATTTCGTCTTACTTACTTAGTGATCCCGCCACAATGCATATTTAGGCCTACGCAATGCAGTGTAACTATAGTCCTAGATGTGAACAAAAATGGCACAGTTGAAAAAGTCCTATACAGTAAAAACATAAGCCAATTTTGAAAAATATGCCGTACGATATGAGAATTCTATTGCCCGAGCCAAGGTTTAATGTAGGCCGTTTCCGGGGGAAATTGCCCTTCCCCCGGAAATTTCAAATCCCCCGGAAATTTTGGCATACTACATCAACTAACAGCAGCCCCCTAGGTCCTAGCTGGTTCCCCCGGCTTTGTCAGTTTTCTCCTCGGATTCCAGAGTCTAGATTAAACACTGGCTCTAGCCATCACCAAAACTCCCAAATCACGATCTTATCAAACCTATATTCTTTTAAATTGGATTTTTGCCTGTAGGCCTACAACTACAGGGTGGGCCAACAAAACCGCTATCACTATGGGGTCAAAACGCATGAATAATTATGACGCACTTGTGCGATGTTATATCCCGAATACACATAGGCCTATTGATGTTTTTCTTTCGAATTACACGTAGGCCTATTAAGCCTAGTAACCTCCAGTTACTAATTTTAGCAATCAAACAAAGTCTCCAATGCTTTTGAAGTTTTGATGAGCGCATTCTACAACTAGCCTAGTTTTCGCTAGTTGGAGTCGCTGCAATTTGGAAATTGAAAGAGAAACGGCCGTACTAAGAATATAAGGCTGCAGAAGTTCGCCAAATTTCATGCATTTTGATCCAGAGGTTGTGACAATATCTGCAATCATACAGGGTGGTACCGGTTTTAATGGCTCACCTTGTATAAAAGTTGGCAGACTGGTCAACGCCGGTTTTAAATCCGTGCTAACTGATAGCCTAAATCACCCGAAACATTCGCACTCAGCAAGATTAGCTGAACCGCTTTTAAATTAGGCCTAACCAATTATATAGGCCTACTTACCGCAGCATTGAGGGCACTCCGAGCAGACGTCGTTTTGACCAAGTTCTCGAGGGGCTCCGTACCACTCTACTCTTCCGTTCGCTATAACAACCCAATGTACAGCAACTCAGCTTTAAAATGCACAAACAAAAGAGACGTAATTAAGAATCCATGCTCGATCCCGAGTGAAAGGCCATTGACCGCCACCAACCATGGGAATTGCCAAAGAATTCTCACTTGACAAAGTGCATAATGTGATTAATGTCGAATGAGCTTCTCTTCGCGTGTTGCATTACATTACGACCTTATATGCCAGTTACTGATCAGTTTCGCCTATTAGTTGACATTTATTATTTATTATTATCTGCGTGAAGAAAGTTCTAAGAAATTAGAATTTGTTGAGGAATATTACTTAGGACTCCTTTAAGCAGGGGCGTAGCTAAGAATTGGCTTGGGGGCTCAATTTTACCGTACGTGTATAAAACGTATTTTAATCGGACATAAAAATACGTATTATACGTACGGTCGAATCATGAATTTTTACAGGTTTGTACACCCCTGCTTTTAAGTATATCAAAGCAATGCCATTATCACTACCAGATACTTCGCTGTGTTTAAAATCTGTGAATAATTTATAGACTCAAAGCAATTTTATGAATTAGGCCTAATCTAAACTAAGCTAATTTGTTTTGCTTATACTGTGCTTACACGGATCGTAATAAGGATAGACTTTGATCGTCGCGTTTTGGACGTTTGAGACGGCGTGAACTTTTTCGCAAATCAAAGTAACGCAAGTTTCTTTCGACGTTAGCTGAAAATATGATACGATCATTTTTATATCAATATATACTGACGATAATTTCGACAGGCCAACTACACATATCATTACTGCGCCCAATGCATAAAACGCCTACAGTGAAACCCGTGAACATTGTTTAGCTCTAGTTTTCGATATACTCGAAATGAGTGCGTTTAATTAGCGATCTTATGCAGTGCCTAAGGTTGGTCGAGGAAAACATGATTCTGAAAATATCTCAGTTAATTGATTTGAATTCTTTGACACAAGGACTCTAGGATACCTATTGCCATACGCCACAGTGATTATTATACAGTACAGGCCTACAGTTTCAACGATTGCGATTCGTCTTTCGAAGACGGATAACCGAGAAAATTATGGACGTACCTTGTCAAAATACAAAACAATTTTTCCGCCAGAGTTTTCCACTCGTCTAATGGAACTGTCGGATGTCAAAGCGTCCATATTTGTGGCTTCGAATCCAGTGAGAAGAGTGATCTCCATCACAACCATACCACTTCCTTCCTTGGACTTCCAGCTGTTTCAAAAGGAATTCATTGTAAGACCCATAATTGTCCTGTTACTAAAGAGAAAAGATATACAGGGTGGCCCAAAAAACCGCACAGTGACAGTTTTTTATATTATGTCTAACAATTCAATCTTTAATGCCATTTTCTTACTCATCTATAGATTTTCACTGTCTACTGACATCATTAGTTACTTCATCGTCGTTTATCATAGTTTATTTGACAGTGACCGAACGCCTAAAAGTGTCCTGGATGAAAATATTATCACCTATGTGAACATTAAATAAGGTTTTGACTTCTTCCGTAACTTTATCTTAAATGATAAATTAATTTAATTCTAAACAACAGTTTTTATCATGCTAAAGCGGAATGGCTGACTGCTCACGCCAGAGAAATTGACAGCATACAGTATTTGCACTAGGCCGACTGGGAAGTGCGGCTTCTAATTCCAAAGTAAAAGAAATTTGATAACTGATAGACGTGCTATAATAACAAATAATTTATACATTCGACGCATTCAGAAAATCACTTTGACGTCGCAACCCGACGTTGATAGCACAATTTGAAATGTTTCTACAAGATGAATGAAAAATTGGACACTTTCAAAGAAGCTTAGCTGCAAGCTCTGAGTTACATTTAACCTTGGAATAGCTTAAAAGTGCTTCAGCGTAACCTGAGGTACAGTAATTGCTAAAAGATCAAGTTATCTATCTGTCCCATTAATTAGTACCTGCTGCATGCTCGAATAGTAATTTGCTTTCCTTGCCGTGTCACGTCGATCTGGAGTTTTATCATTGAAGCGCCTTTCGTCTTGTAGACATTGTATTTCGCGTTCAGCTGGTAGCAACAAGACAATAGCGATGAAATTACAGGCAATACGGTAGGTACAGAAGCAGAAAGCTAGGTGTTCAGAAATTAATATAATCTATAGAATTGCAAACAACAGATGGATATAATTTGGGATCCATTTAGTCTAAACTCACCTGAACCAAAGCCGATCCTGTTCCGTTGGCCTCTACGTATACAAGGGTTGTATTCGAAGGCAACTGCAATAAAACGCAACATTCATTCTTAGACAGCGACGTCCAGAAAATAGAACTTGTAGAATAATAACCAATAATATTGCACGTCGGTTTAAGCAAACAAATTTCTTTAGAATTAACCTGATATGATTGAAGTAGAATCGATGTTTCGTCATTGATCGTAAGAAATGTGTGACTAATCTGATTCGCTGTCACTGTGATCTGTATGTTGCGCTTTCCCGATTGTCCCCCAGACAACGTCGCAAATGCCGCCAACGCCTCCAGAGCTACCACTGTGTCCTGTACGAAAATTCCATAGGAAAATGCTGATATAAAATCTTGTCTTATTTTTTTAAATCAAGCAATTAATTACCTAAATTACGAGAGTGCGTCCGATTTTCCTCACTTTTTATTATAAAATGCAGCTGCTGGCAAAAAATTTCGCATTAGCGAATAGACGATTACTCGTTGTAGGCCCTACATTGTAGGATTAGGCTAGGACGTGCTGAATTCTATGGTGTGAAGTGTAGGTCTCGCAATGGTAAAGAATATATAAATTATATTAGTACACACTCTTGTGGGATCACGGGATTTCTTGATTGATTTCACGAACAATTGTCACCAAATGGTGACTATTCAGAAGCCACTCTGCCATTCGAGGGAAACGTCACTGTCTATAGACGTTGCCATCGACGATATTAGGCTACAGTCCAATGGGAACTTCGAGTCTTGTGACTTATAGTGTATTGAATGATGGTACACTGTATTTAGTAAGCATTGTGCGACAATTTTCTATTTTTAATTGATTAAATAAGTTTATCTGGAACGACTTTTCGTCAAAATTACTTCCGGTGTTTCGAAATTTATATATCTGACCGATTGATATGCATGCGTTAATTTCGCTGTCTCCTTTGTGCGTTATTTCTTTAACAACAACAACAACAACAACAACAACAATAATAATAATAATAATAATAATAATAAATAATAATAATAATAATAATAATTACTTATATGAAATATAATTGAACGGATTTAATTATGTGTCTACGTGTTCCCTTAAAAAGGCAGTGGCACAGTCAAAACCTGGGGCGGCGTTCTTTTTGGCACGTAGATCTTGGCACTCTCTCACTCTTAAGTCTTAGGTCACTATGCTTTCTGAACTTTGAAAAAAATCGTTTCTTGTCTATCAAAAAGATTCGACTAAAATTTTCAGACAATTGGACTTTTTAAAAATTAGTCTACTGTAGCACTCTTACGAACCTCCAGGGCTAAATTTATCCAGAAGACGATTTGATTCTGCTCCAGTTGCTAAACAATTCAACATTGGGTCATTTAAATAGCCAATAACGTAGCTTTCTTTTCTTAGACGCTTGTTTCTCGACAGAGATTCTGGGAAAATAATAGCAGGTGAGTCTTGTCCGCTATTTTATTCGCATCTGAGACATGGACATTACTTGCCGCTGACCTTTGACCCTGGTGGCTTTTCACATGCGTTGACAAAGACAGATACTTTGCGTACGCTGGTGGGATCGTATCCGTGACACGCAAATCTCCGAGTCCACTGGCCTTCCGTCAGTAGCCAACTTCATCTCCAGGCGACGCAATGCCATCTTCGGCCACGTCGCCAGCCAGCTAAGGGAAGATAACCCAGCCTAAAATGCCCTGCGCTGTCAAGTCAACCTCGTCTCCAATCGCCTCCCGGACCACCCTTGGAAGCGTTGCGCAGGTCGTCCGCTCAAGAGATGGACTGACCAACTTTGTAATATTTTTTATTATAATATCTCTATCGCAAACCTCTGGCGACAGGACAATCAACCGCGGCCATTCTGGAGCGACGCTACGATCCTCGTTAATCAAGCGACAATAATGATGATGATGATGATGAGGAGGAGGAGGAGGAGGAGGAGGAGGAGGAGGATGTATGTGCGGCTGTTAACCTGAGTCGACGAGAATCCTCCGTTGGCGTTTCGTTGTGCAACGATCCACCTGACGATCGGAAGAGCCATTAAGAGATTTTTCAATTCACAGTAGGTGAGTAACACGTAGGATGTCATTTCTATGTTGACTGAACGCGCCTGAGAGTACGGAGGCGTCCATATTCTGGGATCAGGCTGCTTTTCGTCTTCCTCCTTCTCCCAATTCTTCATTCCGGCTGCAAAAAGGCAAATTAAATTATGCTTCGAATATACTTTGCTCAAGAAACATTAACGACGCAAAGCGCTTTTAAGTTGTCGCAGGAAGAGGCATTCAGATTTTATCACCATATTATATGATGCTTCCGTGTTTGGGCAGAATATTAGGGCGAAGGGATCAATAATTATTGAAAGCTTTCAGATGCCTACTTAAAATCATATGAAATGTCCTGTCCGATGTTTTAGAATGTATTGATTACATATTTACGATCATTAGAACTCGTCTTTACTTACTTTATTCGCTTTTTACTTACTTTGTTAGAATTTTAAGAATGCACTTCAACTAATAGTCAGTTCTGCTGTGCAACTTTAGCGTCGACTGGAAGAGTTCGATAGCTTACCGCTGGATTACTTTAATCTAAGCTGTATTAATGGAAGGCTGGATTGAGTAATACAACAGTAAGCTGAACTATCATGCATCAGCTTTAAAGATCTCATTACCTTCCACCACGGCAAGAGCTTCAAGCTTTCTCAAAACCTCATGGACCTTCTGACTTTTGGCTTTTGCCAATGCATACGACACGATAGCCAGAGTATAAGGATCCGACGACACGGTTTCTGTCTGATTGACTACATATTTGAGAGCTAAGATGGTGCTCGAAATCAGAACAGATGAATTTACCTGCAAAATGGAACAAAGCTCACATACACTCAATCATTTCGAAATCGGATGCCTATAAAGTTTTTTCAACCGCGATCCAATTTTTCAAACGCGCAATTTGCATGTAAATCTCGGTACTTGCTCTAGAAAGTAGAAAGCGATATAGAAATTCACGAGATTTTGTTTACTTGCAAATTCGTACTCTTACGCACAATGGTTATTATAATAGCAATTAGCAATATTATTGTTAGTCACAATACACCAACATTGAATCCAGATATTTAAAACCTGTTCTTTAAATGAAATTTATCCTGTTCTAATCAGTATGGCATATATTATAAGACGTCTTCACCTTGCAATGAAAATTCATTTGTAGAAAGATGACAAAGATGACGCTCTCTTTTTTCGAATTTTTATGTTAAACATTGAAATACAGATTCTGTTTACCAGCTTTTGGCGTTTGTATTCAATATTTTGGACTTACATATGTGTTGTTTCTGTTAACTTGAAGAGCAATTAGAGTGTATGCAGTCAAGGGAACTCCCTTGGAAGATCCGCCCTGTTAGAAAGAAAAGACTTCAATGTACATAGCGTTTCATTGTAAT
Source organism: Metaphire vulgaris (assembly GCA_018105865.1). Lineage (NCBI taxonomy): Eukaryota > Metazoa > Annelida > Clitellata > Crassiclitellata > Megascolecidae > Metaphire > Metaphire vulgaris. Next base: position 8,398,300 of record CM030839.1, on the reverse strand, counting down.
GTATTTTCATTTGTATTTTGGCTATAACTTTTCCAGATGTAGCCTATTTGATCCAAATTTGCATATTTTATAAACATGCCTTATACGGCACAATATAATTACAGTCAGTTAGAAAATGATGGGGCATTATAGAATGTGCAAATGAGAATCACATCTTTTAAAATCAAAGTTTTTAAGGAACCCAGTGGTATAATTAATTTTTATTAAAATCGGCCTACATCTAAAAAAGCTATAACCAAAATACAAAGTGTTCCGAATTTAATTAATGATGCACAGTGCAGTTTCATAGCGACGATTCACACAAGAATGGATATGAAAAACAATGGCGAGTCTCTTTCGACAAGCATTTGATAAGATTTATCGTTTGTGTGTGAAATGTAAAGCGCTCTTGACTTTAGTTTTTTCGCTTTGATTACTGCGCTGTATAAATTGTCTGTCTGTCTAACTAACTAACTATAAATCAGCGGAGTTTAAAACATGTTGAACAGAGGCATCGCGTAATGGAAGCCTGGGGATGTCTGGGCACCCCCACGAAATGTGTCTAAAACATTGCATAGCATTGCGTGATAAGGAGAATAACTATCGTTTATAATTGTTGTGTTTGCGTTTACTAATACTATAATAGTCATTTTAAAATGTTCTAACTTAATTACTAAAAGACAGTTTCACTTTCTAAGTGTTAAAAGACTCTTTAATACCAATTGCTATGCATCGGTAAAGTGTATATCAGGTCGGAGAGGATTGGCATCCCCACGAAAAATTGCTGTGCGACGCCACTGACAATGAAAGACAATTAGGCAATAGTATGCTCCAATTAATCTGAACGCGCAATGACAATAATAATTTACTTGGTTTTTATATGACCATCTTCAAAATTTCTTTCATAATTAACACAGATAATAACAGTCCCTACCATGTCATGAGTATCGATGCCTATATATAGAACGATTAAATATTCCTAACTAGAACCAAATCTGAAGACACGTGCCTGGAAGATAGAACACGTTGAGGTGGCAAACGATACTGACAATAAAAGTCAAAAGACCGCCAAATTAGGGGAATCTGTATGCCAACATACAGGGTGCGATTTGTGACCTGGAGCAGTGGAGGGGGAATATGTCGAGCTTGCGGGGATGTAGTTGTTGGGAGATGTAGCAGTGGGGTATGTAGTGGTGGGGGATGTAGCAATAGGGGGATGCAATTGGGCAATGGGGGGAGAGATTCCCCTTCCCTTTACAAATCGCGCCCTGCCAACATAAATCATATGACTTACCTGCATAGCAACATGGCTGACACGGCCGTTTGGAGGTTCCACAAAAGATCCATTTGGCGATTGGTTTCTTATAATCCACTGTATCGTTCGACCAATCTTCGAATCGTCAATTGGAATGTAGTCCTCCGCTTGCTTGAAACACTTGATAACGAACGCACTTAGCCTTCAAGATCAACAAGAGACAACGTTATCGATATCGCATTACCATATAGGCCTAGCGCATTTTTACTAAGAATCAAATATATTCTTAGTGACAGAATATGCTGTATATACAAACGCTTTATAAAGACACGATTTTCATTTGATGTATTTGCCTGGCATGCATCGTCTTTGTCAGTCCCGTCTGAATAAACTGATGATTTTGTGATCATCTAAAATGATGGGTAACTGCAAACATATCTCATTTCCTTTAAATTTGAAACGAAAAAGGGACCCATTGAACGCTTCCATCTAAAGCTTAATTCAAATAATTTTTCGTTCAACGTTCAAACTTTTCTATAAAAATTCAGCATTTAAAATAGGAAAAATGCTTATAAAACTTGGCAATATTGCTTTGGTATGTTTAAATCATGATTTCTCACTCGTTTCATTTTTCGGTGAGGGTGGGGAAGCTAAAAATATCTGTAAAGGGAGCGAAAAGTTATCCGTAAGCACCTCAATGCACTAATACTCTTACTCTCTTTGCAAGTGGCGACATGTTTACATAATAATTTCATGTGCAGCTTGCATTTTAGCAAGTATTTTAATTAAAGAAAGTGCATAGACCTAATATTGATCGCTGGCTATTCTTACCAAGTACTTCCAGCCAGATCGCTGTCACCGAACGCACTGAATGAACCATCAACAGTCCTCTGGTAAGTTAACTCTCGCTGGTATCCTTCAAACGTGACAAAATAAACACATCAGTTTTTAAAGTATGCAGTAAAATATGCAAAAACTGCAAGACTGTGAGCTTTTTCAGTATTGACATCGTTACCAGCGTCGACTCGTCATCCTCCTGAACCCTCGTGGAAGAGTCTCCGGGGTCGGTCAAGGAAGAAATGGATCGACCAACTTCGAAAGGACAACAACGTCCCTCCCGCTTCGTCGTTCTCACGGACATGGACATTATGGTTTCGAGGCAGCGCAACGGTCAACACCGCTAACTTCGCGAAAAATATGTTGTCAATACTGAATAGTCCTATTGATACCTGCATTCATGAAGCTTAATGCTTTGCTTTTGATGTCCGCCGTGAGTTGATTGGAAGCGTTGAGATATTTGCAAATGTAAACATCTGGAGCGAACGTCAACATGTTCTGTTCTCCGCATCCGTAAGGCATCTGAAGCAGAGAGCCCAGACCATTCGCAGACGAACCCATGATATCACCTAAGTCACGAAAGTGATGTTACCTTAAGAATCACCGTGTACTTAAACTGATGCTAGGACATACATGTAAAAAGTAATTCGCAAATTACAGATAGCGTTCAATGAACGGTTCAATTTGTTTGATATTAATTAACTGGTTTGACAACACCACGAATTGCAAAATATTGAAATCCCAATACAGTAATCATTCATTCAGTCAGTCAGGTCCACGTGTACAGAGCATATGCTGACTAGTATTCTCACACTACATTGAGCTAGTATTTGCACTATTGTCTGAAAATGCCCCTTAATTTCCTGTAAATTCTCCATTTATTGGGTTTTATACATACTGTACTAAATACTGTCAAATATAATGCATATCGACGCCAATGTATCTGCGATCTAAAATTTGTAATATAGAATTTGCGACTATTGACGATGAGCATCAATTTCTACGAAACAAAGTTTTAAAATATATCGCGTTATACTCACCTATAGCGGTCACTTCAACGTATTCTGATTGAGGCACCAGTTGTTCAGATGGAGGAAGGGAGACCCGTAGCTCTGTGTTGAATGTAGATCCAGACAATGAAAGTTGGATGAACACTGCCGTACTGTACTGCTGTTGTACGCCTTCCGGCTTCAAGATCGAAGCAAGCATAAATTACCAGAGGATTTCTAAAATCATCTGGCGTGATTTAAAAGTGGTTCAATTCCACTATGAACGCAAGACATCGCATCTAATCTATTAAAATAAATCTAGTCACCCCCTTTATAATGCATTGAGGCATCAGCAAATCACAATTGCACAAGATCAACGTCAACTCCACGATATCAGGCCGGACCTCCAGATGTGGCAGTCCATGTTGAATAAGCCGGGTGAAAATCATTGCTTTTTATTTTGTTCAAAACTGCAATAGTGACTTTGCAGTGCGCTCATGCTGTGGTTATGAGTTCCAGAGTTTGGGGGTGGGGACCGAGAAAGCGCGGTTTGGCGCTATATTTCTTCTTCTTTAGCATTTAGGAAACTTCTTGTGTCAGTAAATTTTGAATTTTTGGAGTTTGGAGTTAAAGGTTGGATTTGGAGACACCAAAAAGATAGGAGTTGCAACAGTCAAGATAACTAGATACTAAGGCATTTGCCAAAAGCACTAGTGCAGATCCGCCAAAAAATTTCATAATACACTCATACTATCATAATATATCATGAAGATAATAATGTGCTAATTTTGCAAATGCTATACATTTTGTATTTTTGTCGGAATAAAAGTATAATCAAAATTTCTTCCAAGACCCGTGCAGATGTGCTTATGGTCGTAACCGAATCCTTAGGTGACCTGTTTGAATCATAAAATGACCCTTGATATTATTGCACTGGAGTAAGAGGATATTGATCCAACATTTGATGCGAAATTTCTAACAGAACGTCGAACGCATTCCGGACTTTAAAACATGAAAGTAGTTATTCTGGAGGTATAGATCTAGGGCCCCTATAACGATTCCGTTTAAATACAATGTATTAAATACAATGTAACTGCAAGAATCTTTTCTCTCGACTGAAATTTATTCCTAGAAAATGATCGGACAAGTCATGCAACGATAGTTCTGTCTTAGAACTTCATTATTCTTCAGCAAGAACATTTAAAAAGCTTATAGTCACCTTGACGAGAAGCATTACAATGAGAGAATCTCCAGCGGCAGAAGAGACGCCCTTGATATGAATTGGGATTTGACCCAAGGATTGTGCTACGATCCAGAAGTAAACAGACACCGCATCGTTACTTTTCACCTGTTGAGTTCAAATAACATGGACAACCACATAGTACTCTGGCTCTTAGTTTGCTGTGACTAACTGAAATGAACTGCAGGGAGACTGTGTTGCACTGGGAGCTAGACCTAGAAATTAAAGTAGTGAATTGCATCTTGTCTTGTTTATTTAACACGTCAAAAACAAGAACACTAGCTTAAATTGTCACAACTAAGAGACACATAATAAATTATCCATAACACGCATATTGAATTCTTAGATTCAAACTACTTTAACTTAAGTCTGTAATTAATTTCCACGCCCCTCTCCGCAGATTTCTCGTAATCGGCTGACTGGCTGTCGGTCCCGGTTGACCTTCAACCTGACCGCTGCTTCCAAGATATGACCTGACAAGCCGTCCTACGACAGTCTGAATATCATGACTTTCTAACCATTACCGACTGCCGACTCTCTTTGTCTACTGTTCGCTGTCTACCCTCCTCCAGGAATCTGATCGTCTAGCTTAGGCTTAAATCGCGCCGTCCATCAATCTCCAACGTCAATTATCTGTACCATCAACTATCCTAGAAATATGTAACTAGTCACACACGCCTCAAACATCCATCAGTCATAGACATTCCTATAGACTCCAATCAAGGTATTCTCTGTATTACTACTAAACCGTTTTGACCAAACGATGTGTAGGGACTATTGTTTAATATGCAAGAAAATACGGATACGTATCTGTTTGAGGCAGCAAAATCAATTTCAACAGGTTTTCCATGACCTTTGTCAAGGATTCCAAAAATCTATTTCGTAAAACAATATCGAATTTGTATTAGGCAATGCTTGACTTGAAATTTTAATCAAGATGCATACTATGCATAGTTATGCTTGCATCTGAGTTCTAGATGCAACAGTGAGAACTTTGATGGCGCGATTCTCGTAAAGAATCAACGTTTATGCTGCAAGTTAGTTTCTGTGGCTTTCCGACATCGTCTGCTTGCGGATCATCATGTGAATCGGCGGATGCGACTTCATCACGAGCTAAGTCCTCAGACTTGCAGCTGTACCGCCGCTTACGGAGCAGTATAGTACCGCTACACCGAGCTGCACCGTGCTGCACTGCTGATATAACGGTCCAAGCGCCATCTCGCCATGGACGCCTGACCGTTCCTAGCCAACATCGTTTCGTTATTTCAAAACTAGACTGGCTCCAACAGAACACCGGTACCCCTAAATCTATCTGGCCGTCTGGCGACGTGCCGTTCTCAGAGGACACGGACGTGTTTAACTTTTAGAGATAGCGCAGCGGCCCATGATTGCTACTCGCGTTAACTGAGAATTCAGCTTAAAAGACCATACTATAGGCTATAAACTTACAACAGTCGGCACTGACGACTGGCCGTTAACTGTGAAGTAAGTTGATTTCTCCAGAGAAACCATAACCTACAATACAACGTTGACATACATGTATTTCTTATCTTAAGGCGTATAGACCGTACAGTGGCGATTTGTGTGGAGCAATGCTTTGGGTTGTATTGCAATGGTGATAGATTACTCTCAATCGGTGGACCTACGACGTACATCGTACATCGCACTCCCGCAATTCTCTTATTCCTCACAACTCCTGAGCTACGTTGAACAATGAACAGCTTATTAACTTTTTACGTTACTGTCACCAATAAACGGCAATCCTATTACTTTTTGTCGGGTTTTGGTAAAGATCGAGCAGGTTATTTAAACATGTCATCCAGTGATGGGCAACTAGTTAATTAATTAGTTACTAACTAAAAGTTTAATTAATTTTTTAGTTATCTTCATAGTTTAATTAAATATAAACACATCCAAACTGAGGCAATATGGCTAGTTACCTTCAGTGTTGTTAAAAGATAGTTAAACACAGTGACTTGAAGGGCAAAATGTTCTCCACGGATGATCGAATATGGAAGGTTTGGAGACAGGAAGAACTGTTTGAAGACCGTTAGCTGCAAGTCAAGAATAAAATCATTGCAAACGTATTACGTAAACGTAAACCTATTAGTTAGACTAAACTATGAGAACCGTCAGCCATGCAACGCGTTACTGTAGCGATTTGCTGGTTGAGCTCCGATGCCGTTTATATACCACACGATTGTAAAGATTGTCCCGTTGTTCAAGTTGTTCCGTTGTCGGCAACTCCAACAATGTTTGAATTTCCTGGTCGAGCCCATTTGCTCTCTATGCCGCACAATGGCAAAGATCGTCCCGTTGTCCCGTTATTGCTAAACCGGACTTTGGTGCCTCCAACAATAACGGGACAACGGATGCAACGGGGACAATCTTTACAACTGTGCGGTTTAGAGTTCAACGGGGCTCAACCAGAAAGAGCCGCAGCAAGGTACAGCTAATACCAATGTTTGGATTTGTTGGTTGAGTCGCGTTGTCCTCCACACCGTACACTTGTAAAGACTGTCCCCGTTGTCCCGTTATGCTTTATCGCTAAATTATAAATTTTTATGTCTGATCGGTAAATTATAAAATGAAGGCATCTCCAACAATATTTGGATTTGCTTGTTGAGCCCAGTTGCCCTCTATACCGCACAATACAATACAATACCGCCTCTATATCGGTTTGACCGGTGCATAGGCCTAAATCGCAGTAACAATTGTATAGATTGTCCCGTTGTCCCGCTATGTTTAATCGCTAAATTATAAAATTGTGTATGTTTGGTCGCTAAATTATAAAATTACACCATTTAACAGGCGACAATATAATATAGCGCCTAATAAATACTCACTTGAAGGCGTTAGGGTTATCGAATTAAATATCTGTGAAATAACGCAACGATGTTGGCTTCCATTGTTTATTAAACAATAAAATCCACAATTTTTACATGAAATAAACTACGGCGTTTGATCGCTAGATTTTGACAGAGGTCAGCCTCTAAAACTGTAGTTGCAATAATTGATTTTCTTGCCAGGTTTAATCGCAAAATAATGAATTATGACTATATATGTATGTGTGTACATATAATAGCCTATATATATATAGCCTATATATATATATATATATATATATATATATATATATCCGTCGTGAATTTATTCGAGAATGTATACTTGTAAGGCTTTCGAAAACCTAAACCAATAAGACATCATTCGAAACAGTTTAATTCCATTGACAACGAATAGGTAGCCCTTTTTAAAAAACGGTTTTTTGTTTTAAAACCCCGTTTTTAAATTTAAAAAACTCCACGTTTTTAGCGTAAGAACACGCTCGTATTCGAATGGAAGGAAGGTTCTGTAAAAGTTTCAAAACAATCGGCGAAGAACTTTCGTAGATTAGTGACGACAAGCGGATTTACATTTATACATAGGCTAATTATATAGATTGTGTGTGTGTGTTTTTCTCTTTAGTTTCATGATAGAGGTGGATACATTTCAAAAAAATAAAATAACGCGCGACAAATGTTAACTTAGTGGTCAATCATTACAATAAGCGTATTTGTAGCTAGACATCAAGCGAACATTCTATGTTTAACGTTGATCGAGAATTATACTTATTTCATCCTAAGTACTGTAAGGTTTCATATTTAGATATTCTAAATAAAACCAGTCTACATGCGCTGACGATCTTATTTTATTCAACTTACGCAAGCCGGACCACACTAAAATCTGCCCCCTAAGTTAGGTACCTTGGCAGTTGTTGGCGCCACTCCAAATCCGGCAATTGGACTCATGGCAAATGCGCTGGCAATCCATGACGTTATTGTATCCGGAACAGAAGTCTTCAGCGTAACAGTCCCATTGGGACTGCGGATAAAAGATAACAACTTTTATAGTCAGTGTACTAGGGGCTCCACAAAAAGGTACTAACCCGTTTCATTGATGAGTTTCTATATTTGCTTGCTAAAGGTAGTAACCATTGGTTACCAAAGATTTTAATGCAGCCCCCGAATACATTTTCTTGCTTCATTACTAATAATTATTAATCAAGATTTGTATACTATTTGTCTACGATGGTCAGAGTTACAATAAATCGAGCACTAAACAGTTATCAGACTGGCCAAGCTGCAGTTATTGACTTTAGAAATGATGTCGTCTTACTTTCTGACTTAAAACACCTTAGCTTCATAGTTAAGGGATCCCCACGGATAGTTTGACAAGGTTATCTCGTTTAGCTATCAGGGATGTTAGTCCTTAGCCTTGGTCCTGGCCTTAAGATCTGCTTAAGGCCAGGTTTCAAGTCCTTGGTCCTGGTCCTGGATTTGAGGGTTGAGTCCTTGAATTGTCCTTGAAATCAGACATGGCCATATAAAATCTAGGTTAAAGTGTATCTGAAATATTTGCTTAATGGATGAATTGATGAATTTATAGGTTATTTAGACCTGTCCGTTCTCTTATACGCCTCTGAGACATGGACATTACTCGCCGCTGACCTTCGGACCCTGGAGGCATTTCATATGCGCTGACAAAGACAGATACTCTGTGTACACTGGTGGGAGTCGTATCCGCAACGCACAAATCTCCGGTTCCACTGGCCTTCCGTCGGTAGCTGACTTCATCTCTAGGCGACGCAACGCCATCTTCGGCCACGTCGACAGGTTACAGGAAGATGCGCCAGCCCACCGCGCCTTGCGCTGTCAAGTCAACCTCGTCACCAACCGCCTCCCGGACCGCACTTGGAAGCGTTGCGCAGGTCGTCCACGCAAGAGATCGATTGACCAACTTCGTAATTATAATATCTCTATCGCAAACTTCTGGCGACAGGGCAATCAAACGCGGCCATTCTGGAGCGACGCTACGATCCTCGCCGATCAAGCGATGCTGATGATGATGAGCGTATATTCTCTTAAAGCGTTATCATAATGAGCCCACATCGGGCAAGCATTGCAGATTCATTTGTTGAAACATTGGTGTTTTTAAAGTGCAACTCCAAGCCTAATGGCTGACTATGCTGAACTATGCAAAAGAACAATGTTTGGCATGTTCCATTCTTCAAATGTCAACTCTACTGTATAGTTTGCATTAGTAATGTGGCTTATAATCTTGGCATTTAAATAACGGGGTAATTAGTATGACAAGGCATGCTGTTTCAAGGACTTGCTATTTTCTTAGTAAAGTCCTTGGTCCTTGGTCATTGGTCTTGAAAGCTGAGTCCTTGGTACTGGCCCTGGCCTTGAGGGTTGAGTCCTTGTCCTGGTCCTGGCCTTGAGGTCTAAGTCCTTGGTCTGGTCTTGAGGACTGAGTCTTTGCTAACATCCCTGTTACCTATTGTGCTAAACTTCATAGTAAAATTTCCCTCTTTTATCGTTCCTGCTCAGGGATCAAAATTGATGCGAATTGAGGTTGCTGATAACTAAAACTTTACCCAGTCACTGCATCAGTCCAAAACCAAGTTTCAGGAAATTTCGTTCTTGTCTTTTCCGCCAGGTGGTCTCGCAATGATGCAGCATTGACACTCGAGTCATCCTTTCCACGCCCTCCAGCTCCATCATCTGCCACTCCAGGAGCCAATGCCATTAGATGGAATTTGTCTTTGCGCATCAAAAACATTTATAATGTTTGTTTTAACAATAATATTGTATCAAATTGTCTTATATAGACAATATATAGTGCATTGCCATAGTTTATCTGCTTGCTTGTGAGTGTACTATTTAATGAATAAGCATTCTGATTGAAACATGCTGTACAGTACTATGCGTACAAGTCCTCATCAAAGCATACAGAACTAATATTGAATACTTTCTCACACATATTTGATAGGTCAGAGTCTCTCAAAAACTTTGCTAACACTGAGTCTAATCGCTCTAATAGATTTTAAACTCAAGAATTCTTTTGTCATCTGTGGTGATTGAGTTTGTCTGAGTTCAAACTATAAAACCTTCATTCTTTCAGTGTTGAAAAATACAGTCATCAGTAGGCCTACTTCCAGATTTTATGTCTTCCATAATGAATGTCATTCTGGGTTACACTATCAGAAAAGTCTAAGTCATTTCTGATCCCTTAGGGTTCGGAAATGGCTCTAACGCTGGTTGATCAGGCGCTGATCTTAGTTTTCATTGCCCTTCATCCAGGCATGCAATAGCATGAATACGGGGCTAGTTTGTAGCGTGTCTGGTTGGCTGCGCAGCGTTCGGCCCTGATACTCATTTTGAAATGTTCTCTAGCGAATATATGCTGGACGAATCTATCTTTGGGTATCCACGCCAAAATTATTACCACTCTGCTAACTTCCCGCCCCTATACGTGCAGCTAAATTAGACAAACCCAAACTTAGAATCTTCATGGTTTGTTTTAGAAATAAACTCAATCACTATTTACTAAATTAAATTAAATTAAATTATAGTAGTGGCATAAAATTCAATGCTGTTGCAAACGTAAAATCTAAAATAAAAAACGTAAAAACGCGTTTTTTCTAAAAAATAAAAAAACGTAAAAAACGTTTAAAAACGTTCATGTACTTTTTAGCCAACACAAACATTAACATGTTAATTTTCTACTGTGGTGCTGTAATTAGTTTATAAACGAAGAAAAGTAAGACAACGAGAAACACTCATTAGTATGCCTAATGCAGAAAACTCTATAATAGGCCTATTTATTTATTTATTGTGACAATTTGTTAATAGCTTTTGAATTAATATTAATAACATTGTCCTGGCCCCAAATTAATTAGCTCCTCTAAAAACCATAGACAGTCAAGACACGAAGCGATCATCTTAGGTTTAACGTAAACGTATCACCTTCAAAGCTGGTTAAACTTACATTCTAAGGAATTCTAAGCAATTGCCGATAATATTTTCAAATACATCGCACCTTTTCGTATAAATTTCGTACACTTTACAACAAAAACAATAGAATTCAACTCAATGTGGTTCGTTTTTCGACGTTTTCAATGTTGAGGCGTTTTGGCGCTAAACTTCGCGTAATTGAAATTGTGTAACGTCTTGATTAACATTTGAAAATTTTGATTCAACACTTGTCTGACCTATGATCTATAAATAATGGAAATGCCATATTGCAAAGAGCCGTTGAAAAAAAAAAATAAAAAACGTAAAAAAAAACGTTTTTGGCGAATAAAACGTAAAAACCTTTTTGCAACGCTATTTTTGGGAAAAGATATAAAGATATTCGAGAACAAGCGCATTTGTCAAAACCTTTTGCAAAATCAATGATAAAATTTAATTTAATCAACATAACCTACGCACTTTGAAAACAATGATATACTCATTTCAAATATTCCATCGAAGCGCATTTGTCAGCATGCAATTACATTCCCACAAAAAAACTAGGACGTTCTGCAATAAAACAATCGAAGAAAGTTAATTTAATCAACATAACACTAATAAATGCGTCATAATTCGAATTGACAATGAAATCCTCGACGTTGCTATTTGTCAATTGTTCAGTTCCCATTGCATCAGTCCATCGCAATTGTTCGAGCATAATTGTAATTTTAACGTAGTGTAATAAGTTACAATGGCACAGAGCTATATATATGTACAGTACATCATTGAAATGTTGTTCATATTGGGTATATTTATATATTAGTATTATCCTGCACTGCGAGCGCTGTTAACCCGTCAAAAATGACGGAGGAAAAAATGACGGAGGAGAGTAGCTATCTCCTACCCCGATTTATTGCAGAAGTTCACATTAATGGTTGGTATCGTCCATCCACAATATAAAATAAAATACACAGAACATAAGACAAACGAGGAAGTCATGAAGGAGATAGAGGAAGACAGAAGCAAGATAGATACAATCCGGAAAAGGCAGAGAAATTGGATGGGACATGTCCTCCGGCATGACTCTCTACTAAGAACAATAATCGAAGGAAAAATGGAGGGAAAGAGACTGAGAGGTTGACCGAGAAAGATGATGTTGGAGTGGATGATGATTAAAGGATATCAGGAACTCAAAGAAGAAGCAAGCAATCGATCGGAGTGGGAAACTGGATACCTGGACCTGTCGAAAGACAGAAGCACTGATGATGATCGTCCATCCAGTGGCGTAGCTAGGATTGTTAGGCCCTAATGCAAAAATTATTAATGGGCCCCTTCAACTTAAAAAGTCACAACATGACGAACAGTGCACTAAGGCTTAAAAAATTTTAACACTCAATTATAACGCATCGTCTGCCACCGGATTCCGGAAACTGAAAACTGTAAAACGGATTTGTTTTTGTAGCGCTGTCATATTTAATACCTACCAAATTTATCTGATTAAGACTGATTTTTAATGTGTTTTTAATTATTTACTTTTGATATTATTTACTTTATTTTTTACATTGGTGGTCAAAAAGGTCCCCAGTTCTTCTGGGCTCTAATGCCTTGCTTATTCTTGCTATATGGTAGCTCCGCCTCTGCGTCCATCCTCATTGCTGAGGGTCGGAGGCTATGCAGGCTGACGAAAAGGTTCTCCACGTGACTCTGTCTTTTGCAATTCTGATGCAAATGATAATTGGTTGTTTTGTCCATTCCACAATATCATCCGTCCATCGTCAACGAGGCCGACCTCTCTTCCTCTTGCCATTAATTCTGACATGCAGTATCGTTGTACATACAGTAGATTGTCTACTCGTACTATGTGACCAAAGTATTTAAGTTTCCTAAATTTGATAACTGAGTATAGACGCCTATTTCCCCAAGTTCTTCTATGATTGAGGCATATGTTCTATGTTCTTTCCAGCTGATGGACATCATTCTTCTGAAAGCTGTCATCTCGAAAGCAGTGATTCTTTTCTGATCTGACTTTTTCACTGTCCAAGCTTCAGCTCCGTATGTTGCAATGGGCCAGACCAATGCTTCCATCAGGCGTTTCTTTATGTGCAGACTGAGCGACCGATCCTTCCAAACAGTAGTGAGTGTCTTTATGGTTCAACGCCCCATGCCAAGCCTTGATCTTATTTCAGAGCTGCAGTCATTATCCTCTGTAAATAATGAACCAAGATAACGGAAGGTTTCCACTTGTTCAATAGAATGCCCATGACACATGATATTGATTTTGATCCTTTTGTCTGCAGCTACCATTAACTTTGTTTTTATATGCTAATTCCAAGACCAAGTTCTCTCGATGCAAAATTCACTTTGTCTATCAGTTCCTGCAATGAATTTAGCGAAGTTGCTATCAAAACTATGTCATCAGCATATCTCAGGTTGTTAATCACTCCTCCACTGATGTTAATTCCTGTATCTGAGAGTTCATCTGCTGAACATCTCATTATGTGTTCTGAATAGCAGTTGAATGACGTAGGGGAGATAAGGCAGCCCTGTCGTAGGCCTTTTCCAATCATAAACCAACCTGTCGTTTCTTTGTCCACTCTTACAGTAACTTGTTGTTCCTTGTACAATTTCATATTAATACATACAGTATAACAAATTTCTCAAAATCTGAAAGTGTAAAGTGAATGCGTAGATTATCATTTCAAATTTTTCCTATGTGCTCATTGGGTGGTCTTGCCCCTCCACCACAGAGGGCTGCACACCATAACGGAACCTACGACTACTGTTTGGGCCTCCTACGATTCCATTGGGATTTGGTCTCCCACGGGGGATGCGCCCTCCAGTGTTACATACGACCCCTTTGGGCATGTGGCTCCTTTTCGGCTTACAGACCCAAAGGGGCTTTGTCTCACACGAAGGGCTGAGACTTTTTCTCTCCGGGGGCTGTGCCCCAGTGGGGCTTACGGCCTCCACAGAAGCTGGGGCTTGATCTCCCACGAAAGGCTGCGCCCTCAGTAGGGCCTACGGCCTCACATGGGGCTGCGCCCCCCAGCAGGACCTGCGGCCTCACACATGGGGATGCGCCTCTCGATCCGTGGGACTGCGCCTCTCACTGAGATGCGCAGCCCCATGTAGCACGTATTTCCAGGTAGATGCTGCAACTGAAGTTTGCACAATGATACAGCTATGACAGCCATGAAACCAGGTGGTCACACTCAGAAATGAACTCTCTACGCATTTCACGTAACCGGAAGTTGATGACATCATGACTTATTTAATTAACAAAATAACTAATTAACGTGTATCCATTGAGTTGTTAACACCATAGCACCTATTATTAGTTGTGTCATTGCGCAAACTCCACTTGCATCATATACTAGATGCTATGGTGTTAACAACTCAATGGGTACACGCCTTAAATCGAAGAAGATAATCCTGTGTAGCGTCCGACGTCAGTCATCCTGGGAAATTAGCATAAAGGCGCGGCTCGCCACAATACCCTCAGGTATTAGAACTGGTGCTATAGAAGTGCATAATAATTATTATTTCATTGGTTGAATAAATCTCTTACCTGGTCCGCCGAGAAGGGGTCAGGGAAACAAATGCCCAGAAGCCCGGCGAATTGTAGGGGCCCGGCTTACCTAAGTAACGGTGCTGATGGACATTGCAATCATGACGACATCATCGCCACAAGCGCAATTGTCGTCGTCATTGTGATCGCTTCAAGGATGATGACGACTATAGTGATTGAATGCTACTGTTGATAATTATGTCGGTGACAACGACGACAAATGTGAATGGGATACATACGTATACGATGATGTTAAGACAATTGACATAAGCCTATTTACCCAGAAAATCGAATGAGTATCATCTCCTCCGATGACAATAGGATGCCAAATGCTTCGTCGAAAAATGTGGTTGTTGGGACGAGCATGATCGTTGGAATCATATTCCTTCAAATCCGAAGTAATCTGTCGAATAAAATATACCGTATAGGATAGTCAAATTTAAGTTAATTCTAGAACTTACAGTATAATAGCTTTGTTTAATGCTATAGATCTATCGACCTCTTGCCATGTATTTACACAGTATAATGTAATGCGATTTTAAGTCGTTTAGAAGTGTAAAAACCACTGTTGTATCTCTCCACTGTCAATAACATAGTTTTCCGAGATAGCCTTTGAATTCGTTTACTGTTTCAACTGTCACTCCCATTTCGTCCAAACTGTTCCATTTGTCCACAACCCTTGCACTAAAAATTTTTTCCTGGTCCCCACCCTCTGCTTAAACAATTTGAATTTGTGGCCTCTTGTGCTGCTACAGTGTGTCAATGCAAAGAATCGATCGTAAAGCACATCAACTTTCCCGGTCATTATTTTGTATGTTTCAATCAGATCCCCCTCTCTCTTCTCCTTTCTAATGTTGCCAGCCCTCAATGTTGAAGTCTTTTCTCGTAGCTTAAATTATGGTATCCATTGAACATCGTGGCTTGTCTTTGCACTTTTTCTAAAAGCTCTATACCTTTTTCAAGAATGGATTCCATACATAAACACAGTATTCTATATGGAGCCTTACTAATGACATATAGTTTTACTATTGTCTGTTTGTCTCGACTCACTATTGTCCTTTTCCTCGTTCCCAACATTCGGTTGCCCTTTTTTCAGCCTCCATACATTGTGGCCTCTTGTGCTGCTACAGTGTGCCAATGCAAAGAATCGATCGTAAAACACATCAACTTTCCCGGTCATTATTTTGTATGTTTCAATCAGATCCCCTCTCTCTTCTCCTTTCTAATGTTGCCAGCCCTCAATGCCAGCCCTCATTCATACCTCTATGAATGATTACCCCGTCTCTTTCTTTTTCTGTTGCGGTTAGAACCTTCCCCTAAACTTCCTAAAGCATATAAAGAGAGGGGATTTGATCGAGACATACAAAATACTAACAAAGTGGAAATGCCAAGAGAAAGATTTTTACAATGAAGCAGTATGATCGAACCAGAGGACACAACATGAAACTGTTCAAGAAACGGGTTGGGAGACATAAACAGCATTTTTTAGTGCAAGAGTGGTGGACAGATGGAATGAACTGGATGAGGGGATAGTAATGGCTACAACTGTAAACGAGTTCAAAATAAACCTCAGTAGTCTAGGGTATTAGATTGGACTGGAACAACAGTGGTTCTCACACAGGGAGGTCCCTACTGAACCACTTTAAACCTTGTTATATTATATTATATTATTATTATATTCACTACCATTATGAGATCTCCTAACATGCATCACAGAACAATATTTGTCAATATTAAAAAGCATCTGCCAATGCTCAGACCTATGAAAAATTTGCTTAGGTCCTCCTGTAAAATTTTAGCGTCATCATCAGAGTCGATATTTCTGCACATCTTTATAACATCTGCAAACTTTGAATTTTTGGATAGTAACCCTTCATCGATATCATTTTTGTACATTAGAAAAAGCAATGGCCCAAGCACTGAACCCTGAGGCACTCCACTAATAACTCGCCCATTCCGAATGGTCACCCCTTATGCCAACCTCATGCTTATTGCCTTGCCCTCATCTAACTTATCAAAAACCTCCTCCAGAAAGTCTAACAGACAGGCTGGCGAGGCATGAACGTCCCTTTGTAAATCTATGCTGACTGTCTTTAACAATTTTATGCTTAGTCAAATCCAAAATCTTCTCTTTCAGTATTTTCCTCTCAACTTTTGCAGATTACAGAAGTTAGGCTCACTGGTTTGTGACTGCTTGGTTCACTTCATTTTCCCTTCTTGAACAGTGGGCTGACTAATGCATCTCTCCAGTCTTGTGGTACTTTTCCAGTTCTGAGTGATTAATTGATATTATTATAGTCATCAATGCAATTGCATGTCCAATGCCGTTTAGAGCTTCGTAAAGAAAATTCGGATGTAGCCTAAGCCATATAATCCTGGGCTATTGTCTGTTTTTAAATTGGTCAAAACTTTGATAACACATTCTTTTGTACACACTACAGGGTGTCTCTATGAAAAAACTCCAGCAGACAAACTATGATTTCTTAAACATTCCTAAATATATTTCTATAAAAATTGTCATACGTGTACAGCACATATTTATCCACCTTTCTGCTTAATTTCATCTCATTTGGCCATATTGTGAGATATCAAAGTCAAACTTCGATTTTCACTACTCAGTCGCAGCATGACAAGCCTAAATATCTAGCTTCACATAAATTTTGTTTCATGTCAATGTTGGTAGTAGTAGTAGTAGTAGTAGTAGTAGTAGTAGTAGTAGTAGTAGTAGTAGTATGAGTAGTAGTAGTATATTTAAATCGGACGCAAATTTGTAAAAATGTTTTTAAATTAAAAGAAGTCGACATAACAAAAGAGTTTCATATTTTTGACAAATAATAAAAAAATGAAATTTCATGGAATACTATTTTTTCCAACGAAAAAAAGCCTGACAGGCAAAGAAGGTCATCATAATCACATTACGACACTTGATGAACAAAAGAAAGAGAAAAATGGTCATTGCCGCAAAAATATAATAACCCTCTAAACTTTTTAGAGAGACCCGTCACTGATCTTAGTTGGGGGGATCAAAAGTTTTGACATAATTATAGGGGTCACTGAAAGTTGACAGTTGTTGACAATGGGGGTCAAAAATTGCCCAAAATTTTTTGACATAATTAATGGACAACCCCTGTCAACATCTGATCTTCAGCAAGGACCCCGCAGGCCGCCAGGTGCCCGGGGCCTCACACAGATATGAGACGGGCCTGACTTTACTATATGTTATAGGCCTAATATCTTTAGGCCTGCGCTTATTCATTTATGAGTTGGAAGCAATAAACTTTACTTTACTTGTTAATGCACATCCTGAGTTATCCAGGGGGGGACCGACTGAGCCATTCCGTCTCAATTTTCTATTACAATTATTTATAGAAAAGTTTACTACTCTGTTTTACATTTTTTGCCAACTTGCCTTCAACACTTGCAAAGCCACCTTGCTAGTAACTGCCGACGCTTTTCTTTTCTGAATATACTGATCCTTCAAAATCTTGAGTTTGCGCTGATTCTGCTCATTTCTTTTACTTGACAATCTGAGTTAATTTAGTTGATTCCATGCTTTGTTTTTCGCCCTTCTTTTCTGTTGCTCTTCTCTTGTATAGTTCCACAACTATAGAAAGTATTGTTTTCGACTAGATAGATCTCCGAATTTCAAATAAATGTTTAAAATGCGATTAACAAACCACATCTTGAGTGATGTCATTTCCTTGTTTCAGCAGAAGTACACTCTGGTCGACGGCTAACATACCAACCAACGATCCCCTGTAGGCTTTGACGGTAAGAACGACGTTTTCTGAAGGCATCGTTTTATTGCGATCAAAGGACAAACTGACCTATAGACCATACGATAAAACATTGCCACCGCTTCAGATAATTTTGAACCCAAGTAAGTCAAATCAAGCTTTCAGGGCTTTAAAATTAATCGACTTTTAATTATGTCGGTGGTTACGGATGGTCTCACCGTTAGTTTGAATATTCGTCATTCCCGTCGTTTGCTGCCAGTTTTCAAATATTCAAAAGAGCAATTCATCAATCATTGTACAAATGAGCAACAAATGACTTAGGCCTATATGCAAAAATTGAGATTCATATTCATGTCCTTTTAGATTATAGTATCTACTTAAATTAATATCAATTTCTTACTGGAAGGTAGAAGATAGTAGACTTTTTTGCCTGAATGAATAAAAATGAAGCCAGAGTCTAAGCGCTCGAACCCATTCGAAGACAAACATGCCAACATAAAATTTATTAGCTCTAGTGTCTACGTGTTCACACATTTCAAGTTTTCATAATAACTCTTATCCGGTAAGGATAAAGCTAACACATTCGCCTCGGTGAATATTAATGAAACGGACCTCGTTGGCAAATCCATCGCTGACAGTCAGTTCGATGCTATCTGCAATTATTTCGCCTTGTTTCGTGAGTAACCAGACGATGATCCTCGCGCTCGGAGACAACTTCATCGCCAGTTCTTTGCTTATCCAAAGTGAAAACGGAACATTTGTTGACGAATGTCCTTCAACGTTTCCGCTCAACTGAATGTTACCCTTGCTCAGTATCTGTAGACATCGGCAAGGAAATATTTTCGTAAAGAACTTCAAGTAAGTTATAATTTATTTTTGAAATTTTTTACTGCTGAAGTTTCTGTTGATCTATAGGGAGAGGACAGAAACTATGTTGTCTTCCTTTTATTTTATTCAACGCCATCCAGTTCTTTTTATTATATCTCATTCATGGTGATAGTCATCGTGGATTTGTTAAAACTCGGATCAACGACAAATTGCAGGCCATGAAGAAGAAACTGGAAGCCACAGAAATGTGGTTTTTACGAAGGATGAAGAAGATTTCATGCACGGAAAAGATAACCAATGAGGAAATCTTGAATGAAATTGGAATAAAAGGAAATCTGATGGTAACCATCCAAAAAGGCTGCTTTCCTTCTTCGGGAATATACTGAGGAAGGAAGGCATGGAACATTTGGCAATAACCTGAAAAGTGGAGGGGAAAAGAGCAATAGGAAGGCAAAGAAACGCCCACGTAGACTACCTTCGATAAGGAATTGAATGACTAAGGAACAACATCGAATTAATAAGAGGATGTCAAGATCGAACAAAGTGGAAACCAATGGTCGCTAACGTAGAAATACACAGCAACTAAAGAATAAAACTTCATATTAGGGTGCATGGGAATAAGGAGCTACTGCGGAGTTGCTTTTTAAAGCGCCATAGAAAATTCACGAGATTTACACACTTACTTACTGTACTTACTTACTTAGGCATTAATAGATAGGTCCAGTTAGATCGATTTAGGCATTGTGATTATATTCCAAATTTGCGAATAACTGAAATTAAATACGTGAGCTGTTTTGGAATTAGGCCCTATATAGGTCTACTGCGAAAAGTATTATATTATTAGTAGTAGTATTATATACTGCGAAATACTGCAATTCTAGCATCTACAAGAGTTGTCTCAAGTTTGGCTGTTAGAGAACAGCGAAGTGAAGAAATTCTCCGACTAAACCCACCGTCCTCATTTCTTCAAAGTGTGCGAGAATAATCAATTATCGGTGCGACGGTGCCTCAATTTCGATCTACGGCGATCAATATAGGACACTTCCCAGCCATTTTATATTAAACACTAGCGCCAATGACTGTACGAGAACGAGGGGCTTAAAAATTAAAGTCCTGCCGAATATCTTGCGAAATGGTTAGTAAGTCGATAGATGGACGACACGTGTTTTAAGATATCTGGTACATTGTATGACCGGTTTTATAGACAACAGAAGTCACTTTATTATTATAGGGCATGAGTTATGTCCAAAAGTCACTAAGAACTCATTTGCTGACTTCTAAATCATTAGAAAATATGCGGTGGTACCGAATGCCATTAGAAAGGAAGGACGGGGAATGGTCCATCCCATGGGCAGTGTTGTAAAGTATTTAAATACTTTCAGTATTTAAATACTATTTAAATACTTTGTCCAGTATTTAAGAAAGTATTTAAATACTCATCCAAAATTAAGTATTTAAATAGTATTTAAATACCATAGAGTATTTAAGAAATTTAAATACTTTGATTTATTGCAATTTTCACGTGCATGACTTTCTATTATTTCGTCAATCGTTTTTACATTTTCTTTATTGATGGTTTTAGACAGTTGAATATTAAGTAGGCCTACATTGACATTGTTAGAAATAATTTTAACTAACATTTGTTTACACAAAAATACGGTTGTGGCGAATCATGTGTCAAATACATTATCAAGTATTTTAAAAAGTATTTAAAACTTATTTGCCAGTATTTAAATACTTACCCCGGTATTTGGGTATTTAAATACTATTTAAATACAACATGAGAACCAAGTATTTATGAAAGTATTTAAATACTTTCAGTGAAGTATTTATTACCCATGGGTGCGCTGGACAGTGGACACTCCTTGCTCTTAATCCATCCAAGACTGAATTCCTCTTAATAGGTCTACCCCAACAAGTTAAAAAAATTGACAGTCCCAAGCTAGTCCTGACTCCAGATACCACAATAACCCCTGCTCCAACTGCAAAAAATCTTGGTTTCAAAATTGATTCATCCCTAAATTTAGAATCACAGATCTCCCAACTATCGAAAATCGAAATCCTGCTATGCCCATATTCGTGATCTACGTCGCCTCCGTCCTTGCCTTGACACCAAAACTGCGTCCACAATCGCCACTTCAATAGTCCATTCCAAACTGGATTACTGCAACTCCCTTTACTATAACCTCCCAAAAACCTCCATCAACAAATTACAATCAATTCAAAATGCACTAGCCCGAGCAGTAACCAAATCACCAAAGTTCTGCCATATTTCACCCAT
Source organism: Metaphire vulgaris (assembly GCA_018105865.1). NCBI lineage: Eukaryota > Metazoa > Annelida > Clitellata > Crassiclitellata > Megascolecidae > Metaphire > Metaphire vulgaris. The sequence goes on along the minus strand of CM030839.1, from coordinate 8,376,810 downwards.
ACTGAAGACACTACACTGGCTTAAAATATCCGAACGTATACAGTACAAGATAATAACGATTACTTACAGTTCACTTCATTCGTCAAAACCGGTTTACCTTCGTAAACTCTTAACGCCTCAGCCTCCCCGACCTACACGATCATCATCTCATCTCACACTTTCACGCCCGTTAAATCAGTCATCACTCAAAATCTGCAACCGCGCTTTCTCATACGCCGCACCAGAACTTTTGAACTCAATTCCAGCCTCCCTCCGCAGCCTACGACATGGTCAAACAATAAGCTCCGAATCCACATTTCCTTTAATTCCTTCACTATCTCCTCAAACCTTTAGGTCTAAACTTAAAACCTTCCTATTCGAAAAGTCATTTCCCCCATAGCAACAACAACCTGACCCGCCGCCTCATAGATACACTGACCTTTGCCCGGCCGACAAACCACCCTGGCTATAGCTATTTCAAGAAAGATTAAGCGCATAAGAATAAGCAGATACTGCTGTGCTGCTTTCCGGGGCGCTGTAGAAGTTTACGAGATTTTACTTACTTACTTACTTTTTGTGGCGGATCGCAGCATTTGGGTTTGACCAGAGGTGTCAATCTCAGTTCATATAGCGGGCCACATAAAAGCCTTCGTGGTTGTCGCGGGTCGGATTTGTACATGACATTAACACGAACTACACAGTAGGCCAATTACTCAAAGCAGTATATAAAATTGTTTCAAACATGTTTATTTCATTTCTATCGTATGTAAATAAATGAGCTTCATATATGTAATTTTCCATTTCATATATGTAGCTTTCTTTTGAGCACGCCTTAATAAATTAAGTAACTTTGCTTAGGCATAAAGTTTTTTCTCGTAATCAGCCACACACACGCGGGCCGGATGAAAAGCTTTCGCGGGCTGGATACGGCCGCGGGCCGTATGTTTGACACCTTTGCGTTAGGCAATGATAGCGAAACGTTCAACATCTTTTAAGACAAATTCAAGCATTTTCAGCTCAACAAATGGTTTTATGTTTTTCCGCGATCTACAACCATAATTTTAATTAAATGTCTTAATTTAACAGAGCAAAAGAGCGTCAAAGAACTCACTTCGTACTGAAACATTGTAATTGGTTGATTCGATGAGACGACGAACTTGGCATTCTGACGTGCCTACAGAAGTTGAAAGCATAATTTTCTTTAAAAAATTATCACCCGTAGAATAGGAATTCGCCTACACTGTCGTCACTGAATTGCAGTCTGCTTGATCCTAATTTTTGCTATCAATATAATCCCAAAATATGAAACATAATATGTACACTTTCTTGGATATTACATATAGCAAACACGGCTATAATTGCAAATACAGGAAGTTCATATGAATAGAAACGACAATGTAGGCCTATTAACGCGGCCGTTTCGATAGGATGACGACAAATATAACCGAAAGAAATTAAAGAAACTCGTGTTTGAGGGGAAACCACCAGCTGCGATGTAAATGTCGGTATAATGTAAGGGGTCGTCTATAAATGACGTGACGCGATTTTGGCACTTTTTTACCCATCCTCCTCTACGTAACGCGACGTAACAAAAAGTCAGACCCCCTAAAATATGATGTAACAACGAGCCGATCCCCCTTTTTCGTCTTCAGAAAAGTCGAAAAGTCTTGACAAGCAAAAAAGGTCATTCATCCTCCTATTTTTCCCTCTCCAAACATAATGACAAGCAAAAAAGTCATACTTGTATTTTCCCTCTCCAAATACCATGACAAGCAAAAATAAAACAGGTCATCACTTAAAAATTTGTGTTGCGTTACGTCACATTTACGGAACCCCCTCCCCTCGTCACACTTCGTAACAAAAATCCGGACCCCCTCCCCTAGGCGCGTTACGTCATTTGTGGACGAGCCCTAAGTTCTCACCTTAATAAATCCGTCCTTACTGTCGAATGTAAGCTGGATGCTCTGATCGTCTCTCGATTTGAAGACGCTGATGTACTTGAAAGCAGATGATGTTGAATTCGTTTTTTCTACGTAGAATGACGCCTATTAAACGGACACATAGTCAACATGCCAATTGTTTGTTTTGCATTTTGCTAATGATAAAGTGTGGAAAATATTAAAACCACATAAAACAGAGTGGCATAATGAAACCGGTACTAGCCTGCTACATTTCTAATATTTTTCTTCAGGTGCTGTGTCCAAAGACAGGTTCCATACTCCAGGATAGCCACTTCTCTCTATCTTGAGCTTTTATCTTCAGGGCTGAATATTTGTTTTTTCCGTAGAGTCGAACATCCACTCCAGCATCGATGTCCTTGATCGCCCTTCTGTGCTCTCCCATTCATCTTTCCTCCTAGTATTTCTCTTAGTAGGGTTGATTCTTCTCTCAGAACATGGTCTATCCACTTCTTTTGTCTTGTTCGATTAGTGTTTATTAGGCTTTTATTCTTGTCTATCCTCTTCCAGACTTCTTCGTTTGTTATTTTTTCCGTCCAGCTGATTTTTCCATTCTTCGCCAGATCCACATTTCGAATGCCTCTAGTCTTCCCTCATGTTTTCTTTTCTGAGCGTCCAAGTTTCTGATCCATAGAGTGTCACTGGCCAGATCAGTGTTTTGACCAATCGTTTTTTCAGATTTCGGTTAAACTTCCTTCTCGGTAGTTCTCTTCTGTTCGTAGAGGCTCCGTTTCGCATGGCAATTCTTCCCCTGATTTCTTTATGACACTTGGCGTTTGTATCAAACAAGCTTCCAAGATATCAGAGTTCTACCTGTTCTATTTCCACTCCTTCAATGATTATTTTCACTTCTCCATCCCAATTGACTTTAATGTCTGGATTGGAGTCACTATTTCAGTCAACATTGAAAATGTATTATCTAATTAACAAATGAGGTTTGGTGAAGGATTTCGTGAAGGCCTTGGACCGAACTTCGCCAGCTTTCCGATACCTACATGAAAAATTCTCAAGACTCAGCTATAGGCAAAAATTTAAGATGCGGCATTTGTGGGTCCTCAAAATCGAGAGCTCTTCAAAGATGATTCAACACAGCAACAGCTTGCTGCAGGGCAGGGTGATGCGAAGCAAGCATGGAATGATTTTTGCCTAATGTTTACAAACTTTCTCGCAATGTTAGGGCAGACAATTATAAGGAACTAGTAGGAGACATGCTGATGCAGTATCAGAAACTTGGCTGTAACATGTCGCTGAAGATCCATGTCCTTCACATTTCCTTCATTCCCATCTATATTTCTTCCATGATAACTGTGATATGGTTAGTGATGAACACGACGAACGTTTTCATCGAGATATTGCAACAATGTGACAAAGACACCAAGGAAAATGGTCAACTAGCATGCTGGCTGACTACTGCTGGACACTCTGTCGGGATACTACCGAACAGGTGTACAAGAGACAAGAGACAGGCAAAGAAATTTAAGATAAAGTCTATGACTTGATTGCGTACAGGTATTAACTATTAACCATAGGCATATTACTATTGTCATGCGTTTTGTGTTACAAACAGTAATTTGCATAATACAAAAAAAACTAGACCTGATGTAGCATTTGAAAGGTCATATTGGTGTTCAGCGCATAATTATTACTAAGAAATGACTAATTTTATTTCTGTTACATGACTTTTGTAAAAATTTGCTGTCCAATTCAATGAATTGAATGAATCTGTCCATGACTAACAAAGACAGTAAAGGGGGAGCCTGAAAATATGGCCAGCGAGACGCTGAAATAGCAGTCTTATTGGAATATATTATCGAACATAGCGGCCAGTCAAAGCGTGAAATAAATCATTTGAAAAGTTTAGTCAATGCATGGAATGACTGACCCTGTTGGTCATTACATGCAATGACTGGAACTCTTAGTCATTTTGTGTAATGACTTATTACACGTTTTGACTGTAACACCCACACACATTATACATCGTGACTATGAATGGGGAAATCATAGATACTGTGAGATATATAAATGCCCGTTGTTGATTATTTAATTGCCTGCAGATTGACGCTGGTGACATTTTCTTCAAATTCCAAGGAACATATTGCTAATCCAGAATCGTCGATGGTCACATTGAACTCCTGCACTGTGGATGGATAATTGGTCGGGTTGCCATAGCGATCGCACTTCGGAGCATAGCTCAGGGTCGCCTGTATTAGAATCGTGGCGTATTCTCCGTTCGGTTTCGTTATGTCTTTCGGATCTGGATCCGTGCCATCTGGTTTCGACAATTTCAGCTGGTGAAATTACAACAACGTTATCCAAGTAAACGATTCTAATTCAGTAACCTTATTACAGTGGAATCTATTGTAACTGTTTCATCAGTAAAGAATCATCGATCAGCACCTTTAAGGTTTTTTGCTAAAGGTGCGCTATAGAAATTGTGCATCACATTATAGAGTTAAAGGAAGAAGAATAGGAAAAAGAAATTCGCGTTCACGAACATCCATGACTCTAATGGCACCATAACAATCAATCAAATCTCTTTAGATGTTGAAAACCTACTATTTAGACCATAATACGATTTTCCTATAGTCTCTTAATACTTAATTCAACCATTGATACCAAGTATTTGGAGTCATTGTACGAATGTACGGCCATACCCTGGCTTCCTATTAGAGCCACAAATTTTATAACCATGTTTTGCTATATAAAATTTAAATTTCAGCTCCAATTTCTTGGTCACGTTATTCTCAAAGTTCTTACGGTTTTGGGTAAACAATTTTTCTTGTGATGATCATTTGTAGTAATTGTAGAAGAGAATGCATGAACATCAACTAAATTTTGATCATTTTTTAACTTTTTAAATTTACCTTAGAAAATTAATCATATTAACCAAAATTAAAAAATTAAAACTTAAGAGTAATGTATCAGCCGAACCTAAATAAGCTTAATTCAAATTATCAAATTATTCAAAATTAAAATACTGACATGAATTTTGTCAAAGTCAGTGTTATTCGATTTAAAATTTAAATTTTCTATGTGATCAAATCTATGACGCACGGTAGACTGTTAAAGAAAAAAGAGAAGGAAAAGAAACTCGCGTTCACAAAAATCCATGACTCTAATAATCAATCGAATCTCTTTAAATATTGAAAATTTACTATTTAGACCATATAGAATTTTCGTAAAATATTATTTTTTAAATTTCTGATTTTATATTTCATCGTTTCACGCCATTGGAGCCTGGCGACTTTTATAGCAAATTTCTATGACCTCTAAAATTTAAACCTTTAAGTTTGAATTATCAGATATTTGTCAAACACCTATTCGAGCAAAATATTTTGCAGGCTGACAAGAGGCAACTTTTAAGATGCAACATGAAAAGGTAGAAGTGATTACATAAGCTGTGTAGACGAGTCCTGCTTTGTAGTTGTCGGGTGAGAAACTCAAGAAAGTCAAATCATATTTGCGATCTTTGCAGTCGACCGTGTTGTTTCCGGACAGAACCTTTCCCGTTACGGTTTCATTAACATCGGCGACGACCAAAAGTGTTCTATATGCCAATAATGACCATGGATCCGGTGTATGTCCCTCAAATACGTGCTGCTCAATTGGAACAAGAGCCAAGAGATCATTAATAGTCAGCGATATATCCGCCTTTCCATTCTTCAACTGAAAATACGTTTACGAGACTATATAATCGGTGACACAAAATTAAATAGGCCTAAGTCAAATATGCAAATGGCTCAATATTGCATCATTTCCTTTCAACCTGTACTCAATCGTTCGAGAGATAAAATTGTATTCTAAACGTATCCAAATTTGTTTCTTTATAATTATCTAAGTCTATATTAATTGTCACCGTGTATTTAACTGTAACTCAATGCAAAATGGACGGATATATCCGGGATCCCCAGTTAAGGGGTTAATTGTCACCCGGCCTATACTTGTCGCTGTGCGATCGGTTCCCGTCAGAACACCGAAGTTAAGCAACGTCGAGCGCAGTTAGTACTTGGATGGGTGACCATCCCGGGATCTAGCCGTGGTGCCGGTGGCCAACCAAGCCGTTCATCGCTTAGACGTCGATAAATTGGTCGCAGCGTTAAACTGCGAAGGGTGAAGCGTGGGTCTGGAGAAAGTAATGGCAACCTACTCTGGATTAATGGCGCAAGCCACCTGCGTTGCTGCTTGCCTAGTAACCGGAGATCAGCACCGGCCCCTACGCTCGAAATCGAGTATGGGACTACCTTGGCCTTTATATTAATTGTCTCCGTTCTAACATTCCTGCAAGAACTGAAAGGCAACTCTGGCTTTTAGCTCTGATCGAGGTATGGATGGATGAGTTCATGCATTTGTGTTCGTCAGAAAAAAATGAATGTAAATGTAACGAAAACAAATGTATCTTGCTCCTCAGATATCATTGAAGTTTGAAGAACATGGCCCAACACGTTAATGACTTCACTCTAATTAGTTTGTATTATCTTATTAGTTCTGTTAACGAAATATGCCTATTTTCAAAAACCCCATGACTTTTAACATTGACCGAGATGCTTAGGAGCATTATTTGTCGATGAATCACCTGAACATCAATCGATTTCTTTGTATAGTTTGTAATATCGAAACTTGAGTAAGGTTTTATCTGAGTGGTCACATTGGCTCTGCCTTTGACCGGTTGACCATAAGTATATCTGATAACAACAGTTAATCGACGCAGTTGCATATGCCGGTTAAATTTTGAACACATAATTCACGGGTAAACGAAAACAGAAGCTAGTATTATCTGTAATATTAATGAGTAAATATCGTTTCTCTTGTGAGGCAAATGTATTTAAAAGTAAGAATACAATAAACTCTCGTCCATCTCTTTTGCAGAAATGAACGGTGTAAATAATAATTCCTCACGATTATTAAATATATTCAGTGGCGAAACTATAGGCTTGATTTGATTGAGGATCGGTTCTACTAGTCTAAGACAAACGTTCTCATTACGACCTGGACATTTTTAAACACAAATGACAATTAGGGCATATCTCTTGTAGATAAAAAGTGCTTGGCATTCAGATTAATTTAACGGGTGGCCCGATGGCATTTAGGAATAAATTGAAAACATATTTTTCTCATTTCACGATATTTACCGCTAGATATTTAAGCCAAATTCCCGGTAAGATTGAAAAAGTTTGAGTTTCTCGACGACCTTTTTTTTTTTTTTTTTTTTGCTTAATTTTTAGTAGTTGCATTTTATACCAGAATCTCCATGCCACCAGTTGTAGCTCATTAACGACACAGAATAATTTGAAATTGACTTGTAAGAATCATCTCTTTTGATGCCAGACCTGTGATGAACGGTGTAAAACATAATTCTACGATTTCACGATTAAATATATTTGATATAAATGCGGCCGGGAAGGGAGTGTCTAACGCGAGGAATAATATACTTTGGGGGTATTTCACAGGCAACAACCTAGGGTTAACAAAACGTCGCACAGTAACAATTTACCAACAACCGCACAATCCTCTTGCACAGTAGACCTACCAATCTCTTGCCGCTTGGGCCCAGCTATCTGAATTGCAGTGAAATAAGGACAGAATGCTTAAACCCCTTCTGCTGTTTACTGTATATCCTCCGGAGCCAGGGTTATTTATAGGATTGTGAATTTCGGGGTGTCGGGAAAATCTGGGGGTGTCGGAGTTTGGAAGTCTCTTCCGAAAAAGTCTGACAAGAAAAAAACGTTTTCAAGGTCATCTCAGGATAAAAGTTGGGGGGTGTCTTTCTCCATTTGAGGGGTGTTGGGGTGTGTTCAAGGCTAATTAATATGCATTTTGTATGCATACCATTGTCACATTATCTTTTGGGGGGTGTCGACCTCAAATTTGGGGTGTTGGGGGTGTTAGGTGTGTAAAATATCCCTGTTCGAGGCGCGATCACGATAACCGGAGCCTTGAGTCTCGGGAGCGGAGGATTGAATGATACCGGACAGCATCGATCATCTTGATGAATGACCGATGAATGAACACTTTAAGGTCAATGCCAGTCTCAGTGGCACGAACAGGTGCATTCCCTCCTAATGGACATCCCGGCTCTTTCACTGCGAAACGTTTTGGTTCAACGCGGTAGGCATGCCCCGCCTTATTTCAGAGTTACTGGCAGTATAGGACTACTTCAGCTGCTAACAATTCCGGTTGTCGCGTATTTCTCTCCTACCACTGGGGACACACTTGTTGCTGAGAAGTTAGTGAACTGAGAGTCATGCAGCCTCACTCATCCACTTGAATAGTCTTCAGCGATAGTCTCATACTATCTTCATACTGGAAAGGGAGTAGTAAAAGTGACTCTCAGTTTAATTAAAAGCGCTTTATTTAAATTTCTTTAAAATGTTAAAATTGACACTGTAACATAACAAGAAAGCTACTAGAATAAACGACTGCATCATAAATAGTTTTGCAGTAAATGACCTATAAACGGTGTCGGCCGTTTATAATTATCAATGGATGTCAGTTTTTAAACGGCCGATACCGATTATCGGCCAATACCAGTTATCGGCCAGTAATTAATCGTCGGTGCAGTTCTAGAACAGACCTATAAAAATTTTCGCCAACACGACAAGTAATGAGACAGAAGAAGCAACAATTACGATGCAAATATTTATTTGTCAAGGTATGTGAACTTCATACGACGAATGAATGAATGATTGCACCCGCAGTCTTAAAAATTGAATGGGTCATGGTTCCAGATTCAGTGACCTACGTGACTCACGTGACCCATCGACTTTTAATTGCCCATTTGACCCACGACCCATTGACTCGTTGTTATCTCTGCTATCTCTATTCACCTGTAGCCATCAACATGGTTTTCTGTTTCCAGTTTCTAAATATACTGTTGTTATGTTAGACTCTTACATAGGCCTACTTTGAAAAGAATGAACAGGTAACGACAACACAAAATCACAAAGTGGGATGAAAATCATCATGGCGAGAATCTCCTACTTTGCGATGACTGTAATCAGCAGATCCTCCTGGAGATCTTTTCTGTTGATGTTTACCAGATAGAACGAAGGCAAAATGACAGTAACTTCGAACTTTGGCAACACTAAAGAAACACGTCTGGTCTTTGTGATTTGAGTCTTGCAAAGCCTAAAAGCATAGAGCTAAGAGTCATACTATGCTCATAATCGTATTTCAAAACGCAGCAATAAGCCACTGAGACAGCATTACTCCTATTATCGACAATTAACATTGTAATGTAATGTAATGTAATGTAATGTAATGTACTCGAATAGCGCCTCTTATATTTCTACTCAGAGGCGCTCCTGTCATTGGAGTCGCATGATAAAGTAGTGCGACTTTGGCAATCGTATTGAACAGAGCGATGGAGTAAAAAGCGAGGAGTCAATGCATTCCAGAAAGAGTGTCCTTTCACTTTGAATACTAAACTCTAAGAGCAGTGCTCGATCTGAGGACGTAAACATTCTTGTGATCAGTGGAGCGGAGCAGGCGATGTGCAGTAGAAGAGGGTGATTTGAAAAGCTCAGTAATGTCAGTCGGAGTCTGACCTCCGAAGTGATGCAGAAACAATAATGATTTGTTTTAATTTGATGCGATCAGAAATTGGAAGCCAATATAGGTGTTAAGCATAAAATCTGAGTTGCTAGAGTAGCGAGGATCTTTAGCCACAAGACGAACCGCAGCATTTAGGACAGATTTCAGAGTGGAGAGCAGACTTTTGGGCAGACCAAAATATAGAGAATTGCAATAGTCTAGCTTACTAAATAACCTACTAGCAACAAAAGCATGAACAAGAGATTTGGCTGCAGTCAGATAAAGTGAAAACTAATAACCCTAATTTGCTTAAGCTGGTAAAAGCAGGACCGAGAGAGTCTAGCAAGGTGCTCAACATTGTCATTTCATATATGAAAGTTTTACATGATATTTATTTTATAAAAGAATCGAAAATGTTTTGTCACTATACCATATTCGGCGACTTGGAATGTTTTCTTGAAAGTATTTCCCTGAAAGAGAGGTAAATAACAGTGAATATGACTTATGATTTCTATCTGACCCACGAATGTCAACTTGTTCGACAAACGCAAAGATCCTTAGAGCTTCGATCCAATGACACTCGGTTGCTGGTCACATCGAGAACTCATAGTAGACTTGGTGATCGTACCTTCAAGACTATTGGACCTCAAAGTTGGAACGCTCTCCCGACAGCTATACGCGATCATGTGGTTTCACGCTCAACATTTCTTACCAACCTTAAGACGTTTTACTTTAATGTAACAGCAGCGGCGCATTGGTAAATGCGCCTAGCAAATGTGATTATCTATCTATCTATCTATCTATCTATCTATCTATCTATCTATCTATCTATCTATCTATCTATCTATCTATCTATCTATCTATCTATCTATCTATCTATCTATCTATCTATCTATCTATCTATCTATCTGTCTATCTGTCTGTCTGTCTGTCAATCAATCTGTCTGTCTGTCTGTCTGTCTGTCTGTCTATCTATCTGTCTGTCTGTCTATCTATCTGTCTATCTGTCTATCTATCTGTCTATCTGTCTATCTATCTATCTATCTATCTGTCTATCTATCTATCTATCTATCTATCTATCTATCTATCTATCTATCTATCTATCTATCTATCTATCTATCTATCTATCTATCTATCTATCTATCTATCTATCTATCTATCTATCTATCTATCTATCTATCTATCTATCTATCTATCTATCTATCTATCTATCTATCTATCTATCTATCTATCTATCTATCTATCTATCTATCTATCTATCTATCTATCTATCTATCTATCTATCTATCTATCTATCTATCTATCTATCTATCTATCTATCTATCTATCTATCTATCTATCTATCTATCTATCTATCTATCTATCTATCTATCTATCTATCTATCTATCTATCTATCTACCTACCTACCTACCTACCTACCTATTTAAAATTTCAAGTACTATTGATTCTTTAAAAATTTCAGTCGCAGGCAATCTCCATTCGACTTTCAAATCCGTCAAGATCGCCGACAGAAATCTTCTTCTGAACACATTGGTTATTACACCAGGAAGCTTCAACACTCTGTCACAGTTTTTAAGCGCAATCATACGATCCATCTTTCCTAGCTCCAGTGCATTGAAATTGTACAATGATAAGATTTGATGTCTTGACGCATCGAATGACTCTGTTACGTAAACTTTATGAAATACATCGGTCTATAGCAGTTTATGGGACGGAGATGACATGAGTAGCAGCAAGCAGCGTTTTATCCAGGCCTGTTAGAGAGAGGGAGATTCCCCTCTACCGAACCTAAGAATCCCCCGCCTGAAATTTCAGCAGCGTCCTGCAGCGACACAAATTTTTGCATTGAACTGGGTCTCTTCCCCACCAGCCAAGTCAATCAGCCAAGTCAACCCCCCCCCCAAGGCCTGGGGTCTGAATAAAACACTGGTAGCAAAGCTAGTTGTGAAGGACAATTGCTATGCTACAGTATTTTATCAAGAGACAAAAATTAAGTCGGAAACGGTATAACAAGATAGTTTCAAGAGTATCAATTACTGTACTTTTGCGGTTACAACGATTTGCCAATCTCCGAGCGGAGGCTGGTCGGAAAGAGGAAGGCTTTGCGATATCACTCCTACATAGAAATGACACGAATCTGTAGAAATCCACAACATAGGCCTTTTCGTGCATACAATAAAATATCGAGGCTCATGACCGTTTCAAACCCATATTAATGAAAATTTTAGTAAAGACAATTAAATTCAAATTCCAACTAAAATGCGCAGAAAATCGCTACATAATATTGACTAACTAAAGTCATAAAGAACTACAAATTAACGAAAACTAAAATCTCATGCACTGGCGAAAACCAATCACCATAATAGTCTTATAGAAGACGGGTAGAAAGGGCAATTCACCGGTCACAGAGGACCTACTGTACACCAACAAATCTAAACTCAATAACACTAATTAAAATTAACGCGTCAAAAATCAAAATAGTCTTAACGTCATTGTTTAACTTGGCAACAAATGGTCTTTTAGAATTTAGACCAATACCGATTCTGCTACTCAATTGATCAGTTTTCATTTCCACCAGTTTCTTTCAAAAATCTGTCTAATTGCAGTGAACCGAATTTAACCTCATTCATGATTAGACATAACTATTCAGTGTGCTAGCTTTAAAGGTGAGATATCTGACAAACCTGTGTCGTTTTTCTGTCCCAGCCACTGCATGATCTTGTTGGCTGCACGATCCTATGAAGCAAATTAAAACAGTGCCAGCGTCAAGACTCACTACGCCTGAATAACACATATATCAAGACCTAAGTATTTGGGTTCTCGAAGTTTCTACTATACTGTATGCTTGTAATTATATTCTATTGTTGGACCTACTAGGGACTACATATTAGAGTCCATAACAAAAATCCCGCTGCTAAAGTAATTTTCACACCATATTCTTAGTTATTTATTCTTGGTTATTTTCAAAGATTGCGAATTTCGAAGCTGGTCCGGTTGTAGGCTTACTCGCATTTGCTGATATTAGCATTTAGCAGTCTAATTTTTAAACAGCTTTAGACATGCAATTTTATATTTCTTTTGCGCCAATTATGCATTTACTTCAAAAGCTGCGCTTGATTCGACATGACAATACTGTATGTCTCGCGAACGTGAAATTTATTACATTTATTTTGCAAGTAAATTAAATTGCGCTATAGCGTCGGTCACATGTGATAGCATAGTAGGCTACTGTAAGACACTGCTAGTAGCCAACGTTCCAGAATAGGGGCACCAACACTTATGAAGCCGAACTTGGTCTGATACGACTAGAGGATTTTGTGGAAAGTCGTGATATCCGCCAGTGACGACTTCTCCAGTCGCAAGACATTAGGGTAATGTTAAATTTAAACCTTAGACAAAGCCGCAGATTATATGAAGGCTTATTGTCAATTCCCTTACTCCCTCCTCAAAAGCTTCCTCATCGGATTTAAGAAAGTCCATGACTGGTCGGATCCTGAATAGGAAACCCTTCTCGGTCCCAATATAGTCTGTCTTGCTGTTTCCCTCTGACTGATCTCTGGAATGACCTGGTCTTTTGCGGATGGATTTGAAGCACCATCGATTGATACTCTTGAGTATTAGAAATGGTGCTATAGAAGTGCATAATTATTATTATAGTGGCTACGCCAATGCTGCAGAATACACTCAGACGTCTAGAATTAATTATTGGCGGTCGTTGCACTGTTTTCTACTTAGAAGATGTTGTGCAGATGAGATACTAACATAAATCTCAATGTCCACTGATCCTCGATAAGGTTTCAAATCCGGAGAGGTTACTATGACACGGAACAACACTGAAAAATTGGTACATTTCATTCAGAATCGTGTTTAATGACGCATTTGTTGTTAGCATCGTTTTCAATCAAAGACGCCGAAGAAAAGATTGGAGACCGCTCACATGCAACCGCCGATGCCATACAAATTGACCGTGTTTACCCTAAAGTTCCACTATATACGTTAAACTAATTGAATTAATTGTATCTTTAACACATATCTTTCTGTGTATATATTAATATAATATATATATAATATATAATGTATTATAGCATGTTGAATCAATCAATATCTATCATTGTGAATGGAAAAGACTCTGAACCAGGAACGCTGGGAAGAGAAGTAGCCTAAGACAAGGATGCCCTCTCTCACCGTTGCTGTTCAATATCTACACAGAAGAACTCATAAGAGAAACCTTTGAGAACATAGAAGATGGAGCAGTGGTGGGTGGAAAAAGGATAAGGGACATAAGATTTGCTGATGGCCAGGCAATTATGGCAAACACCAATCATGGATTGCAGAAGTTGATGGACTCTCTTAACGCAACATCAAATGATTACGGAATGAAATTCAATTTGAAAAAGACAAAGCCAATGAAAATCAGCAGACACTGTGGAGAAATGAAAATAACCATTGATGCAGTGGAAATAGAACAGGTAGAAGAATTCTGCTATCTTGGAAGCCTGCTTGATACAAACGCCAAGTGTCATAAAGAAATAAGGAGAAGAATTGACTTGGGGAAAGAAGTCTTTACAAAAAGAAAAGAACTACTGAGAAGGCATTTTAACCGAAATCTGAAAAAACTATTGGTCAAAACACTGATCTGGCCAGTGACACTCTATGGATCAGAAACTTGGACGCTCAGAAAGGAAGACATAAAGGTAGACTATAGAGGCATTCGAAATGTGGATCTGGCGAAGAATGGAAAAAATCAGCTGGACGGTAAAAATAACAAACGAAGAAGTGTGGAAGAGGATAGTCAAGAATAAAAGCCTAATAAACACTATTCGTACAAGACAAAAGAAGTGGATAGACCATGTTCTGAGAGAAGAATCAACCCTACTAAGAGAAGTACTAGGAGGATAGATGAATGGGAAAGCACAAGAAAGGGTGACCAAGGACATCGATGCTGGAGTGGATGCTCGACACTGCGGAAAACAAGTATTCGGTATGGAACCTGTCTTTGGACAGAGCACCTGAAGAAGAAAGCATGTTGAAATAGTAGTTTAAAAATCTTCCTGTTATAATCTTGTTAATAGTCACAACAGCACCATATCTGCGGACATGTTGTTAGGCTATCGTAGATTTAACAACAACCTGTTTGTCCGGGCTTGTACAGTGGTTTGTCAGTCTGAACAAATATAGACAGAGTCTTTCGTTTGACATCAATTGGCTTGGACTCATTGATAGTGAAACCTCCTGTTCCCAACGCCACCAACACGTAATCAACTTCCGGCACATCGTCTGGTATCTACAACGAAAGTAAATAATTGTCGCTTTCATACGACCATGCAGGTCGCAGCAAATTCGCGATCATTTTTAAGGTACTGCTCTCAATTAATAGAGAAAGAATGTGAAATTGATATTCATAACAAATGAAATTCTTACAGATTTGACTGAAAAGCCGGCGACGTTCTCATAAGGCGCGATTTGTGGCCTACTGAGTACTACGTTAATAGATGCTTCAATATTTGAAATTGAAAATGAAGAGAAGGAATCAAGAATCTATCAGCTTGTTCACCTTAAAGGTGTCTAAATTATAAATAGATATATTAGGTTATCTATAGTCGCATACAGCTGCTAATTCGAATAGGAAGCACCCTGAATTCTCGCACTATAGATAACGCGGTCTTAGCGTTGGACACACTTCGTGGTCAATCATTTAGTGTACGAGCCTAAAATACACAGTTTACTGTACGTACTAAACTCTGAACTCGCACCTGTGTGAAATTAAAAAGTCTTAAATGGCTTGATCCTTTAATCTGGCAAATTCGCCTTTAAATGCTGTTTTAGTAGTTTGAAAGATGTGATAGGCTCAAAAGCAGTAGCGTAGCCAGGATTTCCGGAAGAGGGGATTTTGGTTTCGATCATGACCAACCTTTGAAAAATCTTGACAAGCAAAAAACCTCCTCTTTTTAATTTTTTAAAGGTTGACAAGCAAAAGAACAGGTCGTCACCTTCCTGGCACCTTTACATTCTTTCTATTTTCTATAGCACTTATAAATTTTTCGATCGGCAGCCAGCGAAGGGGGGGTTTGACCCCCAAAATCGCGTCCGAAACTGAAAATTGTAAGGAAAAGCATGTAAACAAGTTTTCGTCGGCAGCCAAGGGGCTTTTAACTCCCAAACCCTCCTTAGCTACGCCACTGATCAAAAGATTAGGTTTAGGTCCAGTTGTTCTGCTTCTCCGTGCTTCATTTGTTTTGCAATAATAATTAATCAAAGAACATAGGTCATGAATTGAGCCAAATTATTTCATTTAAGAACTGTCACCTATCCAAAATCATTTAATCCTAACATTGTCAATAGTCTACCTTTACCACTGACAGCAAAAGTTCGGTATTAAATAGTGTTGTCATGGATCAATTTACTCTCCATCACCCAGGCAAAATCGTAAAGGCCATGAGAGTCATACACATCTCAGCCATCTCAAGACATTTGCCCATCGGCTTACGAACGAGCATACGCAATGACATCAATATTCGTTATCGAGTTGTCTGCTGTTTAAGCAGCCTTCGTCGCCTCCATTATACCTGCTCTGTGTATCTTCCACCACATATAAGCAATAACGGCGTATTTTTAAAAATATTGATCCAGTTATTACGCGCTTAACATTGACCTTTGATTGACCTATAGGCTATACAATAATCTTTTGACAGGTATACGTCAAATTATTTACATTCATAGTTTCAGTATCGCCGGAACAGGACCGGAACAATACGTTAAATAACTAGGACAGTGGCGTAGCCAAAAGGGGGCTTGGGAGGTAAACCCCTTGAGCGCCAAAGAAAAAATTTCTAAATGTGTTTCCATGCATTTGTAATTTTCGGACGCGGTTTTGAGGGCCAAACCCCCCTTTGGGCCGGAGACCAAACTTTTTTCAGCGCCACAAGCGTGACGACCTTTTTCTGCTTGTCAGCAGCACAAGGAAAGCCATAGGATAGATACATAGGATGACCATTTTTGCTTGTCAAGGTTTTTCAAAAGTTGGTACGGTCAAAAGTCGAACCAGCCATCCCCTCCGGAAATCCTGGCTACGCCACTGAACTAGGATAATCATTTACGGATCGGTTACACTACCAATTGATATTATATATACTGATCAGATATTGAACGCAGATCAGCTCTGTTGAAGGCACAAACTATTTGAAAAAATTTCTCTCTCTCTCTTATAATTAATAATTAATCAATCGGTCGATCAATGATCAATGATAGAATTCAAAAGTTCAGCATCAGGTAATCAAGTTTATAGACAGGCATAATACTGCTTAGAACTTATTAGTTTTTTATGCGGTTACTGAATATACATACCGCCAGAGACACGATCTGTGGAATAGCTGAAACATTTTGAAACAAAGGCATTAGAAGACAATAGAATGGTTTTATTGTAACGTCGTCATATACGGATTCCTTTGTTATAATCCCCCTCCCCCTCCCCCTCATGCATAAGTACACGTGCACAAATGCATAAGTACAGTAGATGGCAGAGTAGAATGGTGGCGGATAAATCTCTATAGCCCTAAGATGAGACCACCTCGTTTTTCTCAAGGGTTTTTAATCTGTGAAAGGGGATTTTGTCATAAAAGCTTTTTACGGACTCGAAAAATTTCTCTCATATATGTTTGCTGTTGGAGGACACGCAAATTTAGAAACGTAGTCAGCTCAATGAGCAGTAGACTGTGTTTCTGTCGCAAAAATGGTTGGGAGGTAATTGTCTCATCTTTCCCGAATCATCTCCTGGGTTTCATTATACCACTTGCCCACTCTTGCTCTTTCATAGATCTGTTTGTTTTATGCTAAAACAAGACGCATCAGTTTTTTTAAATTGTCTCTTTTCAGATATAATTCAAAGTAGGGTATTTACTATGTGTTGTAGTACATGCATAAGTACAGTAGGCCTACTCGAGTCTAAAATCTTGATCAGACTGTGTAAAAACAGTAAATGCATTTTTATCCAGCCGTAAAAGACTCGCTTCATAAGAAGCGAGCACAATGTTAAAGTCAGTGACTTTATAGGGTTTTTGATAAAAGATTACCATTTAATAATAATTATGTACTCTTTGAAAAATGGTTGACAATAATTGAACTTTTCTGATTAATGTTAAATTCTACTATAGGGGTATCCAGTGTTTACCAACAAAGTCCGGTTGTTCCGCCCGCTGGTGGGCAGAAACCATAGAAACCATTGTCGTCTATTAATAGACGCCAATGGCAGAAGCAGATTTCTTGCTGGTGGGCATAGATCAGTGACCATAGAGATTGTTCTGGATACTCCTATATTATTCTAAAATGACTCTGAAATAAATTAGAAATAACTTTAACACACAAGACTGGCCTTATACGCAGATCGGAGTAGGTTGAAGGCTTGAAGCAAACTATTTGGCCTACCATTGATTGCGCGATCATATTTTTCAACGCTAACCTTGCTTCTTGACTGAAAGCACTGCTACATCAAATGTTGCCATTAATTGGTTATAACCGACCCTAAAAAACTGAATTCAGTCAAAATTTCATCGCAATCCATTTAATAAAATGGCCAAACAAAATGCTTCCTGTTGACTAACCATTTTCTAGAATTTTCTGTTTTTCAACGAGAACCGTTTTATTCTGAATGCGAAGTGTCAACGCCACCTTTTGGCGAACTTTGAAGCAAGTGGCTGTGACACTATAGATCGAAGATGGTCGGAATACTTTCGGAGCAACGATCGTGTAAATTCTAAAGCGAACATTAATTAAACTCATGAGCGGCTTCTGACTTCCGCGTCTGCTGCACGATTGAGAACAGAGCGACGATGACGAAACAAAATAAAATCACCGGTTATGAGATATATTCGTAGCCAATCTAATGATTGACAGACTTCTTTTCTTGCTGGTAGCGTTCGAGCTTCAAATTTATGAGAAACCTTTCTTTTGTATTGAAAAATGTATGAGATTACAGAAACTGATTTGTTTCTGCGAATACTATGTACTGTAGAGTTGCTATTTTATCCAGATTTGAGTTCGACGTACAGGCTAAAATTAGTCAGAAAGTGTTGGGGCCGTCCATAAAGTACACCACGCTCGAGGGGAGGGGATCTAAGAAAGTGTGACAGTTGTAACAGGGGGTATTTTTATAGATCACAATTTGTGAGAACATGTGCCTTAGTTTTGTTTGATTACGAAATTACTTTTCATCTTGATTCAAATGAAGGAACTAGACGCAGTTAAAATATACTACGCATTTAAATATATTATGCGAGACACATAATCACTGTGGAGCTACTAGGTGAGTAAGAAATACAGGTAGTTGAAGTATGAGGGAGCATGTTTAATGATAAACTTATGCATAATGACCAAAGTACTTACGGCCCTTGTTTCTCAGTGAAAGCAGTCTTCATGAGAGAAAAGCCAAAGAGTAAAAACAACGCACATGACGCTCGAATCATGATTGCTGCTACGTTTCTCTCCGCTGCCTTCTGAACTAGTTGCAGACTAAATGACAACACAGGATGCATCGAGTTGTAGTTTGCACAGTTTTAAATAGCACACGTCCAGTAAAGAGTTTGGCCAAATATTAATCCGTTCGTGTTTATATTAACACGTGTAAGCTCTGTATAGATGTCGTATTTTAATACGGATGATTTGTATTACCCTACAGTCATAAAACAGTTACAAATATTTCTGCCACAGTTGCATGTGTACTTATAATTCAGTTCATCACTCACTTTGTGTAGCTTGATCTATGTAGAGTCAAAATACAACGGAAATGCTCATGCCTCAAGAGATGCGTCAAAAGACATAACGTCAGTCGGTCGAATTGCGCCGCAAGCAGGCCGACCGTGTCCTTTAAGAGGGAATTAAGATGCAATCGAACAAGTCGGCGAATGTTACGCGTGGCTACTCTATATGCCACGTGTAAACATCTGCCGCAAGCAAACGCAGGTAGACAGAAAAAGTAATGGAGCCCACCCCTCGCTCATCAAAAGTTTAAATAAAAAACTAAACGATGGGTGACGATTACAGAGCCGTAGCTAGAGGCGGGGGCAAGCCGCCCCGGGAGCCGACCCGGAGGGCGCATTTTGGGTGTGAATAAAAATACAGCTGTGACGACAAAAAAAGTCATCACCCCGAAAATAGCTTTTTTTATAGTTTTGTAGGATTAATAAAACTTCGTGAGGAGTAAAAAAGGTCATCACCCCGAAAATGGAGTGTTTTATAGGATTAAGAAAACTTTGTGACGACTAAAAAAGGTTATCACCGAAATTTAGGGGCGCAAAATAAAAAATCTTGCCCCGGGCGCCGAAAACCCTAGCTGCGGCTCTGAACGATCACAAGTAGTACGTGCCAAGCGATCAGTTAATCATTGCGCACTCATTGACTATCCATCGCAATTCCTGATGCCCTGCTTATAAATGTTCCAGTTGACATTTAACCAATTGGTAGATGCAGCTCATGAAAATTCCCGGTTTCGAATACTGTCTGATTTGCTTACACAAAGACTCAAAACTGGCGTGTTCTTTAATGCCTATCCGCCATAACCTTGTCGCTTTGAACGGGGCTGTCCCGTTTTCCCATACTTCAAGTGGTTTTACACAGGCTTGCTAAGTCTCATAAACCACTTTAAATCACATTATTATTATTATTATTATTATTATTATTATTATTATTATTATTATTATTATTATTATTATTATTATTATTATTATTATTAAAATAATTTTTAAGACCGTCCAGTCGTTTTGTTGAAATGCCTCCTTTGTAGAGCCAATAGACGAAATTTTTCCACGCAATCACTTGGCTTAATAGAAATGCAGGTCTGCCTTTCGGCTTGGCTGAAAAATGAATGAACTACCTTTCTCGGCTAGAAATTTACGGAAATGTCACAGTCAATTATGCAGACACAGAACCCTTCCTCATCTATCACCTCTCACACGTCCACTAACTTTTATTGGTTAATACTCAACTTTAGAATTCCCATAAGCAGTTGTACACGAAGTTAACATAAGTATTTGTTAGCCTAGTTCCATTATGACCTAGTAAACTAAGTAAAATCTCGTGCATTAATGTACACGTAGTGCCACTGCCACAGTAGCTGCTTATTACTATGCACTTATTCTAAGGTTTGAAATCGCTATAGCCAAAAGGTGGGAGTCATCCAGGCAGGGTCATTATATCCAAAGGACAAACTACGTCTTTCCATCCCCAGTCTCCACTAGAATCACCTTTACTTTGCAATTTCTCCATATTCATGTACACTACACTCCCAAGGGCGTAAACACGGGTGGACGGCGGGGGACGGTCCCTCCAATAATTAGTAAGAGGGGGGACAGAGTATCAATTATCCCCCAATATTTTGAATGTTTTGTGTATGGTAAAATCACTCATTACGTATGACCTTTTTTGCTCACCAGGGTATTTGGCCAGGGAAAAATATAATAATGATGACGTTTTTTGCTCGTCAAGACTTTTTGGGAGACGACGAAAAGGGGGTCTGACCTGATTTCATCGATGATTCTATCCCCCCTCCCCCAATGTTGACGCCAGGTTTACGCCACTGTGCACTCCTGCATCAAAAAGCGGTGTCCAGAGTTCTACCGTCCTTTCCAAACAAACATTTAGCCTTGATTTCATACCAAACTCTCTACTTAAGCAGTGAGTCCCCAATCTTGTGCCATCCACAACAACAAAAGTCGCGAATTTGTCTCTAAACAAAGGCGTTTGCCCTGCATATTCAAAAATTAAAAATTTCTTTGCCGATTCACTCCTTTAAAAAGACTGACTTCAGCCGAGAAGGTTTCAACAACTACCGCGCCATTTGAAATCGCCACACACACACACACAAACACACACCTGGAAATATGCCTTGCTCTCGGTGCATTAGCAACACTCAGCCATTGTAAGACCGTTGCTACTAGTGATATGCGCCAGACAATGTCATAACATAGCTTGTTTGCCAGCCAGTACTGCCACTGGTCTTTGAATTTGGCCACCAAAAAGAGCTTTCGGTCCCGAATTTGAGGATAGGTAAAAGGTAAAAGTTCGCCCATACTCGATTTCTAGCGTTGGACCCGGCGCTGATCTCCCGGTGTTAGGCAAAATCGAACCAGGTGGCTTACACCATTAATCTAGAGTAGTTTGCCATTGATTTCTCCAGAACCGCGTTTTACCTTTGCAGCCATAGCTGCTACTCATTTACCACCGCCTTCTATTGAATGCTGGCTGAGCCGACCTTAGGGGCTTCTGCGGGAGTTGAACCCGTTCCGTCAACGTTTCTGTCTAGCGTGTTACCAATCTGCCATCTCCCCTCCCCTGGAATTTGAGGATATACAATTCAAAAAGTGAGGATATACAAGCAAAAACATAACTGCATATTGCGGAATTTATAAGCTGGATTCTAAACAAGAAAGAAATTATAGTGTTCGTAACTTAAGCATTTAACAGCAATATTCATGACACTTTAAAACTTCTTAAACACACCTCTTACATTATTATCATTTCAAATACCTTAAAGATAGATTGATTGCAAGTCTAAATATGAGATTAAAATCAGTTCGAGTGCAACCAAACACCAAACCAATAGAAGACGCCCGCTAAGCCTCATAACTTGTCCAGAATATGCTAAGCATTTATATATATATATATATATATATATATATATATATATATATATATATATATATGGCAGTTCATTTGCACAGTTTCGCGCAACTTCTAAATATAAAACTGACACCATAAACGGATATAGACCTTATAAGTACAATTTATTATGTCTTTGAGCTTAATAAGAATGTCGTCCGTATGTATAATTCGTCATTTCCAGAGTATCGCTCGCAGACAACCTTTGATGATGTGAACATTTGCGGGATCAGCCTTTCACTGGACCTTTGGCTGAAAAGAAATAACAATTGTTTTAGAAAACAATTTTGTTACATGGAAGTCAGCCTGTCTTCAAAATTGGAGGAGGTTTCAACCCGTGACAGAGTCAGTCCCGTACTCAACGAACGTAGGGTCCGGCGCTGATATCCATGTACTAGGCAAGCAGTTTTTCAAGCGGCTTACGACATTAATCTAGATCAGTTTGCCATTGCTTTCTTTAGACCCGCGTTTTACCTCACAGCTTAACACGCTGCTACCGATTTATCCACGCCTAATCTTGGTTGGCCGTCGGCCACCACGATTTGATCCAAGGATGGTCATCCATCCAAGTACGAGCTACGCTCGACGTTGCTAAACTTAGGTGTTCTGACTAGAACCGATCGCTCAACGCCAAGTAGGTCGACACACAACTATTAAGCTATTAAGTATATTGGATGGATTGGGCAAAGTGCCCAGTGCATTAAGCAGTGCATAATAGTTATGCATAACAATTAAACTTAACTTATTTATAACTATTAGGCATTGCTTAATGTATAGGACACTTTGGTTATAAAGATATTAATCGCATCGTCACATTTGCCATTTTACCGTCTTTTCCGTACATAATATAATATATAAAATATAATATAACAAGGTTTAAAGTGGTTCAGTAGGGGCTGCTCAGTGTGAGAACCACTGTTGTTCCCGTCCAATCTAATATCCTAAACTACTGAGGTTTATTTTGAACTTGTTCACTGATGTGGCCGTTACAATCCTCTCATCCAATTCATTCCATCTGTCCACCACTCTTGCACTAAAAAGCGCATACAGTATTTTACCTATTTTTGGGAAATGAAACATAATTTGAGGGAAAATTTAAGGATCAATCAACTTATTTGTTAGGTATCTTGGGCAATTTTCTTGTAGAGGTTTTAATTACATCATCATTCTGTCACCTTTAACCTCTTTTCAAACAGGAAATTACATAAGCTAACGTCCTAAATGCTACTATTGAAAGACAAAAATTAGGAGCAATAGTCTCATGCCAAATTTTGCCAATGTAGCCTACGCGTATAACGTCGATAATTATAATGCATTGCAAGTGAACGAATGCAGGATATTTCATCCATATGAAAACAGATATGATGAGACCATAAATTATGTATTTCGTATGACAAGCAGGGATTCACAGAGGTCAATCAACTTACTGGCTTGCTGTGCCTCGGGCTGTTCCGTTGCAGTTGATTCAGTCGCACTGTCCCCTGTAGCACCTTGGCCACCTTCTGAAATCAGACCAGTGCATGTTTTAAAATATCGTACCTATTTATGCGTTATTTGGAGGGGGAACCCATTGCAAATGATTTCTTGGACGAAAAAGTGGAATGTTTCAGAGGCTAACAGATAGGTTGATACGCCAGAGGATCAATAAACATAATTGATTTCTGAGGCGGCGTCGGCAGTTTGGTTGTAATAGCTTCAGCCACAACGATACTTCTGCCACCATTAGCACCTTCAGCACCAACAACAGTGAAAGCGCTAATGTTCTAATCATTACCAGACAAACATCATTGCATTGGCTTAAAATAACTGAACGTATCCAAGATAAGATAATAACACTTACATATAGCTCACTTCAGTCATCAAGACCTGTCTACCTTAGAACACTATTAACACCTCACCATTCTCGTCCTCTTCTTCTCATTCATCTCACTCTGTCACACCCGCTGAATCAGTCATCCCTGAAAATTTGCAACCGTGCCTTTTCATACGCCGCACCTGAACTTTGGAACTCGATGCCAGCTTCCCTCCGCAGACTTGGGCACTTTCCAACAATAAAATCTGAATCCTCATTTCCTTTAATTCATGCATTATCTCCTTAAGTCTTCAGGTCTAAGCTCAAACCCGCCCTTTTTCTGAAATCATTTCCTCTATAGTTGTGACAACCTAGCCTCACTGCCTCCTTTCCCATATGTTGGGTCATAGTCTTTCATTAAACATTCATTCTCTAGTAGCAAATCCTTGTTAACTATTCATACTTTTGTAATATAGCTTGCTGCCTCTAAGTAGTCATTCCGTCATAATTCGCATTTACATAATGCAAAGTAAATACAGTCGTAGGTGTGGACAGAAATGTTCCAGTAGCAAAACACTATAGAGGTGTGAGCTAACTGATAAATATGCCCTAGAAGATGAGAATTCTCTTGTCTGCGCCATAACTAAAACTCCCGAAGCATAACCTCGACAAACGTGTTCATAAAAATCGCGCTGTTTGCCTGAAGAACTACAAAAGATTGCTAGCTGGAAGTAATTTAGTGCTTAAAATATTTTGAACTGGTTAGGTCTATTTGAAATATGTGCTAAATCACACAAAACATTCGCATTCAGCAAGATTAGCTGAGCCGCTGTAAAATTAACTTGAGACCAACAGTTGTATTGACTAGAACAGAGCATAACACCTGGAAATCTGTTCCTCTCTAACATCTTCCAATGAACTGTTTTCAAATTTAGACTACAACACATCTCAGAGCTCTTGTATTTGATTTTCTTAAATAGTCTGCCTTCGATATTGATTTATGCCTATTATGTTTACTGTGAAGATAAATCTACACAATTAAAGCTCAAGACCTAAAAGTAGACCTGAGTTTCTGCAGGTGCATAATAATTAGAGAAACATACCGCAGCATTGAGGGCACTCCGAGCAGACGTCGTTTTGACCAAGCTCTCGAGGGGCTCCGTACGACTCTACTCTTCCGTTTGCTATAACAATCCAATTGTTAAAGCAAATCAGCTTTAAAATGCACAAACAAAATAGACGTAAAAATCTATGCTGATCTCGACTGATGGGTAATTGACCGCCACCAACCATAGGATTCTCACTCGACAAAGCGCATAATGTTGAATGAGTTGCTAAGTGGCGTAGCCAGGTTTTAGGACCAGGGAGAGCGGCGAGCATATTAAACAGGCGCGAACTTTCAATCCACCTCTAAAGATGCAGTCGCATCAAATTTTCCCCCAGACAGCT
The DNA here is from genome assembly GCA_018105865.1 of Metaphire vulgaris. Lineage (NCBI taxonomy): Eukaryota > Metazoa > Annelida > Clitellata > Crassiclitellata > Megascolecidae > Metaphire > Metaphire vulgaris. The sequence continues at coordinate 8,351,453 of CM030839.1, read as the reverse complement.
CCAAAAGTCTTAACGAGCAACAAAAGTCCCGTGGCTGATAGTCCGATGGTTCGTTGTTGCTTCTCTTTAATTTGTATTTTTTAGTTTTAATTTATTACGAGAAAGGCGCCACTTTTCTGAAAATGTCCTCAGGGGTGCGGCCGCTTCCCATGCACTCCCTAGTTGCTCCTGCGCATCCAGCATTAGGCCTACATGTACAATTGTACATTACGACAAGTTATATTCCGGTTGCTTATCCGTCTGGCCTATTAGGCTATTAGTCGACGCAAATATTTGCGTGAAGAAGGCTTTAGGCATTTAAAATTTGTCGAGAAAGATTTCTTAAGATTTCTTATAATAAATGTAAGTATATAAATGCAACATATTTCCATCGATGTGTGTTTAAAGCCTCTGAATAATAATAATAATAATTATACAGCAGATTCAAGCAATTTTATGAATTAATCTAAACTGACAGCACAGCTAATTTGCATTGTTTATACTGTGCTTACACGGATCGTAGTAAGGATAGACTTTAATCGTCGCGTTTTGGACGTTTGAGATGGCGAAGACTTTTTCGCAAATCAAAGTAACACATGTTTCTTTCGACGTCAGCTGAAAATATGATACGATCATTTTTTATATCAATACTGACGATAATTTCTACAGGCCAACTACAAATATCATTAGGCCTACTGCGCCTAATGCATAGAACGAATACAATGAAACCCGTGAATATTGTTTAGCTGTAGTTTTCGATATGCTCGAAATGAGTGCTTTTAATTAGCGATCTTATGTAGTGCCTAAGTTTGGTCGAAAAAAACATGATTCTGAAAATATCTCTGTTGATTTAAAGAAGTAGGAATTTTATTTCCAACTCAAAACATCATAGAAAATAAAACATAAGCACAACCAGGGCTTTTTGAGCCGGAACGAGGCGGAACGGCGTTCCGGAAAATATGAACGACGTTCCGGAAAATCGGAAGACTGGTGTTTTAAAAAATGGCTGTGACGACAATAAAAGGCCACCCCCCGGAAAATGGAGTGTTTAACACGGATTTGAAAACTTCAAAACTTCTGTGACAACTAAAAAAGGTCATCGCCCGGAAAATTGAGTTTTTTAAACTACTAAACTTCTGTGACGACTAAAAAAGTCATCACAGAAATTTAGAAATTTAGGGGCGCAAAATGGAAATCTTGCCCCATTCCGGAAAATATTTTTTTTACAAAAAAGCCCTGAGAACAACGATCATGTAGAAAAATAAATTGAATATTATAAACCCTTAGTTATATTGCTACAGATTAATATAGCAACAAGGAGTACATTAATCTTTTTAAAGCATAAATATGGTAATTTACGTAGTTAGATAAGTTGGTAACTATGAATTTTTAACTATAGAAATACAGTTAAATAGAGCAAACAACGAAAACATTTAACAACGAAAACATTTAGCATAAGAAATATTAGATACAAATTAAAATAAACGTGTTACTTAAAATCAAGATTATTTGAATATTAGTTGAATATTAGTGTATAAGAATCATTATTCTTTAATAATAGCGCCTAATAGTAAATCATTATAACTGAAACAGATATGAATAATGAATATGTACAAAATAGAGGCGCATCGATGCTCGGCCGATAATAAATTGTTGGTATCGGTCGTTTAACAATCGACATTAGTCGATAATCGAACAACGCCGATATTGCTTGACTCTTTTGACACAAGGATACCTTTTGCCATTCGCCGTAGTAATTATTTTATACGGTTTCAATTATTACGATTCCGTACTCTTTCGAGGACGGAAAACCAAGAACAGTATGGACGCACCTTGTCAAAATACAAAACAACTTTCTTGTCTGAGCTCTCCACTCGTCTTATGGAACTGTCAGATGTCAAGGCGTCTACATTTGTGACTTCGAATCCAGTGAGAAGATTGATCTCCATCACAACCATACCACTTCCTTCATTCCACTGCCAGCTGCATCAAAAAGAATTTATTGTAAACCCCATAATTGTCATGCTAAGAAAGAGGTAATTTCTTTCAGAGGGAAACGATATTTTTGATTGACTGAAGATAATGAATCGAACCATGTCCTTAAACATTATCAAGACTGGGTGAAGATAAAAGAAACGAGGAAGTATTTGTTGGTCCACAAATTCGACAACTTTTTCAGGGTGACAAGTTTTTTGCGTGATATAAATTTTCGTCAAGACGAAAGGATGGCGCTCTCACTCGCGGTGAAGAGTTTTATGGAAAACAACTGAACGGATAAATATCAGAATACTGCAAATAATTAATCTACCAAGGATTTGTAGATAATCTCATTCCGAAGCATAAGACAATGGCGTAGCGTGAAAATACTTTTCTTGTCTGGGCTCTCCACTCATCTTTGCCACTAAAAGTTTCGAGCTGACGAGCAAAAAAACACGTCATCGCCTCTTTTTATCCTGACGAGCAAAAAAAATTTCGTCAGCACGTTCATTTCTAAAGGGTTAGGGTTTTTGATTGGGATTAATCGAACCATGTCCTTAAACATTATCAAGACTAACCCAAGAAACGAGGAAGACCCCTGTTGGTCCCCAAATTCGACAACTGTTTCAGGGTGACAAGTCAACAAAGTGCTCCCAAGACGAAAGGATGGCGCCCCCACGGTGAAGAGTTTTAGGAAAACAACTGAACGTTACGCCACTGGCATAAGAACTTTGGCTGAAGCATTTCTTTTTAAACATTCCTATCCACTTGCATCTGATCTTTTTCCACCAGATTATGGCGTCTTTTCAGCGTCTTGACTGATTTCACCGGGGAAACTTTTAAGACTGCGGATGCAGCGACGCCGCGCATGAAATTTTAATTTAACGTTCATTGACAGATACATTTATTAACAACCTTTGCATCCATTCTCTGGCAATGACTTTAATCTTTATTACTTGTCGTGTTGATCAAAGTTTAAACATATTTTTATGTGGCATATCATTGTGGGTATTTGTGTGCCTGTGTGTTCGATCGGTAATCAACATTACTGTAGTTTTTGACATGGCTCAACGGGGTTGAAAGATATTATGGATATTTAATTATTTAATAATAAAATTTAAGAAAATATAACGGAAGAAATCAGTATAATTTGAAGTTCGTATAAGCTATAATATTTTCATATATGGACACTTCTAGGCGTTCGGTCATTCGTTCGGTCATTATCTTCAGTTTAATATTTAACCCATGGGTCATGGCTCGTGGGTCAAGGCTATGATGAGTAACATGGGGTCAGTGGTCATTTTGAGTGACCCATTGTTATCTCTACCTTCACTGCTTATTGAGTTTTGTTGGACTGTGACAGGGGCTACGCCATCGATTGACCACAAGAAGGAGAGGTAGGCGAGACAGTTGATAATGACCGAACGCCTAAAAGTGTCCATGATGAAAATATTATAGCTTATACGAACTTCAAATTATACTGATTTTTTCCGTTATATTTTCTTAAATTTTAATATTATCAATTAGCCTGATTGAATAAGCCCTATGAACTGCAATTTTCATTATGCCAAAGTGGAATAGCCAACTGTCGGCAACAGGGGATTTAACAAGTTTACATTATTCGCATGAATATTTAAAGCGGATTCTAATTACGAAGCGAACAACTTTAGAAAATTCATAGATTTGTGCTATTATATCAAATAATTTCTACATTAGTTGCATTCAAAGAATCAACTTTCGACGTCGACAGCAAAACCGCTTATTGCTATTAAAAATGTAAAATGTCTCCTCAAGATAAATGAAAAATTAGACACTTCTGAAGCTTAGCTGCAAGCTCCGACCCACAGTGATCGCTGAAATAGCCTAAAATTGCTTTTTATTTACCAAAAGATCAAGTGATCTATCTATCTGTTCGATTAATTAGTAGGTCACCTGCTGCATGCTTGTATTGTGATTGTATTTCCTTGCTGTGTCACGTCGATCTGGAGTGTTATCCTCGAAGTGTCTTCCGTCTTGTAGACATAGTATTTTGCATTCAGCTGGAAACGGCAAAAACAACAGTAAGACCTATTAATCATCAATTATTATCACTATGGGCTGTTTTTTGAAGCTGATACAAAAGAAAACCCCTTGGTATTTCATTGAAGTTTTACTCAACTGGTATTCCAAATGTAATGTTATGGTTAGATGGGGTAATGCCTTATCAGAATCTTTTACTGTAGTGGCTGGGGTACGACAAGGAGGGGTTCTTTCGCCTTTGCTATTTGCTGTTTATATTGATGATGTAATTTTAAAGCTGCAAAATTCTGGATATGGCTGCTATATCAATGATTTGTTTGTTGGATGTTTATTGTATGCTGATGATATCTTATTGGTGTCACACTCTATATCCGGCATGCAGCACATGCTGGATATTTGCACCAATGACTTTGTGGATTTGGATTTGAAATTTAATGTGAAGAAATCTATGGTGATGAGGGTTGGGACACGTTGCAATATCGCATGTGTTGTATTGGTCCTGGATGGTGTTGCCTTGCCATTTGTGGAGGAAATTAGGTATCTCGGAGTGACACTGAAAAAGGGCAGGCACTTCGGGTTATCTATTTCGGAAGCTAAATTAAAATTTTTTCGTACGTTTAATTGCTTGTATAGTCGCAGCAGAGCTGCCGCTTCAGAATTGATATGCGTTAACCTGGTAAAGAGCTATTGTCTACCTATTGTATTGTATGGTATGGAAGCCACATGCCCAAACAAAAGTAGTCTTAATGCTCTTGACAGACTGATTCGAGTAGTTGTGTGCAAAATTTTTAAAACATGTGAGGCAGATAATGTCGAGTATATCAGAGTCCTGACGGGTTTGGATAGTATGCATGCTATTGTAGAAAAGCGACAAGCATCCTTTGTTAATAGATATGTGAATAAGCCACTGTACTTTGTTTAGTGCATTACTAGAATTTGTCTGAGGGCAGAGACTGTACTGTGTACAGTTTGTTCTTAGTTTATTTGTTTATTATTAGGTTTATTTTATTTATTTTTTATTATTATTTAGTTTTGTTCAGTTGATTTGTGTTTTCCTTGGTTGTGTACTACTGGTTGTGTACTACTTTATTATGCTGTGCTTGTTACGAATAAAGATGATCATTAAGCTATTAACAAGGAAATCACATACAACGGGACACAGAAACTGAAAGTCAGATATTCAGAAATTAACATATAAACTGCAAATGAGAGGTGGATATAATCTTTTGTAGATCTACAGTATAAGATCCCATTTGGCCAAAACTCACCTGGGCCAAAGCCGATCCTGTTCCTCTGGCCTCTACGTACACAAGAGTCGTATTCGAAGGCACCTGCAATAGAACGCAACATCTATTCTTAGATAGCGACGAGCTGAAAATCTAACTTGCAGAATTGTAACCAATAATATTGCACGTCGGTCTAAGCAAACAAATTTCTCTAGAGTTAACCTGATATGACTGAAGTAGAATCGATGTTTCGTCATTGATCGGAAGAAATGTGTGACTAATCCGGTTCGCTGTAACTGTGACCGATACATCGCGCTGTCCAGATTGTCCCCTAGACAACGTCGCGAATGCTGCCAACGCCTCCAGACCCACCACCGTGTCCTGTACGAAAATTCCACAGGAACATATGTTGGTAGTTATTGTGGCTATTGTGATGCCTAAAGAGATATCTGCGTGAAGTACGTAGAATTTGAGAATTTGATTTGCTTCGAATTTAACTTTTGTATTTAAGTTGGAGACACGAGGAAGGCCACAGCGTTCATATTTCAAAATTATAGAAATATATGTCTATACTGTCCGAATTATTTACACTACCAATAATAATAATAATAATAATAATAATAATAATAATAATAATAATAATAATAATAATAATAATAATAATAATAATAATAATAATAATAATAATAATAATAATAATAATAATAATAATTATGCACTTCTATAGCACCATTTCTAATACTCAAGGGTATCAATCGATGGTACTTCAAATCCATCCGCAAAAGACCAGGTCATTCCAGAGATCAGTCAGAGGGAAACAGCAAGACAGACTATGGAGGAAATGCTAGTTGGAAGAGATGTGTTTTAAGCCTAGATCTGAAAATGCTCAGTTTATTGGAAGATCTGACAACCAGAGGGAGAGAGTTCCAGATTTTTGGCCCAGAAATAGAAAAAGCTCTCTTACCAATTTCAGTGTTTGTTCTAGGTACATTTAACAATGAATCAGCAAATCTTGTTGAATGATAATGTTTTGGATGGTTTATCATATATTTTAAATATTGAGGTTGGCCAGACTGCAGAATTTTAAAAACAAGGACACCAGTCTTAAAAACAATTCTTTGTTCTACTATCAAAAGCACAGTAAACATATTAATTCAAGATATAAGCATCTCTCCGTTATTCTGAGACAGCATAATATTGAAAGAAGATAGCTTCAAGAAAGAATTATAAGTTGCGAGGCTGACAGATATTTATAGAGATCAAAAAACCTTTTTATGGACTCCAACATTAGGTGAAAGCTTCAGGTTGTATTCTAATCATTTATCTTAACGTCTCTTATTTCTTTATTTCATAATTTAAAAAATTAATTATTGAACGGTGTTATTGATATGTTTGTGTGGGTTTGGTCCCTTAATGACAGAGGCCCAGTCAACATTTGGAAAATTTTGGACGTAGAATCCCATTAGGGGCCGTCCATTTAGTACGTACGCACCGAGGGCGAGGGGGTTTGAGATTTCGGCGATTTTGCGTACGGAAGCGAACGGGGGGGGGGTCACGACTGAATTTGTACGTACGCACATTCACATTTATAAAAAGATAGAAAAGGCTGGTATATTCTCAAAAACATTTGATTTGAAAAAATACTTTCTCACGGTCAAACAAAGGGTCCCAACTATTGTTCCCACGGTTATTTAAATATTAAAAACCTTTAATTTAATAGTAAACAAATGCTTTTTGGCTATTGGGAAAATTAATTTTCACCGTTTGAGGGGGGGGTAAAAAAAGTAAGTAAAGTCCTTCCCGAGCACTCAAGGCTAGCCTCAAGGCTCATAGGGCGGCGCTGATCTCCGTTTGGGGGGGTGGCGGTTGCTAATTTGTACGTACGCATAGGGGGTAACCAAAATGTACGGTGTGCAACTGGGGGAGGAAGTTAAAAATATGACTTTTTTGCGTACGTACTATATGGATGGCCCCTTAGGCAGGTAGGACTTGACCCTCTCACTACAAAAAGGTCACTACAAATATTTTTCTGAATTTAGAGAAATTTGTTTCTTGACGATCAGAAAAGTCATGACCAACTTTTACAAACAATTGAGCTTTCAAAAAGTCTATAGCAGCGCCCCTGCGAGCCTACATCCAGGTCTGAATTTCTCAAAAAGAGGATAAATTAGGGGCATTTATTCAGCCAATAACGAATCTTTCTTTTCTAAAATGTTTGTTTTCCGTCGTAGATTTTAAAATAAGTATAATAGCAAATGAACGTGCGGCTGTTAACCTGAGTCGACGAGAATCCTCCGTTGGCGTTTCGTTGTGCAATGATCCATCTGACGATCGGAAGAGCCATCGAGAGATTGTTCAATTCACAGTAGGTGAGCAACACGTAGGATGTCATTTCTATGTTGACTGAACGCGCCTGATGGTATGGAGGCATCCACATTCTGGAATCAGTCTGCTTGACATCGTCCGCCTTCTCCCAATGCTTCGTTCCGGCTGCAAAAAGGCAAATTAAATTATGTTAGGGTTTGTGTCAAGAACAGAGTTGTCCATGGGTCGGTTTTTTCAACCCAAACCCAACCCAACCCACCAAATTTTCAACCCAACCCAACCCAAACAAAATTCATGTTTTCTGGCCCAAACCCAACCCAACCCATCCATACAAAAACGTGAAAGTACAATAGCAATTTTAAAAACATACATACATTCAAGCACAAAAATAGTTATTCGCTTATTTCGAGTTGTTATTGCAACAAACCGGAAATTCATCATTCTTATAATTGAGAAACGATTGTATTAATGCCAGAGTCGCCGTGATGTGATGCATTTAATTCAATGTATGTATGTATGTAACTATGTATGTATGTATGTATGTATGTATGTATGTATGCATGCATGTGTGTGTGTATGTATGTATGTATTCGAAACAACTTCCATAGTGCCGTAACATAGACTGGTCAAAGAAGCACGTTTCGTCGGCAGCCATGGAGGGTTTGACCCCCCAAACCGCGTCAGAAAGTTAAAAATAGATGGAAGCACATTAACAAAAATATTCGTCGGTAGCCAGGGGTAACACCCTGCCTCTTGGCTACGCTGCTGGACATCGATACGCTTTATCAGTTTTACAGACTTCACTGTTATAAGACTGGGTGAAATTTGTCATATCTCCTACAAGGACAAATATCATGAAGAAAATCTATAATTATATAGTAGAGATAAGGCATCCAACCTGTCTTTTGCTTAGTTGTTCTGATGGAATTTCGATCAGAACAAAGCGACTGATTAATAAATTTATTAAACTAGATCGCAAAATATTTGACTGAGAAACATAACAGGTAAAACTGTTGTGCACCTTCCCACATGGAGCCCTAAGCACGTGCTTAGTATGCTTAATGGTTAATCCAGCCCTGCTATTGTCAACTGGCCGTGGTCGGTTTATAAAAGGAATGCGTTAAAACAAGTCAACAATTAACACCCGTTCACATGATTTGATCTATCTGAATAGCTATTGTCCACTGTTTACAGACTTCTGAATGCACTGACTACGATGGAATGTAGGCTAACGTATATGGCGCCATTTTTAATGACATAATACAAGAATCTAATACTTTGTCAACGCAGAAAACAGAAAACCTATATTTAACGTGGTTAACAGAATAACTGGTGCAGATTCACGAAACCTAACCCAACCCAACCCATCAATTTTTTAAAAATCTCGACCCAAACCCAACCCAACCCAACCCAACCCATGGGTTAACCCAACCCATGGACAACTCTGGTCAAGAAGTTATTATGAATTTCATGCACTGGAGGGCCTACTATATGAAGGGCGCGTGGTTCATAGATTATTAGATTATATTCAGTGGAATATAAGTTAATAGACAGTGATAGGCGGATTCTGTAGATTGGATACGGAGCTAAATTTATAACTCCTATAATCACCTATATATCAAAATTTCAGTTTTAGTGGTCTTCTCCGGTTCTAATAAATTAATAGTCAATGTTATTACTCGCTGAAGACGCTAGACATCTTAAAGCTGGTTTACTGCAGTAATTTTTAAAAATCTCGTTTACCTTCGACCTTGGCAAGAACTTCAAGCTTTCTTAAGACTTCATGGACCTTCTGACTTTTGGCTATTGCCAATGCATACGACACGATAGCCAGAGTATAAGGATCCGACGACACGGTTTCTGTCTGAATGACTACATATTTGAGAGCTAAGCCCATGCTCCTGGTTAGATCAGAGGAATTTACCTGCAGAAAACACGGTACAGATAGCACATGATCACTAATTTAACACTGGGAATCCTTTCAAACTCTATGAATCCATATCTAATTTCCACACAAGTCCCGACTCACAAATATTGGAATTTTAGAACAGCATTATGTAGGCTACAGTAGTGAACGACTAGATTTAAACTATTTAATCGTCTGAAATCAATTCAATTTTGTATAAAATATTTGCTCATACTGTATTTACGTCGAAATTGCAAATGTATAATTATCTAAGAGGCCTTTGCCTGTTTCTATATTCCTCGGCAATCTCAGCAACGGACTGGTGAGACACCGAAATTTGCCAGAAAATGACCGTTTATGTTCGTCAAATTTAATTTGAAGATTTTACATCTAACACTTAAGGATTATAGATTATGATTCAAATACGATTTGCGCTTCAGTGCAAGAAATTTTTTACTTCCTCTAAACAAATCACAAGTAGAATTTTCGTTTTGGTTCGCGAAAAATAAAGGTGGGCTGGGAAACATCCTAGAAATCAGATGGTTTGACAAGATCAACAATAAAAATGTAAAACCAATAATGAACATAAAGAAATACATCATCCAAACAGTCATTGAAAGAAAACTCCGACTATTTGGCCATATTTTATGGCCTATGATCTATGGCGCCTATCTATGGCTGCCTTGCATGCGTTTTGTGCATGCCACGTTTCGTCGTCGTTCGACGCAATTTCTGACGCTCCGTGCGTGATTCTTGCGCCGGAGATGAGGATTTCTTCGAGTCCGTCGGTCTGCTGAGGAGTTTTGGCTGTCCTCTACTGTTTCGCGTCGTTTCGGAAGCCTCGAGTCGGTCTCACCGCCTGTGCAGGACGTCGCCATGTTGGCTATTGTTATAGCGCCATGCGATGATCGACGGTCGTTCCGGGCTTCGCTCGAGCATTCATCTTCGTGAGGACGGCGTTCCGCTCTTCGGTTCCGACGTGTCTCGTGTTGTCCTCTACCTTTCCACGTCGTCCTGGAAGTTCAAGTCAGTCGCCGTCCGTCGGGTGTGCGCCAAAGTCAGCCGCATCGGCTGCTGCGTGAAAATTCGGCGGGTTTGCGGTTGGCTGTCGTTTCTGGACTTCGCTGGATTTTCCATCTTCGTCGGATTTGCCGATTTCGACGACGGAACTATCTTCTTGCGGAAGACCGCTTCTTCAGGAACTTTTCCGGTGGTTATATCCGTACGGAGAAACTCCTACTGTCAACTCGCGGACTTTCAACATCATCTTCCGCTCCTCGTTGGCATGTCAATGGGGCTACAGTTTTACTTGAAGGACCGCTTCTAAAGGACTTTGCACCGGACTTCTTCACGGCAGCAAAGTTCTTTCCATCATCACAGTGGATTTTAACATCGCCACCTTCTAACCTTCATTGACTTGTCAGCGGTGTCAAAGCGCTTTTGATTTTGGATTTTAAACCATGCGTACAGCACTATATAAATTGTCCTGATAATAATATTTGCTTAATTAATTACAAAAGGCTGATAAAAAGAATCATGCTCGGAGTAATGGAAGGTGAAAACATCAGAGGAAGACCACAAAAAGAATGGATAGACTATATTAAAGAATGATGTAATATGGACATACAGTATATCATACCTGTATATGAATCTTACAAAGCCACATAAGACAGAGACGAATGGAGGAGGCGAACTCAAACTGCAAGATACACCAACCATGGAAAAAAAGAGGGATCACAAGATGGAAGACAGGCCTTTCGCAAGTGATTATCAGCGTCTAATAACCTCAAGTTTGTTTATTGTTTGAAATTCTAGCATCAGTAGACTGAATAGAACGACTGTGAATCCAAATTTAAAATAGTTACTTTAAATCAAAATATAAATTTTCAATCTATAAGCCTAATAATGAAAATAATTATTATTATCATTATGCACTTCTGTAGCATCATTTCTAAAGCATACGTCTATTCTTCGTTTGCAACATTCATATTCACTCTTTTGGACTTACGTATGGGTTATCACTACTCTCTCGCAGAGCAGTTACAATGAATGCAGTCAATGGAACTCCTTTGGAAGATCCGCCCTGGAAAAATAGAATATTTTCGTTCAGAGTTTCGTAGAGACATTCGTTATATTTAAAAAAAGCATTATGTCTCGTCATCCGTAACTAGATTCGTGATATTGACCGGTACCCATCTCGCTAACAATTAACATATGAAACAGCGATTAGTTTGGGCCATGAATTGTGCATCATCTTGCTGCAGTTAACTTGGACAGGCAATTACACTTTTAATTTATTATTTCCCGATGGTATTCTCTCCTAAATTCCTTTAAAATTAATGCAGGTAATAGAGTTAGTCCCCACAAGATACAGCGCTGATATATACATTTATATATATATGTGTGTGTGCATATTATATATAGGCCTATGTTTAATTATTCTTAACCATGACAGCATCGCAAATTATACATGCATAGGGAGAGAACACAAGAAGCAGAGGGCAGTATATGCTCTAGGCCTAAGTGTAACCATAGGCCAACGGACCGGTAAGCTAAAGAATCGCGTTGCCGACCTGCATTTCGACGTGGATGACGCCGCCGTTTGGAGGTTCCTCAAAAGATCCGTTTGGCGATTGATTCCCCAGTATCCATTGAATCGTTCGAGCAATCTTCCGATCGTCGATTGAAATGTAGTCTTTCGCTCGCCTGAAGATCTTCATCACGAACGCAGACAGCCTTTAAGTCAACAAAGAGACAGCTATATCAAATTGCAACTTGCAGTATATCGTTAGTCAAAGAAAGCGTCGAACGACAAATTAAGGTTTATTCAGCAATGGTTCTCACGCAGCCCAGATCCCAGTGGACAAATCTAAACCACGTTACCATTATAATAAAATGTGACCATTATTATAAGTAGAAGATTTTCTTCCTGCCGATTTATAGTTCTCTGGCAGAAGGTAGGTGCACTATGCAATCTATTGCGCGTTTTGGTCCTATAGGCCTATATCAAGACAAGTGAAATGATTATTCGACGTTTAAAATGCCCATTCTAAGTTGAGAATTGTTATTAACTTATTACGTGGTTGTCAACGCACATTAAGGCATTCACTAAGTGAAGAATCATATAGGTGCGGGATGAGTCACGTGTCCTAAACCGAGTAGACCATCTCTCAGGCTGCGGATATTGTTTTCCGTTTGAATGCGATGTATGCCTATCGCAACAGTTGATATCCTACTGCCCGCGCGTTGCCGCTCGCTAGTACCGACGACCATTGCGTCCGATTTGTCTGGATTCAGCGATAATCCATCGATTGTCGAGTCAGAGGCGCACAGCGTGAAAACAGTTGTCGAGTGACGACAGTGCGTCAGTGTTTATTCTAGCCACCTTGACATTGGGGGGGGGGGAGTTTGAAATGTTTGGGGGACAAGATTTGTCTCTCCACGCTTTTTTGGGGGAGGAGAATTTCCATCCCCCAAGCCAACATATACAAATTTGGGGGAATTTTAAAACTAGGCCTATGATTACACTTAGGCCTAGAATCCCCCCTCCAAAAACACGCCTAGAATAAACACTGACAGTGCGTTGTTGCTAGCGAGCGCGATGTACGGGTCTACAAGTGTGTGTCATCGGCGTAGTGTGCTATATTCAATCTCTATATGAAACTGCAATTTGTGTTATCAGCGCCATGTACAATTTGTTCAACGGTGATTTTCAGAATGTCAATGGTGCTGATGTTAAGGTAGATCTGTTTTTGCTTAATTTCGCCGAAGTCACTCGAATTTGTTGGTTAAACCTGCACTATTTACGAATGAACTGTCGAACGATACGAATTTTGGCGCATCACAAAAGGCAGAACGAGAAAATAGTCCGACAAGACAATATTAAAGCGCACAAGCGAAATTTCTTGGCAGCCACACGCGGCGCCACCTACCGATAGTGTAGGGTTGGAGAAATGTTTAAATAATGATTTGACTCGGATTTATACTACTGCAGGTCCTTAAGAAAGTATGTATATTGATCGCTGGTCAATCTTACCAAGTACTTCCAGCCAGATCGCTGTCACCGAATGCACTGAATGAACCATCAGCAGTCCTTTGGTAAGTTAACTGTCGTTGATATCCTTTGAACGCAACAGAATCAAATAATTCGTGATTTAACTCAACAGTCGTGAAATATAATCTGCAAATGCTGCAGCAGTGACACAGGCCTATGGGCGTTACGCATTTAGGTGAACCGCGGAGAATAGGCCCTAACAGGCCTACCGTAATACCTAGCCATATTCCTATAGCATGTTTTTGACAGACAGAATTTAATAAGCCTTTGGATTGACGTAATTCTGTAATATCCTTGAATACAAGATCACTTGTCTCTTTCACTTTTTGATTACGCGCATATCATTCACAGATCATGAGCAGCCTATATAGCCCTATACCAAACCATGTTATCGCGTTGTAATATAATTGGTGGAATTCGATATTTTATTCAAGTGTGGCCAATAAGAAACGCTATACTGTATTTCCATCAGTGTTTTGTACGGACCTGATAGGGAGAAAATTCTCCCTACAAAAAAACAAAATCCTCACAAAAATCCCAACACTGACACACATTTTTGTATTGAACTGTGTCTCTTCCCCTCCAGCCAACCCCCAAAAGACCTGGAATCTGTATAGGATAGAGGTGTGCACGGGGACTGACTGTTGTCCCCATCCCCTCCCGTCCCCGCAAAGCTTTTCTCCATCCCCACCCCGTCCCCATTGACTTAAAATCCATCCCCACCCCATCCCCTAATCTCTGTCCCCATCCCCATTCCCGTCCCCGCATTTCGGAACCCATCCCCGTCCCCGTACCCGCATTTTGGTCTCCGTCCCCGTCCGCGGTGTTTTATATCAACTATTCATTTATTAGTACCCAGTGTGCGATTTTATGACCTGGTACAGTGGGAGGAGGGGATTTGTTAAGCTTGGGGGCGTAGTTGTTGGGGAAATGTAGCAGTGGGGGATGTAGTTGTTGGGAGATGCAGCAGTAGGGGGATGCATTTGGGCAGTGGGGAGGAATCCCCCTTCCCCCTACAAATTGCGCCCTGTTACTACCCAACACGAGAAGTAGCTTTTCAAAAAGTTTTTCAAAAGTTTCTTCTAAACTATACAATAATCATATATGAAAATGGGACACTATTACTAACCTGATATCTTTAGCGCACATCATAACCATAGCGTCAGCCAATTCATTTTTCAACGTGTATACCGGAAACTAACCAAAAGATAACGGACATTCCCGGTTTTACTACCAATGCCATTCTGCCAGCAGTGAGCAACACGTTGAAAAATGAATTGGCTCTCTTTCTTGTCCATTTTTCTGTAACTTTATAAAATGTTTAATTTATATAGTAGGCCTAAGCTAAGTGGAGTTTTTTAATCCACCTCCGAATCGATGGTGATTGAGTCAGGGGCACTAAGGTAAATAGTGATGGTGGTTGGTGGGCACAGGAGAGACTGGGCAATTGGCAGTGGGCACTGGGCGTTCAAATTACAAAGCTGTGCAAAGTGCTCTGCAATCCGCCCCACCTCTAAATTATATTATCTTTTGTTGTCCTGTACATCTATAGGCTCCCCCAACAATCTGAAACCGGCTCTGATGATTCTCCCCTGGTGTGTTTATCAATTACCCTCAAGTTCTCAAATGGCTTTATGGTCTCTACCGACTGCGAACTAACAATGGTGTCGAGTGATCAAAAGATTCAAAACCAATCTTGCCTGGCCTAACAGTCCAATTTAATGGTCTTTTAATTCGAAACTGAAAGACGTAGGCCTATATGGTTAGTAGCTATGCTAAAATCGGCCGAACGCATTATTATTGAATTGCGAGATTAATCGTCCCCATTCTCGCGGTATTTACGGAATTTTTCAAACCGCATCCGCGGTAATACCGTCAGCCTGGATCCCGCTACCGCGGTACTACCGTCATAACTTTTCCGTCCCCATTAATATTTCGGCAAAATTACAGATTTCAATCCCGCTACCGCGGTAAATCCGCGGATTACCGCGGTGAAACCGCGGTAGCCATTACCGTGCACTCCTCTAGTATAGGACACTGTTTACTGTGCTGATAACAGTAAGCCTTTAATGAAGGCTGACTGTCGGCATATTGTATACATTTGCATTGCGCGATTTGCGCACTCCTGAGTTTTTCTTCTTTTTGATCACAGGTCGGCGAATTTGAGGAATATTGTCGAAATAAAAGCAATGGAAAATTTTTAAATATCATTTTATATTCAGCGAAATTCTCGACATCTAAGAAATATTAGACCTACCTGTCATTACCTGCCATAAAGGCCTAGTCATGTGGTCCAGGCCATTCCCTATACCGTGGCTACAAATAATAATTAATTATCAATACCTGCATTTATGAAGCCGAGAGCTTTGTTTTTGATATCCGGTGTGAGTTGATTCGTGGCGTTAAGATATTTGCAAATGAAAACGTCTGGAGCCAAATGCAGCAGGTTCTGTTCTCCGCATCCGTAAGGCATCTGAAGCAGATCGCCCAGACCATTCGCAGACAAGCCCATGATATCACCTACGTTATCAACAATAGATCGGACGTTTGCGTAACCTGAGGGTGAGGCACGAAAAGCTATTTCGAAAATTACAGACGACGTCACATTTAATGAACGATTCAATTCGTATGATATCAGTCTGATTTTACATTACCACGAATTGCAAAGATAGAAATCACAGTGGGCTACAGTAATCATTCAGCCAGGCCTAGGGATGTAACTTTTCCGGAAAAGTAGAATGGCCGGAAATATTCCGGAAATTTCCGGAAATTTTCGGAAATTTCCGGAAAAGTTCTAAAACCTTCAAAACTTCTCTTTTTTTAGAGGTAAACAGACAGCAGTGGACAAAATTAATTACCGCAGGTCCCACAGCTAAGAAAACGAAGTTTTATTATATATTTTTGGCACATATGGGGGGAAATTGGTCGAAAACGGGTTCTCCGATATTTTAACGAGATCTCGCCAATTTAAGTATTCTACTTGCTGCTCAGGGAACCAGCTTCACCTTATGAATATTCACGAATGTGTCGCATCGAGTGCTGGCGAGAGTGCGAGACTATGGGTAAAAACCGTAAAATAAACAAGTGTTTAGTTTTGTTTTGTGACAATTCGATAATTTTTCGCCTAACATCGAGATTTATTATAGTTTTAACAAATCAGACAGCAAAACGGCGTCGCGTACTCTGGTAACTGGTTCTCTGCGACTTCCGACTCAGACATTATATAGCGCTACCATACTGACAGTTGTTAACTTGTTAATAAATGCCCAACAAATGAATAGTTATAAATAGTAATAATGATAAAAAAATAATAATAGATATCAGTAATAGTAATCAGTAGTAATAAATACTAATAATAAACAGTAATAATCATTATAATAAATAACAATAATAATCAACTTTTCCTTTCCGGAAAAGTACCTCAGAAATTTCCGGAAATTTCCAGAGGAAATTTTCGGAAATTTCCTAACTCACATCCCTAGCCAGGCCCACATTTCGAGCATGTGCTGAATATCAAACCGCTGTTATGGAATTATTTGCACTCGACGTTGAGCCATAATTTGCACTACGGTCTGAAAATTTCTAATAGTTTCCTGTAAATTATCAACTCCCTTTATTGGGTTTTATACATATCCGTTACTATCAAATATATCTAATGTATCCGCGATCTAGAGTTTATAATGTAGAATGTGTGACTCTGAACCCAAATATAATTAAGCAGCACATTATAATTAATCATCTGTATTAAAACTATAAATAGGCTGACTGACCTGTGGAGGCCGAGGCTGATATTTAGAAACGATGAACAATAATTGATAGAAAACAAAATCGTAAGGTTATGTCGCATCATACTCACCAATAACGCTCACTTCAATGTATTCTGATTGCGGCACCAACTGTCCAGGTGGAGGAAGAGAAACCTGTAATGTCGAACTGTACCCAGATCCAGACGATGGAAGTTGGATGAACTCTGTCGTACTGTACTCTTGTTGTACGCCTTCGGGCTGCAAGATCAAAGTACGCATAAATTATCAGAGAATTTCTAAAATCATTTAACGCGATTGAAAAATCGATTCAATTCCACTCTGAACGCAATGCTAACTATCTTTAATGGGGAACCAATGGAGACTCTTTAAAAAATGGCGTTATGTTTTTGAGATGTAAGAGACTTTTCGTGCAGGGGAATCTGGAACTATTTAGAATTAAGCGTTGGATTTGGAGAAGCAAACAGAAGTGTGTTGCTATCGACGTCAAGACAACTAAGGCATCTAAACATCAAGAGCATTAGTGCAGGTTAACCAAGAAATTCATAATACGATATAAATCACAAAGTGTTATTAGTACGATGGTCAGAAGTAAAAGCAGAATCAAAGTTTTCTTCAAGCCACGTGCAGGTGTGCTTATGGTCGTAACCGAATCCTTAGGTGACCTGTTTGCCTCATAAAGTGACTTTTGATATTATTGCACTGGAATAAGAGGACATTGGTCCAACATTTGATTCGAAATGTTTAACAGAACGACGAACGCATCCTGGACGGACTTTTACAATGTAACAGTAAGAGTCTTTTCTCTCGACTGAAATTTCTGCTAGAAAATGATCGGACAAGTCACGCAACGATAGTTCTGTCTTAGAACTTTATTATTCTTCAGCAAGAAACATTTTTAAAAAAACTTCTAGTCACCTTGACGAGAAGCATTACAATGAGAGAATCTCCAGCGGCAGAAGAGACGCCCTTGATATGAATTGGGATTTGACCCAAGGATTGTGCTACGATCCAAAAGTAAACGGACACCGCGTCGTTACTATCCACCTGTTGAGTTCAAAATTCAAATTACATCGATAATTAATCACATAGCACAAAACGTGGTGGACCTAACAATGTGTATGTTAGTAAATAAAGAAATGGATCTGTCTGGCGCAGCAAAATCAGTTGCGAGCAGATTTTTCATGGCTTTTGTTGGGGGCAACTGAACGCGTATTTCGCTAGACGATATAGAATTTGTTTTAGCCAATGTTTCACTTGAAATGATAATCAAACTGCATAGCTAAATCTGCATTTGAGTGCTTCCTCGAGTCTAAGCTAAGCTAAGGCTGCGAACTACAGTAGTTCCAGTGGCTTTCCTACATCGTCGGATAATGGGGTTCACAAGACCAAATATAAACTTACATCAGCCTTCACTGACGATCGGCCATTAACTGTGAAATACGTTGATTCTACCAGAGAAACCACAACCTACAATTAGAATTTGGCATAAATGTCATTAACAAAGGAATGATAGATCATACTTGGTATTGATCTCAGTGGGGCAGAGCAATAATCTCAATAATAATAATAATAATAATAATAATAATAATAATAATAATAATAATAATAATAATAATAATAATAATAATAATAATAATAATAATAATAATAATAATAATAATAATAATAATAATAATAATAATAATAATAATAATAATAATAATAATAATAATAATAATAATAATAATAATAATAATAATAATAATAATAATAATAATAATAATAATAATAATAATAATAATAATAATAATAATAATAATAATAATAATGTGATTTTAAGTGGTTTAGAAGGCTAAGTAATCCTGTGTGAAAACCACCTGATGTAACCATCTGCATTCAATAACCTAGTTTATCGAGATAGCCTTTGAACCCGTTTACTGTTTCAACTGTCACTCCCACCTCGTCCAAACTGCTCCATTTGTCCACAACCCTTGCATTAAAAAAAATTTTCTTTCTTGGGCCAACCCTCTGCTTAAACAGCCGGGGTTCAATCTCCCACGTCGGCAATCGACTTCATTGAACCGCTTAAGAATCGGAAAGGGTCTGTGCGCAGCAAATCTGCACAAAATTAGGTCTCTTAGACAATCCACTCTGCGAATGCGGCGAATTACAAACGATAAATCACATTCATAGAAAACTGCCTGCTAAGCAAATTGGAAGAGGGTT
Organism: Metaphire vulgaris; assembly: GCA_018105865.1. NCBI lineage: Eukaryota > Metazoa > Annelida > Clitellata > Crassiclitellata > Megascolecidae > Metaphire > Metaphire vulgaris. The sequence goes on along the minus strand of CM030839.1, from coordinate 8,331,995 downwards.
TGGAGGACCTCCGTCAACTGAACGAACAATGCCGTGCAGTGGTTCAGCCAAGCACGCATACGATGAATGAACGAATCATTGCTGTTAACTTATATCGTAAGGCTCTAATCTGATAGACCTTAAAATGGACAGTCCATAAACAATACAAATTCAGGCAATATCGGTGGTTACATTTTGTGCATCGGACAGGTAGTTGAACACCGTGACTTGAAGGGCAAACTGTTCTCCACGGATGATCGAATATGGAAGGTTTGGAGACAGAAAGAACTGCTTGAAAACTGTTAACTAAAGACAAAACAAGAACAAAAGTACTGCAAAAGTTTTCTTTTAAATGGAGACAGAGATAGAGAGAAGAGAGAGAGAGAAAACAGAAGCAGAAACAGAGAGATAGAAACAGAGAAAGACAGAGAGAGAGAGAGAGAGAGAGAGAGAGAGAGAGAGAGAGAGAGAGAGAGAGAGAGAGGTCTACAAGTCTACAAACATATTATGAAATCGTACAGAATCACAGCAACAGGCACACACTATATATATATATATATATATATATATATATATATATATATATATATATATATATATATATATATATATATATATATATATATATATATGCCTACATATATACTTATATTTATTTTATATATACTGTATATATATATACTTTATATATATACTGTATATGTATATATATATATATATGAAGTACCAAGGGCATAAAAACACACACATATATATACTGTATATATGCGTCTCTTTAGGTTTCATGATAGAATGTGATAGGTGGATACATTGAAAAAATAGAAGACCGCATGACAAATGTCAACTCATTTGTAAGTCATTACTATGAAAGTATTTGTAACTATATAATCATCAAGCGAAAATTATAAGCTAAGCGCTGATAAGGAAATATATTTATTTCTCTTAAGTAAGGTATCATTATTTGAGATTCTAAACGAATCTAGTTCGTTTGCGCTGCCTGTCTTAGTTTATTCGACTTACGCAAGCCGGACTTCACTAAAATCCTCCACTATGTTAGGTACCTTGGCATTTTGTGGCGCTATTCCAAGTCCGGCAATTTGACTCGTAGCGAATGCGCTGGCAATCCATGACGTTATTGTATCCGGAACAGAAGCCTCCAGCGTAACACTTCCATCGGGACTGCAGATAAAAGATAACAACAAGTTATAGTCTGTGTAGTCTGGGGGGCTCAATAAAAGTGGTACCACCCTGAAACTAAACAGGACGGTACCACTTTAATTTGGTTAGATTTTATTCATAGTAAAATTAATAAACTTTAATACATTTCCACAATAGTATAAATATATTATGGCGCGGGAAGTTAGAGGAGTGGTAACAATGCTAGATGATTGAGCAGAAGGTCGCGGGTTGGATTCCCGCAGGAGCCCTAAGGTCGACTCAGCCTTCATTCGCTAGAGGGCGGTGGTAACTGAGTAGCAGCTGTGGCTGTGAAGGTAAAACGTGGGTCTAGAGAAAGCAATGGCCCTAGGTTGAGGTACAAGCGGCGAAATTTTTTTCCGCCAGGGGTACAATTTAAAAAAAGGTTGGGAACCCCTGATGTAAAAGATATAAGTGACGACCTTTTTGTCAACATTTTTAAATAAAAGGCCCGGAATCAATTGTTGTCCCACGGCCCGCATTTTCTCTCGACGGCCCAGAATAAGAGGGAATTCTAGGTTACGTAGACGGAAATCAAACGATAATTTTTCACCGTCAACTAAATGTTACCCATAATTTAGTGATAATTATAGAACTACTGTAGTTCTAACATCGTCGTCTGCTTTCTGGAAGTTATGAATATGCCTGATGAAATATGCCTAATGAATAGGCCTAATGAATATGCCTAATGAAAAGCACCGCAGTCGAATGTTTAATTAAGGCATGATAGCCCAGTCTTTACCCGGTCACTGAATCACACCAAATCCAAGTTTCGGGAAATTCCTTTCTTGGTCGTTCCGAGGTCGATCCTTGTGGCGATGCGACATTGTTTCTATTTTCAAACGCTCCATTCCCTGCCGCGTCGCCAGGAGCCATTGCCACTGGCCGGAATTTGTCTAGATGCACCGATTCAAGAACACATTTACACAGTTTGATTAAAAAAATTATATCAAATAAGCTTATATATATATATATATATATACCGTAGAGTATTGCTACCCGAGTTTGGCTGCTCGCTTGTGAGTTCACTACTTAATGACTGAGCATTCAGATTGAAACATGCCATACGGACTTACTCGCGTAGGCCTACACAGGGTTTAATCTAGGCCGTTTCCGGAGGGGAAAATTGCCCTTTCCCCCCAGAAATTTCAAATTCCCCCCGGAAATGTTGGCATACTACATCAACTAGCAGCAGCCCCCGGCTTTGTCAGTTCCCCCCGGCTTTTTCAGGGCCCCCGGAGTCCAGGAGTCTAGATTAAACACTGGGCCTACAACTCCTGACTCGGACCTGCAGCACTAATATTGAATACTTTTTCTCATAGATTGTACAGGTCCGAGGTTCTCTAAGGCGTTGCTAGCACTGACTGAAAACGGTCGCTCTATTAGATTTTAAACTCGATAATTCTCTTCAGATTTGTGATGATTTTGCGTTTGTCCGATTTCAAAGCCTGCATTCTTTCGGTGTTGAAAAATACAGTCATCAGTAGGCCTACTTCCAGAGTTTATGTCTTCCATAACGAATGTCATTCTGGAAGTTGGAATTCTGGGTTACAATATCAGAAAAGTCAAAGTCCTTTACGAGCCCTTAGGGCTCAAAGGGCGGCGCTGATCTCCGTTTCTTTTGCCCTTCAAGCCAGGTGTACAATACCAGCAGGGCCGCCGAGAGATATTCCGGACCTCTGTGCAGAGACAGACGCGGGTACCCAAAAAGTTGTCTATAATTTTTTTGAGTTCTTCAAAAATCTAAAAAATTCTGGGCCCCTGAAGTTTGAATCGAGTTTTTAAAAGTACAGTAGTGATGACCTTTTTTGCTTGTCAAGCTCTTCAGGACGTTATTGTAATCACGACGGACGGGTCCCCAAAGCATAATAAATGGCACCATTCCATGAGATAACATCTTGTAGACCCGCCCTGGCCTGCTACAGATCGCCGGACCCCTGTGCATTTGCCTCCCTCCTGAATACCAGAAACATGGGGCTAGTGTATCGCGTAGCCTGCCTGTTTGGCTACGCAGCTTTTGGAACTGCTACTCATTTTGAACTGCTCACTTTCGAGTAAATGCTGAGTCAACCTTAGCGTTCTTGGGGGGTACCTTCGGGTCTCCACGCCAGAGGAGCCACTCTTCTAACTTATCGCCTCTATAATTGTATTTAGACTTAAATTAGACCAATCCAAACGTACAATCTTCGTTCTTTGCCTTAAAAATAAGTCAAATCACTATTAACCTAAATTAAATTTTAGTAGTGGCATAAAGTTTGCTCTACTCGCCGTAAACTGGATATCCTGATCCTACTTCATATCGGAAAACAGGCGCATTTGACAGCACATGGACTTTCGCGTTCTGGAATAAAACAATCGAAGAAAATTAAATTCATCAACATAGCTCCAATATATGCGTCATAATTCGAATTGACAATAACATCCTCATTTAAACTGTTCCCGTGTTTATCGCCTGCACATATGGGCATGTGAGATCATCGTAAAAATATTCATATTTACGAACACTCATTTTCTGCAAAGAATGCTGTTATAAAAGCATTTAACTTCGCTTTGAGTGCAAATGCTGACCAACAGCTGAATCTGGAATTAATTCCATGACTTGTCCAAAATGAAAATGATATTGAGAAACTATCTGAATTTGAAATTTTCTATATTCCAGACTTTTACCGAAAAACTCACAACTGATCTTTTAAGAGAAGGTTTGGGTTAGGGTTAACCTGAACCTCTTTTGTGGTGACGACCTTTGTCAACACCAGTGAAATTTCAGGCTGAAACTGAATAGAAACTGAAATTATTTTAAATCAGTTAACTTAAACTGAAACTGAAACTGAAATTATTTCCCGAACTGAAACTGAATAGAAACTGAAATTGTTAAAACTGAAACTGAATAGAAACTGAAATTATTTCCCGAACTGAAATTGTTAGTAAATACTGAAAATTTTCTAAAGGTCTTTTGTTTAAATACACAACTTACCCGCTGAGCCTGATTTTGAAAGCGCCAGTCCGGTAAAAGAAATTTTACTTACCTACTTACTTTATCACAAAACTATGCAATGTGCACGAATTACTCTGACATTCTTCAAACTGACTCACAGCCAATGTCATATATTCTGCCATCACTTCTAAATTTGGAGTGTCACCTTCACCATTTTAGCGGTTCAAGAAAGCTCATACCTAATGCTTTGATGGTTTTTCAGTTCTTGATCCCCATCATTTCAATTTAATCCCATCCCTGTTGCTGCTTGTTTACCATCAGTACTACTGAATCTCGACAGAACAGCTACTGGCGGCTGCAAAATCATACATAATAATAAGTTGATGATAATCAAACACCTACCGGCCTATCCGCTAATCCTACAGTGTCTTCCATTCAACAGCTGGACGACTATTGTCAGAACTTCAGCAATACTCTGAAGATGAAGATGCACTGACTTTCTGGAGAAAGCGCCGTGCATCCTACGCTCAATTAGCAGATCTGGCTGAAGATTTAATCACTGCAAATGCCTCACAAGCCTATGTTGAGCGAATCTTCTCACAGTGGGCTTGTTAACAGCTTTGTTGAAAGAGTCGCCTCCCAAAAATTTAGAAATGCGAGTCTTCTTAAAATTAAATGCACATTGGATTTAACTTAGATACTTAACTTACTGTAGTTACTTAACTGAACAGAACAATTGTTACTTGCCACTTATTGAACGTTGAAAATGATTATCAGCTGTTAACTGAAACTGAATAGAAACTGAATTTTTTTTAATCAGTTAACTGAAACTGAAACTGAAATTATTTCCTGAACTGAAACTGAATAGAAACTGAAATTGGCAACCCTAACCTGAAACTGAAAAAACTGAAATTAAACTGAAACTGAAACGATTGGTAGAACTGAAACTGAATAGAAACTGAAATTATTTCCCGAACTGAAATATCACTGGTCAACACTATAAAAATGGACGACGAACTTTTTTTTGCTTGTCAACCCCAAACTCTGGGGCCCATGTCAAGGATGCCCCCCGGTCCCCCAAAAGTCACGCTACGCCACTGGGTCATTGCGATTACGACGACTTCATTACCACAAGCGTACTTGTAGTCGTCGCCCTGATTGCCTCAAGATGATGACGACGATATTTATTGAATGCCATCGTTGATGATTATGATGATGACAACGTCGACAACTATGAAAGTGATAGGATGATGCAAAGGCAGCATAAAACCACTTACACTGAAAATGGAATAAGAATCCTCTCCTCCGGGGAAATAAGGGAACCACCAAATACTTCGCTTTCTTCGTCGATCAATGAACGGATAGTAATAATCAGGAGCGCTTAGATCATATTGCTTCAACTCTCCGGTAACCTGTTCAGTGAAAATGAATCGAATAAGATACGCATAATATAATATAATCATGTTAATTCTATAACCTAAATGGCTTTGTCTGTTGCTCTAGGTCTATCTACTGTGACAAAATTTTGAAACTTGACTAGTTCATTATAAATTACCCCAACCTTTCCACCCATGTAATTGGACGATTTCAAAATTTTTAGCTGGACGGGTCCTCAAAGTGAACCGTTTCTAAGGGCAAGTCATTGACCTCTATTAATAGCCTAGACTGGTCATAGCCTCATTAGCCTGAGGCCACGGTCTGAGCCTCGCAAGATGGTTGCCAACGTATGCAGCCTCACTATTGCCGACTCAAACTTCCCCGTTTTGCTATTTATGTTCCTTTTGGTGATTTTCACTCGTATATATAGTTTTCTGATTATATAAGCTATCTTATTGTCGTAGGAATTAATTTTAGGTCGATTATTTTAGGAATTAGAGGTCGTTCTGCTTGTACGGTGCATAACGGCATTTTCAACAAATTTACCACATTAAAGCATTAACGATAAGTTAACACACTCCTGAGCTTCGCAAAATGGCGGAACTTTAGCCTCAGTTGCTGCAATTACAGGCCATGACCATTGACCAGTCTAGGCTATTAATAGACGTAAATGGGGCAAGTTCATATTCGGCTGCGCCTGCTTACTTTCGGACGAGTCCATTCTCTTACCCGTAACTTGGACCGCTCCTACGGCTTCATTTTTTTATGACAGCGTTTCTGTGAATTCTGATTGGTTGCTGATCGCCTCGGCATATCCGGAGGCTCTGGTGATGCTACTGTATATAAACCCTAGTTTCGCCTCAGTCAGGACTGTTCTGTCGGAGCAGACACTCACTAGTCCTTTAGCTAGAGGGTTTTATAAAGAAGGAGCTCTCCGTAAAAGAAGATAATTCTATAAACTGTAGTGCTCTATATTCAGCGTTTTGCTGAACAAGTGGGGACAGGCAGTATTCTTCTGTATCTGGTGTTTTGCCGAACAGGTTGGGACCAGCGGTATACATCTATATCTTATATAAGCGCTAGATATGTCATGTATTCTATGCTATCAATTGGTCGTACAATTGTACCGTTTAAAAACTGTTGAATTATAATAAACGTAGAAAGGCAACAAGAGTCAGAGTCGTGACGTCGTATAAGGCAACCATCATCGTCGTCGTCGTTGCCTAGAAGACCAGGGGTACTCCGGGCCGAACTGGACGACGGCCCCACGCCCTTCATCCGCGTACTAGAACGAAAGTTATCATCATCCCGTCCACCGTTGCGACCGGAGAGAGCATCAACCACTCGATCTGTATAGTCACCACCAATACCCACCCACCCTTACGTCACGCGACACTACTTCTCTTGTATCTGCTGGTTCTTCAGTTTAGCCCCACGACAACAGAAGCTATTGTTTTCAAATAAATACATTTCCTAAGTTCGAATACGAATTAAATATGCAATTAACTGACCAATTCTTCGGTGATATTTCCTCCTTTCAGGCATTCATTGTAGAATCATAACAATATGTATTGTACAAACAATCGCTTTTAGAAGTTAGAATATAAAAATTAAATATTAATATGCGATTAACCCGACCAAGTCTTCGGTGATGTCGTTTCCTCCTTTCAGCACAAGAACACTCTGGTCGAGGGCCAGCAAGAAAACGTTCGATCCGCTGTGAGCTTTGACGGTAAGACTGACATTCTCCGAAGGCGCCGTTTCGTTGCGATCAAAAGACAAACTGACCTACAGATTAAGTGAACCAACACCGATACCGATGTAAAACTCACTTTCACAACCAGGCCCGTTTTTTGCCAGCGTGAAGCCTTTGGCACCTGGCGGCCTGAGGGGCCTCGGCGGGGGTGAATAAACGTTGTTCTTTTGTGATGCTCGAAAAAGTCGACGAGCAAAAAAGGTCATCACGTTTTTGGTGCTTGATCTTTCAATTAATTTATCCTCCAGCAGTATAATGAGCAAAAAGAGGTTTAAAAAGTCAAAACATAAAAGGCTGGAACACGTGGGCCCTTATATGCGCGGGACCCCGGGCAAAGTGCCCCAGTTCTAACACATAAAGACGGGCCTGTCCACAACGGTAGCTATTCGTGGCTTCGTATAGACCCTATGCATCTGATATACTACTGCATTTGATTTCTTGAACTTAGATAATTTTGAATCCAAGTAAATCAAGATTTTAAAATGAGTCGATTTTTAATAATGTCGGTGATCCTATCATTAATTTGAATTATCGACGTTCTGCATAATCTCTGATTCCAGTTTTCAAATTATTCAGTAGGGTAAACTAATGGAACCCTGACCTTCAGTTATACCCTGGTCAATAAGGTTTTTTGTTACTTTTGCAATTTCTGGTGCATTAGATAGATTTTGCCATGGATCACATGGAATAATTTTGAAATGTTTCTATCACGTAAGGTTTTTGAGAAACAATCGATTTTAAAATAAAAGGTAATATAAATTTTCAATTCAGGATTTTTCGACAGTTGTGCCCTTGTGGGTATTCGGGTTAGCTGCCTAGCATTAGGTTATGACCATGTTAGGCAAGAATCTTATGTTAGGCCTACAGCCATTATGCCATAACAGATGCAATTTGCACTGCAGGGTCACTTAACTGCATTAACTTTTAAAATTAGCGTGATTAAACTTGTCCAGACATGCCCAGACGTGTCCAAACCTGTCTTCAAGATAACATGCATACACAGTAGCATAGAATCGCGCAAAAATTGATAGAAATTGTACTGAAAGCTGGTTTTGGGTTTACAAACCTTTAAGGTGACCAGGATTCCATTATATTTTACCACTAGAGCAATAATTATTCATCAACCATAATATAATAGCGAACGACATATCCACAAGTGGAGATTAATTTCCATTTAGATTAGCTACTTAGGCCTAAATTATTATCAATTGTTTAATTACTTATTTTCTTACTGGATGGCAGAAGATAGTAGACCAATTTTATGGCTGAATGAATAAAAAATGAAGCCAGAGTCTAAGCGCTCGAACCCATTCGAAGACAAAACCCAAGTCAAACATGCCAACGTAAAATTGACAAGATCTTGTGTCTGCGTGCTCACGCATTTTAAGTTTTCAAAACAACTCTTATCCGGTAAGAATAAAGCTAACACATCTGCCTCGGTGAATATTAATGAAACGGACCTCGTTTTCAAATCCATCGCTGACAGTCAGTTCGATGCTGTCTGCGATTATTTCGCCTTGTTTCGTGAATAACCAGACGATGATCCTCGCGCTCGGAAACAACTTCATCGCCAGTTCTTTGCTTATCCAAAGTGAAAACGGAACATTTGTTGACGATTGTCCATCAACGTTTCCGCTCAACTGAATGGTACCCTTACTCAGTATCTGTATACATCGACAAGGAAACATTTTCGTAAAGAACTTTAAGTAAGTTATAATTTATTTTTGAAATTTTTTTACTGCTGAAGTTTCTGGCGATCTATAGGGAGAAGACAGAAACTATATTGTCTTCCTTTTATTTTATCCATTTCATCTAGTTCTTTTTATTATATGATTTATATCCTATTCATTATGATAGCTTAGATTTATTCAAATCCGGATCAACAACAAATTACAGCATATAAAGGTAATTTAAACAGTTGATATATTTTACTTAGACGTTGCTAAGACATTCAGAAAAGTACTTCAGTCCAGATTAGAATAGGCCTACTGCATTCAGGCATGATGCCCATTTTAGGGATTTTGGAAGGAGTTCAACAGCGCAACCAAAATGATCAAGGAATGTCACTGTCATTTTGAATGTCTTTAAAAGCATCATAAATATAAACTTAAGTGCAACGGATTAGACATCAATATATAGCCGTAACGTCCTAACCACGATGACCTTTTGGATTAAATGACACCGCATGAATGACCCCTCCCGTGGCTATAGCTACTTCATGCTAAACTAAGCGCTCTAGAAATTCACCAGATCCTACTTACTTACTTACTTGTTTACTTACTTACTTGGACATCCATAGATAAGCTCTTTTAGAATTGATTTAGGCAGTGCGATTATTTATTTTTCAGCTCAGCGAATGACTTGATGTCTTTTCGGTGATCTGCCACCGTGTAAAGAACTCACAAAAGAGTTTTAAAGAACTCACTTCGTACTGAAACATTGTAATTGGTTGATTCGATGAGACGACGAACTTGGCATTCTGACGTGCCTACAGAAGTTGAAAGCATAATTTTCATTTAACAATTATCATCCGTAGAATAGGAATTCGCCTACGCTGTCGTCATTGAATTGCAATCTGTACACTTTCTTGGATATTACATATAGAAAACACGGCTATAATTGTAAATGCAGGAAGTTCACATGAATAGAAATGCCATTGTATTAACGCGGCCGTTTCGATAGGATGGCGATCAATATTACCCAAAGAAATAAAAAAATCGTCTTTCAAGGTAAACTATCAGCTGCGTTGCAAATGTCGGTAAAAGCTGTAAGTTCTCACCTTAATAACTCCGTCCTTACTGTCGAATGTAATCTGGATGCTCTGATCGTCTCTCGATTTGAAAACGCTGATGTACTTGAAAGCATATGATGTTGAATTCGTTATTTCAACGTAGAAGGACGCCTATTAAACGGACACGTAGTCAACATGCCAGTTGTATTGCATATGTGCTATCAATTTGCTAATGATAAAGTGTGAAAAACATTATAACCACTTAACACAGAGTGGCGCAATGAAACCGGTATCAACCTGCTACATTTCAAATATTTTCACAATATTATTCCTATGTAAAAATGCATAACATTTGATGTACTTCAATATTATATCCAATGGCGGCTACAGGATTTGACAAGTGAGGGGTGGCAACTTCTAAACATGGGGCCAACTATTTGTTGATAGGTATGTAGTAGTAAGTATTTTGTTCCAACAAGAGGCCACTGGAGGCCAGACATTCAATAGGGGGAACGGATCCTCCTGGGGTCCCCATGTGGAGCCGCTACTGATTATATCTTGCATGCAGCCATTTCAGTTTTTCTCTCGAATTCCAAAGTGCAGTGGCGTCACCTGGCCAGGACAATACTTTAGATAGAGAGTGTTCGTGAAAAACGTAAGCTATTATTTCTACTGTAAGTGCTAAATTTAGTGACTTCAGTTTTTTCATGCAGCTTAATATAAATAAATTTTCGTTCTTACTAGATCGTCTTTGATAGCGTCACAGTGATGTTTTGTTTTATTTACAGCCTGCTTTTGGAAAGTAAATTCGAATCATTTTTACGAGGTTGCAAAATATTGAAGATAATCGTTTCAATATGAAGAGTTTTCGTCATTAGCAATTTACGCATTGAAGGAATGTTATATGCCTGGTGTGGGACGTCATTGTGGCAGACACAGTCGCAAGCAAGCATTCATCTGTCATTGACGTCTCTCTCTCTCTCTCGTTCTCTCTCTCTCTCTCTCTCTCTCTCTCTCTCTCTCTCTCTCTCTCTCCAGGAACCAGAGCCGATGCTGAAGCAGCATCAGTCAGAAAAATCGTCAAGTACACTGACTTGTCTCAGATCTCGACGAGAGCTGAAAAGTACTGTATATATTTATCTGTCTCAGGACACCTTTTGTCATAAGTCCCCGGGAACTAAGTGCAGACAGCAATATACTGTATGCATGTATATATAGGCTATATATGGACGTTATATAAATAGACGTTATATAGCCTATATACGTCATATATAAATATATAGTTTCACGTTATATATAGGCTATATAGCGTGACTATGAATAGGGAAATCATAGATACTGTGAGATATGTAAATGCCGATTGTTGATTATTTAATTGCCTGCAGATTGACGCTGGTGACATTTTCTTCAAATTCAAGGAACATATTGCGAATCGTCCAGAACTCGTCGATGGTAATTGACCGGGTTGAACTCGCACTGCAGCATAGCTGGATGGATAATTGATTCTCCGTTCGGTTGCCATATGTCTTTCGGATCGGATCCGTTCTGGTTTCGACAATTTCAGCTGGTGACATTACAACAACGTTATCAAGGTCGATTCTGTATAAGAATCGTGGCATATTCTCCGTTCGGTCCCCGTTATCACGTCTTTCCAATGATGAATCAGTCAAAAAGTGGATCCGTGTTATACCCAACTCTGGTTTCGACAATTTTCAGCTGGTGACATTACAACAACGTTATCCAATCTGTTCCATAAACGATTCTTAAATAAAAATAGACGTTGTAATTAAATCTCTTGGCTAAAATGGCAAGGATTGGCGCCTCTTGATCTATCTTTCGGACTGGCCTTAATTCAACCATTGACTTAAAGCATTTGGAATTATTGTATACGACCGTACTCTGGTTCTCTATAATCATTATTAGAGCCCCACATACAGTATTTTATGACTATGAATAATGAGTACTAGGATGACTTCTTATAAACTCATAATTTCCTAGATAAATTTTAAATTTCAGTTCCAATTTCTTGGTCACCTAATTCTCAAAGTTCTTACGATTTTGGGAAAATAAATTTTCTTGTGATGATTATTTAGGCCTATAGCAGAGAATGTATGAACATCAACTAAATTTTGATACATTGACATTTGAAATTTGCCCTAGAAAATTATTCAAAATTAAAATGCTGATATGAATTTTGTCAAAGCCAATGATATTCAATTTTGATTTTAAATTTTTTCTTTGATTAAATCTGTGACGCACGGTGGACTGTTCAAGGAAGAGGAAAAGGAAAAGAGACTCGCGTTCACAAAAATCCAAATCTTTAATAACACTTTTTAAAAAATTCAATCAAATCTCTTAAAATGTTGAAAACCCGCCATTCAGATCATAAAACGATTTTCCTAAAATATTATTTCTTAAATTTCTGATTTTATATTTCATCGTTTCGTGCTATGGACGCTTGGCGACCTTTATAGCGCATTTCTATGACCTCTGCATTTTAAAACTTCAAGTTTGCATTATCAGATATTTGTCAAACACTATGCAAGCAAAACTATTTTTGCAGGCTGACAAGAGGCAACTTTCAAGATGCAACAGGAAAAGGTAGAAGTGATTACATAAGCTGTGTAGACGAGTCCTGCTTTGTAGTTGTCGGGTGAGAAACTCAAGAAAGTCAAATCATATTTGTGATCTTTGCAGTCGACCGTGTTGTTTCCGGAAAGAACCTTTCCCGTTACGGTTTCATTAACATCGGCGACGACCAAAAGTTTTCTATATGCCAATAATGACCATGGATCCGGTGTATACCCTGCATATGAGTACTGCTCAATTGGAACAAGAGCCAAGAGATCTTTAATCGTCAGTGATATATCCGCCTTTCCATTCACCAACTGAAAGTACGTTTATAAGATTATAATCGTTGACACAAAATTAAATAAGTTTAAGTCAAATAGTATACAATTAAAACATCGTAGAGAGCTCACAAGTTGCATCCGTTCTTTTCAATCTGCGCCCAATCTCAAGCGTCTGACTTAGAGATATAATTGGCCACTAATAAATGAATTCCATCTAAATACATGTATATACATATGTGATATATATGGGCGGGAAGTTAGCAGAGTGGTAACAACTTTGGACGATGGAGCAGAAGGTCGCGGGTTCGATCCCCGCAGGAGCCTTAAGGTCGACTCAGCCTTACTCGCTAGAGAGCGGTGGTAAACTAGGAGCAGCGTTAAGCTGCGAAGGTAAAACGTGGGTCTGGGGAAAGTAATGGCAACCTGCCCAAAATTAATGGTTTATACCACCTACGTCGCTGATTGCCCAGGCAGGAGATAAGCGCCGGAACCCAACGCTCGGACTCGAGTACGGGACCTACTTTCACATATGTGAATACATTTGTTTTTATCACTATTTATTATTAATTGTCTTGTGACTTTAACATTGAACGCGACTCTTAGGAACCGGAATCGTCTCATGTAACATGATTTGTTTATGAATCACCTGAACGTCATTCGATTTCTTTCTATAGCTTGTAGTATCGTAATATGAATAAGGCTTTATCTGAGTGGTCACAGTGGCTCTGCCTTTGACCGGTTGACCATAAGTATATCTGAAAACAACAGTCATTGGATGAGATTGCAAACACAGGAAGAGGCCTTATTTTCTGAACTTGTTTAAGTGATGCTCGAATGAAATGCTCAAAATGGTACCAAGAAAGGTCATCACCTCTGTCTCTAAGTTCAAGTCATCAGAACAGGATATGGTTACTCAACATAACGCACGACCCAGTGGCGTAGCCAAGCCCTCCTTGGGCTTTGGGAGTTAAACCCCCCTTGGAGGGCGAATTTTTTTAAATGTGTTCCCAATCTCCCATAGGCTACATTTCGTATTTTTGGACGCGGTTTTGGGGGTCAAACTCTCCCTTTGGACCGAAAATAATCTGCAAATGCTATAGAATGTAAAGAAGTAAGGCGACGACCTTTTTGCTGCAAAAGTAAAGAGGAAAGACAATGATGGCCTTTTTTGCTTGTCAAGATATCTTTGAAGTTGGTCATAACCAAAACAAATCCCCCTTCTGGAAATCCTGGCTACGCCACTGGCACGACCCATGGGTCTTCGGTGATTAAATGACCGTTAAGCTACTGTAGCCTATGTCACAACAAATTGTTGAGTGTCGCTGGAACATAAAATCACATTACTCTATACAATAAGATCTAACATAGCAGAATAGAGATGCGTCGATCATAATATGTTCGGCAGATTATAATAATTATCAACGGTCGATTGTCGGCCGTCATCATTATCATATTCATCGTCGTCATCATTATCATCTTTATCATTATCATCATCATCATCATCATCATCATCATAATCGCCATCGTTGTCGTCATCGTCATCATCATCATCACCACCATCACAAATGAATCGTAAAATACTGTCGCGTCATTTCATCGTCGGGGACTGTACAAGAATTGAAGAAAGGTAGAGAAGCGCTGAACAAATTAAATTAAAATGTTCCCAAAACATAGCTAGAAAACCAACATATTTTACAAGGAAAACTAAAGCAGAAGCTAGTATTATTAATAAGATTTGTTATTAATGTATTGTCCCTGTTGTGAAATAAAGGTATTTAATATTAAGACTAATAATTATGCACTTCTATAGCAACAGTTCTAATACCTAATGGTATCAATCGACGGTATTTCAAATCCATTCGCAAAAAGACCAGGTCATTCCAGAGATCAGTCAGAGGGAAAGAGCAAGACCGACTATATAGGAAAAGCCAATTGAAGGAGGTTTGTTTTACTGTAAGTTTGGATCTGAAAAGTCTGGATCTGATCACTATAAGGCACTATATAAGGCACTTCTCACATACAGGCCAAAGACCATGATTTAGCCCTTGACCTAATTATGACCTATCAGCAAACGACAGTCTGGCCTCATTAAGAGCAATATTTTTTAAATTCCTATTTTCCAGATGTTACGAATTTTGGCAACTAGGATACTCAAACGAAATTCCTGTTAAACGGAGATTTATTATCATTATCCATATGTCACCGGTTGCAGCTCATAGGTGATACTGTGTCTGACCTACTGTATTTTACGAAATAAGCGACATATTCTAAAAATTAATAATGTCTTACTATAAAGTATGATTGGGTGTGATGGCTTTGTCACAGGCAACAGCGCCTACTGTATACTGTACCCACCTCTTGCTGCTTGGTCTTAGCTAGCTGCATTTCAGCTACATGGGTCAGTTCAGAGCGGCAAGCAAGCTCCACCTTATCTCAGAGTTGCTGGCAGCACACTGCAGCTGCCAGCAGTACCGGTTATCTAGAACCTCTTTCCCAGTGGCGGCAGAGGAGCCCGTCCCCCCATTGAGTGCCTGCCCCTCCCCCAGTGCCCCCTTCCAGTTGGAACCCTATACTTAATGCTACATACATTAAACAACAAATGGTTGGCCCCCATGATTAGAAGTTGCCACCCCAACAGCCCCCCACTTGCCAAATCCTAGAGCCGCCACTGCTCTTTCCTGCCACTGGATACACACTGGCTGCAGCGAAATCAGTGAACTGAGGAATATGCAGCACCATGCACTCCCCTCGAATTTACTACAGCGATAGTGCAATACTGTTTTTATACTGACTGAGAAATAGTAACATATAGTCCTCAGATTAATTAAATAGCGGTGTTGTATGGGCATTCTTTGTACTGTAACATAACAAGAAAGCAGTCACTCGGAAGAGATGAATGCATTGCAGGGATATTTCTAGTATTGTGAATTTGGGGATGTCGACCTCAAATTGGGGGTGTCCGGAGCTAATTAGTATGCATTTTGTATGCATACCATTGTCAAATTACCAAATTTTGGGGGTGTCGACCTCAAATTGGGAGGGTGTTGGGGGAGTGTTAGGGGGTGTAAAATATCCCTGATGCGTTGTCATTGATTGCTCTACTGCGCAATAATGATTAAAACGTCCATTGCTATTTTGATATGATTTGAAATGTACAAAATTGCTTCTATTAATTATAGCATCCTGTCTTCCGTATGATACACTGTAGATTAGATAACGACAACACAAAATCGCAATCTCAGGTGAAAATCATCATGGCGAGGATCTCTTACTTTGCCATGACTGTAATCAACAGATCCTCCTGGAGATCTTTTCTGTTGCTGTTTATCAGATAGAACGGAGGTAATGTGACAGTAACTTCGAACTTTGGCAACACTAAAGAAACACGTCTAGTCTGATTTGAGTCTGTCAAAACATTCAAACTATAGAGAAAAGAGTCGTACTAGGCTTGTAATCGCATTTCAAAACGTGGCACTAGGACGCCGAGACAGGATACCGCCTATTACCCAAAAATTAACATTGTCGCTTCATATATCAAAGTGTCCGATTACTTTCATAAGAGAAATAAGCTTGTCTTATCGTTATTACCATATTCGGCAATTTGGAATGCTTTCTTGAACTTATTTCCCTGAAAGACAGGCAAATAACAGTGAATATAAGCTTACATTTATAAAAACGTAAACTTTATAAAATATATGCTGCAGTCTATGGGACTGGTACCAATTTTTATATACTACGATCGAGATGGGAACGGACTATGAGAAGAAGAAGAAGAAGAAGAAGAAGAAGAAGAAGAAGAAGAAGAAGAAGAAGGAGGAGGAGGAGAGGAGAGGAGAGAAGAAGAAGAAAAAGAAGAAGAAGGAGGAGGAGGAGAGGAGAAGGAGGAGGAGGAAGGAGAAGAAGAAGAAGGAGGAGGAGGAGGAGGAGGAGGAGGAGGAGGAGAAGAAGAGGAGAAGAGAGAAGAAGAAGAAGAAGAAGAAGAAGAAGGAGGAGGAGGAGGAGGAGGAGGAGGAGGAGGAGGAGGAGGAGAAGAAGAAGAAGAAGAAGAAGAAGAAGAAGAAGAAGAAGCAGTATGCCAATCCGCTCTTTCGAGTCCGGTTGACTAAAATGATTTTCTATGCTCACGATGTCTCTGACCTATATACTTAGTAGGTTTATTAATGGCGACATAAGAACCACAGCAACTGAATGAACTTAAATGGATGTCATTCAGCTCCACTAATGTTGGCTGATAGTAGCCGAAAGACTAGACATCGAGCATGTGTGCTATAACAGAACGCGGTATCCCATTGACGTCATCTCTTTCGTGTTAAATGGAATGCAGATCTTGCTAGCTCAGGTAATACAGGATAAAGGCTACCGCTCGTTCGTGATGTCTTGCTGCTTCGAATGTCTCTCTGTTGCGTATGAACTCAAACGTAAACTTTATAAAATATATGCTGCAGTCTATGGGACTGGTACCAGTAGCAAAGCTAGCTGTGGAAGATGACTGCTATGCTCTTTAACCTCTTTTGTCCAGAGACAAAATAATTATTCGGAAACATTATAGTATAACAGAATAGTTTCAAGAGCATCAGTTACCATTGCAGTTACAACGATTTGCCAATCTCCGAGCGGAGGCTGGTCGGAAAGAGGAAGGCTTTGCGATATCACTCCTAAATAGAAATGACATGAATCTGTAGAAATTGGCAAAATATTTATCGGCCCTTTATTATCCAACTATTATCGATTAATCGTGCAATGCAACCCGACGCCACAGTTTTAATTTATTTACGTGCATCTCATGATGTCAACCTGACTACGACTTCAACAATCAAAAGACTTGAAAATATAACTGACAAATCGATTCTTCTATTCAAATTTTATTATCAAGATTTTACCCTTTCTTGCGCAAATATGGATAAAAATATGCAGTGGCGTAGCCAGGATTTCCGTTAGGGGGTTTGTTTTGGTCATGACCAACTCCCAAAAAATCTTGACAAGCAAAATAAGGTCATCTCTACTTTTACCCTCCCGAATGTGCCGACAAGAAAAAAGGTCATCAAATCTTTCATTTTTCCTTGTTTCCTTTCAAATGCGCTGACAAGCAAAAAAAGGTCGTCGACTCGTCGATAGCCGCCAAGGAGAGGGTTGACTCCCAAAATCGCCTCAAAAATTAAAAAATGCATGGAAACACATAAAAAATGTTGTCTGCGCCGTCCAAGGGGTTTTTAACCCCACTCCACCGGAGTCCACCCCTTGGCTACGCCACTGAAAATATTAGTTAAGGCTATTCATTTCAAATTCCAATCTTCAATATGTACAGTGTAGGTAATCACTGTATAGCATTATTATTAGTAGTAGTATTTTAATTTTATTTATTATTAATATTATTATTATTAATTATTATTATTATTATTATTATTATTATTATTATTATTATTATTATTATTATTATTATTAATGAACTGGCAATTTCTTGTGCACCTTAGTACCAAATGTCAGGAGCAAGGACACATTACAGAGTCCAGCAACATAAAAATAAGTAAATAAAATAACAGTAATCAACTAATCATGTACAAACAAACAAAAATGAATTTAAAACAATCTAATTCAGAAAATACATAAACTAAGATACAAAAATTCAATAAATTGGCGAACATTCAGTATTATATACAAATCATATAGACCACGGGTAGAAAGTAGTGATGCGCGGCATTAGAAGATGGTCGACGATTATTATAGCGTGCTAGAAATACCGTTATACCGCGGTATTTCGGGACGTCAATACTCTTAAACAAATTCTAATCAATAAGTCTTGGCCTATTTACTATTAGCACAGGAAACTGTTAACTGCAACACAAAGTTACGGGCTGTGGCTACAAACGATTTGCGCAGTAAAGCAGTTGTCTTAATTAACCTTAAACGGCCGTCACGAGTGACGCTCGTCCAGCGTAATCTTAGCTGTCGTTAAGCCTGAGATATAGCCTAGTAAATTTTAAAAATGACAGTATTCTGCTTTGAAGAACGTTCTTCCAAAAATAATTGGCCGGCATGGTGACGGCGTCCATTTTTTTAATGGCCGGTTAATGGGTTAATTAATTAAATTAATTAACTTGTTTGCGACTTATTTTGCGAGATCACATCAGCCACAGAAGTCACTACGTCACTACCAAAGATAATTGTTAGAATCGAAAACTAGATATGACATTCATAATAATTATCTAGAAAAGCTTATTTAAAATCAATATCGCCTTCTAAAGGTGAGATCAGTGTTTTATATAGGCCTGATAGGGTGAAATTCTTCCTCACAACCCACAAAAATCTCCCCAAATCCCAGCACTGACGCAAATTTTTGCAATGAATTGTGCTTCTTCCCCTCCAGCCAAGTCAATCCTCCCGAAGGTCTGGAGTCTGGATAAAGCACTGGGTGATGTATCTGACTAACCTGTGTCGTTTTTCTGTCCCAACCATTGCATGATCTTGTTGTCTGCACGATCCTATGAAACAAATTAAACAGTGCCAGCGTCAAGACTCACTGCGTCTGAATAACGCATATCAAGACCTCAGTATTTGGGTTCTCGAAGTCTCTAATGTACTGCATGCTTGTAATTGTATTCTATTGTTGGGCCTACTACATATTAGAATCGACAACAAAAGGCCCGCTGCTTTGCTAAAGTTATCTTCACACCAGATTCTTAGATATTTTCAATTTGAAGCTGGTTCAGTTGTGCCACATCTTCTGATAAATTTTGAACAGTCTAATTTTTTAAAGCAACTAAAACATCAAGTTTCGTATTTTTTAGACCAATCATGTAGGCCTAATTAACTTCAAATGCTACCCGTAGGCTAATTCAGCACGACAACATCTATCGTATACGTGAAATTTATATTAAATCGATTACTGTGTAGCAACCTTAATACACCGACGTAGCCAAGAATAGGGGCATCTTCACTTATAGAGACGAACTGGATCTGATATAACTGGAGGTTTTGGGGGAGCGTCGTGAGCGTCGCCAGTTGCAATATTTAGGGTGATAATAAATTGAAATTGAAGCTCTGGAGCAAATTTTCTGACTATATGAAAGCTTTTCGTCAACTCCACTACTTCCCCTACATCCCTCTTCGAAATCTTTTCTCATAGGTTATGCACAAATCCTATTACACGTCACACCCTCTGTCCCTATCATAGCTACGCAGTATACGCTCAAACGTCTAGAACTATTACTGTTGTTGCACTGTTTCATACTTAGAAGACATTGTAGTTATTTGTACAGATGAAATAGGCCTACTAACATAAATTTCAATGTCAATTGATCCTCCATAAGGTTTCAGTTCCGGAGTGACTACTACGACACGGAACAGCACTGAAAAATTGGTACATTTTATTCAGAATCATGTTTAATTACACATTACCAGCAGGGTGCGATTTGTGACCTGGAGCAGTTGGGAGGGGGATATGTCGAGCTTGGGGGGATGTAGTTGTTGGAAACTGTAGCAGTGGGGGATGTAGTGGTGGGGATGTAGCAGTAGGGAGGATGCAGTTGGGCAGTGGGGGAAAGATTCCTCCCTTCCCCCCGCAAATCGCGCCCTGATTACCAGCATTGCTATCATGAGCTTAATCATCATCGCATCAATCAATGAACCAATCAATAATTTTCTGTGATATTGCAACGCAGGGCATCGGACTTTGTCTCAAAGCATTGTTATTACAATCATGCAGTATAATCTTAATCTTCATCGCCTCAATCAATGAATCAATCAATACTTTTCTGTGATATTGCAACGTAGACTTTGTCTCAAATCATCATTTCTGTCTTATGAATTGACGGTATTAATACAATTCGTCGCAACACTGACATCACCGGGCGCAAGCTAAGCAAACCCGGGTTCGATATTTTTGGACTTATATGGTATATCTACACTGTAGAGTACTTGTACATGTCCATCAACGTGAAATGGACATTAATATGTGATGACTAGCGCTATAGGCTGATGAGCTGATGTCTTGTACTTTACGATCAAGGCGTTATATATAAATTACTCATCTCCATCACACAGCTGATTGTCATGACTTTATGGCTCTTCAAATATTATAGGCCTAGACCTTTGTTTTCTTGTAACTCGCAGCTTTGATTCGTTCGTGAAGTAGTGTTTTTCTTTCATAAATTTGTTAATCTGTCATGAGATCCCCGATTCAGAAACATTTCGGTCGATTCTGCTCCAAGAACTGGCGTCGCCAGTGTTCAGAATTAGGGGCACCGGCATTTACAATTTCGACCAGAGAATCTCGGGAGCTCCCACAACGGGTTCTGTTGCAGTATCCCTGCCGCAGAAATGTTGAGTAGTATTGGATTCAAATCTTGAGTCTTGATCATACTTTCAAAGCACATAACGACACGTCGGCAATCATCCTACCCCACTGATAGAATGCTAGCCTCGATTTTGCACGAATCTCGTCACGCCCAGTCCAGGTCCCAATAGGCGGCGCCTCAGTACCTGTATCTCTCGTGACAGCAGCGATCATGGTCATCAGTTTCCATAGTGGGTTCTGCATGGTGTGGGACCATACTGTCACCCAGCCGCCCACAATTTTGGGCAATGCTAGATTCAATTCTTGAACTTTGGGGCACTGTGCAGGACGACTAGGCGACAGCTATTCGTTCATCACCTTACCCCATTACACAAAATATATTTCTTGACATTTCTTATTGAATCTCGCAACTAGTCTTTTCTTTATCAGAGGGTCTTCCGCTGCCCCTCCTATGACTGCGCTAACGGACCTCATGACGTGTGTGTATGTGTGTGTATGTGTGTGTGTGTGTATGTGTATGTGTATGTGTATGTGTGTGTGTGTTTTGGGTATTTATAGACGCGTCCGTCAGAAGACGATGGGCTGTGTTACATCAAGACGGACTCTCGCATTCCATTTATTCGGACAGGGGATGGGGGAGGGGTTTGGTGCAACGTCTTGAACACCCCCAGCGTGGTCTGAGTCGAGTCAGACGCAGAACGTCGAGTAACATTAGAATTGGGCGATGGATTCTCGTGCATGCTTTACATACATTACTTGTGATTCTTTATTGATCGGTAAAATCTGTAGCCTAATACAACTAAGTATATCGATTTTGTCGAAATTAATCTTAGCCCCCACTCCGGAAAATTGAAAAAGATTTAATCGGCTTTGCGCAAATCCCACGACTGCTGCCAGCTCGACTATGGGACCTGGGACCTAATTCCATCGTCCTCGGGTTAATACGCGAATGGTTCCGGGCGTTCTCCCAAGTCGGCGCAGCTGTGAATGGGTGCAATAGATCACGTATAGGCCTATCATTCGGTAGAAGGAGAGGCGGAGAGAGAAAGATTGGCAACTGCCAGTGTTTATTCTTGGTTTGAAATCCCCCCAAATGACATTTTGGCAAGTAGTTTGTCCTCCCCAATGCCTGTCTCCCCCCAAAAAAGTAAACTCTCCCCCAATGTCCAGGTGACTAGAATAAACATTGGGCGACCGCCAACATTCAGAAGATGCCGTAAACGTTAAGGTGTTTCTTAAATTCCTCTACAGACGTTGACCCTATTGGTCCGATTGTACCTTTACCGTATGCCATGGACCATTGATGGGTAATAAAGTGTGTTGAAACAATTGTATGTTGAAAAACGTCTAGCCTATTGCCAAACAAACGCACCATAGCAATGAACTATAATTGTTATCGTAGTTGTAACAATAACCTGTTTGTCCGGGTTTGTACATTGGTTTGTCAGTCTGAACAAATATAGACAGAGTCTTTCGTTGGCAAGAAAGTGGCCTGGAATCATTGATAGTGAGACCTCCTGTTCCCAACGCCACCAACACGTAATCGGTTTCCGGCACATCGTCTGGTATCTACAACGAAAGTAAATCATTGTCGCTTTCATAAGACCATGCGCAGGTCGCAGCAAATTCTCGATCATTTTTAAGGTACTGCTCTTAATAACGAGGCACGTATGAAACTGATATTCAAAGCAAATGAAGATCTCAACGGATTCAGCCGAAACGCTGATGACAATCTCACAAGGCACCCAATAGGCGAATAGGCTTACGCATCTCTGCTCTGCTCGTATTTATGTCCTACGCTAATTCAGAGGTTTTCAAACTTGTTCAGGCTGTGGACCTCCTAGCGTGTCATTGTTTGATGGTGGACTCCCACCCCAGAAATCATGCCAATCGACAATCATGTAGGTCCCTGCGCAGCACTTGATTTTATTTTTAAAAATATGCATTGCTAAAAGGCGACGTTCTAATTTAGAGTAGACAATTTATTGATTTTCTGTTCATTTCATAATTTTTTGGCGCATCGGCAATATCTGGATGCAGATTTGTCAAGTGGAGTTTCAATTTCGCATTTTTAATTGAATCGTTGGTTAGTTTCCAAACACATAGGCCTAAGTTTAAAAAGAGTTTGTTCATCATTTGCCCCGACTGCAGCAAACCCGTACGAAATACATTCTTGCTAACAATTAATGATTAGTTACAGAATTCAAAGTTGAGCATTAGGTTGCAAAATTCAAATATATAGACTTAGGTAGTAAAATTATATAGACAAGCATACTGTAATGATGTTCAATACTTATCAATTTTATATGCAGTTATGTACGTACCTTCAGAGACACAATCTTTGGACTACCTGAAACATTTTGAAACAAAGACATTAGAGCTTAATAGCACTTAGATCCCCTAAATGTGTGGCTTCAATCGGGCCATTATAGGTTCAGCTACAGAAACAGTGTCATTGTAACATCATCACATATCGTTTTTCGTTATATGAGGTACGGAAGGGAAGGGTCGAGATGACATATCTCCATATCTCTAGGATAACGTCACCTCGTTTTTCTTAGGGACGGAAGGGTGTAACGTCGGGATGACATATCT
Organism: Metaphire vulgaris; assembly: GCA_018105865.1. NCBI lineage: Eukaryota > Metazoa > Annelida > Clitellata > Crassiclitellata > Megascolecidae > Metaphire > Metaphire vulgaris. The sequence goes on along the minus strand of CM030839.1, from coordinate 8,308,280 downwards.
CCATATCTCTAGGATAACGTCACCTCGTATTTCTTAGGGACGTTTAATCGGCGAAAGGAGATTTTGTCAGAAAAAAACTTTTACGGATTCAAAATATCTCCGAGATATATGTTTGCTTCTTGGAGGAGACGCAAGAGTAGAAACGTAGTCGCCTCAACAAGCAGTAAACGTAATTCTGTGTTTCCATCGCAAATAATTATTGGGAGGCAGCGCCCCTTCTTTCTCCTATTCAAGTGAGTTTCATTATAGCACTCTTAGGCATGTACATGTAATTTCATTGATTTATTTGTTGCGCTAAGTACCGTAGTGCGCATCAATTGTGATATGCTTCAAATTAGGTTATTTACTACTGTATATATTATAGCACCTAGGCATACTGCACATTGTCTAAAATCTTTATCCGACGGTAGAGAAAAAATTAATTTCGATTTGATCTAGCTGTGAAAAGATTTGCTTACTAGAAATAGACGTTGCACCGGCCTTTATGCGCAGATCGGGGTATGTTGAAACAAACTATATGGCCTACCATTGATCGCGCAATCGTCTCTTTCATCGCTAACCTTGCTTCCTGACCGAACGTACTGTTACATCATCCTCGTTGGCATGTCATCGGGGCTAAGTTTTTCTTGAAGGACCGCTCCTGACCGACTTTGCGCCGGACTTCTTACATCATCAAATTTTTTTCCATCATCTCACTGGTTTTAAATCGCCACCTTCTGAAAATCATTGACATGTCAGCGGTGTCAAAGCGCAATTTGATTTTGGATTTTAAACCATGGCCAAAGCGCTATATAAATTGTCCTGGATAATAATAATAATAATAATAATAATAATTTTAATAATAATAATAATAATAATAATAATAATAATAATAATAATCAAATTTTATTATTAATTGGTTCCAAACAAGTCTAGAAAATCTAAGCTTAGTCAAAATTTCATTACCGCAATTCAATTAATAAAATGGCCAAACAGAATGCTTCCCGTTAACTAACCATTTTTTAGAGTTTTCTGTTTTTCAACGAGGACCGTGTTATTATTCGTCCGAATGCTGAGTGTCAACGCCACCTTTTCGCTGACTTTGAAGTAGAGCGGCGGTCAAACAAAAATACTAAAGATGGTCGGAACATATTCGTAGCAAATCGAATGCTATATTCTAAAGCTAATCTAATCTTAAACTCATGAGCGCCACTTTCTTAATGCGTATGATGCAACCGATTGAAATAACAATCACTAAACGATGACGAAACAAAAATAAAATCACCAGTTATGAGATATGTTCGCAGCCAATCGAATGCCATATTATGACGTTCTGTTGTGTCGCAGCCCGCATGGCTCCATACACACCATTCCTTTCTATTCTTTACGGAGTAACTGCGTTGCAGTACCTCTCGTTGGCCTTCTCTCTCGATCCTCCATTCGACGTACTCAAAGAATTGAGGCTCTCCGGCTCGAGCCATGACGAAGACTATGAAATACCATCCTACCAAACCGGTGTCCGATCACTTTCCTAGTAATTACCAGTCAGGCAAAAGGACTACCTTTAAACTTTGCTTACTTGTCCACAGTGTGCTACATTTCAACCAGCTATCGTATCACCTGTCCTCGCTAAACGTCCGGACTCATGGAAACTCAGTCAGATCTACAAATGCATCAACTATGCAGATACCACACACTTGCACTACTCTATGTACCGGGTAAGCGCGCCTTTTCACAAGTTTTACTGATTGTGCCGAGACTACGGAATTCACTCTCAGCATTTGTCCGCTCCGCTGTGTCTCTGAAGACATTTCGATCAAGACTCAAAACTTCCCGCTCTCTTTTGCCCATCCGCCATTACGGTACTCGGCAAATGGGGCTGAATTATTATTGGGGCTTGAAATTAGGGCTTACGGTTCTGCTTTGGAGCGAACATCGACTGAGGCCAAGTGCATTAAAAATGGCGCTGTAGAATTTCCTACAGTGCAGGTTGACATTATTCCTATTGTCACACTTGAAACGGCAGTTTAAAAGCCATATTGGAAGGAAACTTATACAGGCCAATCCACTGTGCGAATTCTCACGACTAATAGGCCTAAATATCATGGAAATCGCCTTATTACCTCAAGGTGCCTCTTTAATAGTAGCATTTTATTTTGAACTGTGAAAATATATCGATTTCGTTTCAGCGAAAGAGGGGGATGTTGTCACAGAAGACTCCTAAGCCAAAAATATTTTCAACTATCAATCGTTAAAATGGCCGATTTATAAAGATGCGTCCTGTTTGTCAGATAATCTGTATATAAAATATCAACATCAAATGCCACTTATGCCAATAGTCACCAAGTGCCGCGCCGGTTAAGTTGATCAGCGATATTACTATTTATAGCATCGTTAGTTTTAGATAATGACTAAGTATTATGAACTTTACCACGGCATTAGAAATTGCGATTGGGTCTTGCCTCTGACCAACCTAATGTTAAATATTGTAGATTTTTAGGCTTGATATTTTGGATTGACCAGTGGTAAACGCTAAGCGACGAATTGCGCTCAAGATTTTTTTGGTGGCGATTTAGCCCTATTATGCTATTATGGTTGTCAGTGACTCCGTTGTTTGACCACCAAGAATACGAATATGTGAAGATGAGATTTATGTTCGAACATTTGTCATACTCAGAAATGTTATTTTTGAATGTCTTTGAGCTTCAATAAGTACTGAAGATTGACGCGGTTCGCTAACCACAGCCAGAGAACCAGTAGCCAGAGCTAGCCAGTGGGTTGGTACCGCTGTTGGGCCTTGGCCGAAAAGCAGGCAATACGCCCTAAGCTGAACGAACTCTGTGAACATCGTCTGAGAATTTCTGACGCGCAGACAAAAGGAGGTCGTCGGGGCGAGCGTGTCTCGTTCATAATACTGTATATTCGTACCTTTGTTGGCATGACTCTCTGCATGGGAGACTATTATTTTCATTCTTTTCCGTTTGCAATATTTCTACCGGTAAAAATTTTTACCCCTTAGAATGCCGCACCTATAGGACCCCGCCGCCAGAGCCAGAGCCAGTAGTCGAGCCAGTACAGAGGACAGCCAATTTCTGGCTTAGAAGTGCTGCTGAGATCGATTAACAATCGAAATATGAAACTCTCTTATATTTTAAATCTAAAAGTTCCTTCAGTTTACATGGTCCACACGGATAGCCACCGACAGTACTGATTCATTTAGCTGTCATTCTAAATATTGTTTAGACCTAAGTGCAGACGCATTTCTTCATCTAACTCTAACTCTATGTGTGTGTGTGTGTGCGCGCGTGTGTGTGTGTGTGTGGGATAGGGTGATGGTGGTGGTGGTGTGTGTGCGTGTACGTGGATATCTGTTGGTTTCTGACTAGAATTATCGAATGTTTCTGTTGCATTTCGCCGAAAACCAGATTTGATTTGATCCTAGTTTGTAAGTTTTATGCCTACACTAAACCCTGAACCAGAATTCTCCCTCATAGTTAAATTAAAGAACATGTCCTGTTAGTTTTGTTTAACCAAGAAATTGACCTTTCATCTTGATTCACCTGAGAATAGGGCCAGCTTACTAGACGCAGTTGAAATATATTACGCAATGAAATATATTACACAGGACTCATTTTCCTAAACAAATCACGGTGGAGCTACTAGGTGAGTAAGAAAGACAGGCAGTTGAAGTATGAGGGAGCATATGTTTAATGATAAACTTACGCATAATGACCAAAGTACTTACGGCCCTTGTTTCTCAGTGAAAGCAGTCTTCATGAGAGAAAAGCCAAAGAGTAAAAACAACGCACATGACGCTCGAATCATGATTGCTGCTACGTTTCTCTCCGCTGTCCTCTGAACTATAATTGACAACACAGAGAATCATAGTTTTTCACAGTTTTAGATAGTTTTTTAATCACATTCACACGCCGATAAATCGATAGACCTATATATTTGGTCAGTTGCTGTAGAGCTCTGATCTGTTTGATAAACTTTGATTCTATACGCAGATAACAAGGCTGCGAGAATCGCTTAATTTTTATAGACATGTGTGATGACAATAGCAATTAAGAACGATGCGTTTTTAATTCTGGAACACGGGCTATGCCCTACCTAGCTCTTAGACGACGTGGCAGAATTTATCCAAATATTAGTCCTTGCGAGTTTACATTAACTAGATTGCCATACTAGTGACAAATTGATAAATTAACCAACAATGGCTTGCGAGGATCTTATTTTACTTCATTTTTTCCAATTAGGTCAATTTATATTGAACCTATTTTGTCAATATGAAGAAGAAGAATAAGAAGATGATGATGATGATGATGATGATTATGATGATGATGATGATGATGATGATTATGATTATGATGATGACGATGATGGTGATGATGACTGTATCAATGGCTGCTTTAGTGGGAAGGTTTGGAATCATCTGAAAGTCATTCCCGTTCATTTCTGACATACATACAGGCAACCACTTTGCTCACTTTTAGCTAAACAATTGACAAAGCTATTGACACTGCCCCCTTATCTCCAGTGTATATATAAATAAGCTTTTATATAGGGGCCTACCCGTCTCGCAAATTAATAGACCCTCGATGACCATGCCTTACACAAGAATGTCATGCAAATATGAAATAATTGTTTCAATAACATGTTCAGAGAAAGCTCAGATAAAACTGATAATACAATATTGCATGCCAGTATTGGCAAATAGTAGATATCTAGTAGGCCTAGGTCCCTAAATTGCTACATTTAGCGATGATTTATGAGTAGGTCCGTTTCAATTGAAACACATGCAACATTGTCTCTGAAAATGTAATGTTCCTATAAACCGTTGGATTCTGCACCAATAAACGTGTAATTATATCCTGATAAGCCAGTGTTTATTCTAGGCCTGGTTTGAGGAGGAATCCCCCCAAGTTTTAAAATCCCCCCAAAAATTGTATATGTTGGCTTGGGGGATGAAAATTCCTTCCCCCAAAAAGCGTGGAGAGACAAATCTTGTCCCCCAAACATTTCAAACTCCCCCCAATGTCAAGGTGGCTAGAATAAACACTGCTGATAAACTGCTAACTGTCCTGAAATACGAAGTTACGTCAGTCGCATCTCGTTCGACATTGGTGACTGTGTAGTCAAATTCACACAAATAATACACGCTTTGAAGGTTATCCGCGCGCTCTCTTGCAGCATTTATATTGTAATTTTATTTTGTTGGCATTGAACTTGGCCTTCTTCTAAACGTCTGCCATAATTTTGCACTCATGCGTTGCACTTCGCGGTTGAAGTCTTTGATTCAAGAGCGGCTTTCTGCTTCGATACTTCACTTAATTTGCCCTAATATATAGGCTAAGCTTATTTACTTATGAATGCTCTACTGTAGGCCTAATATAGCCTATAGAGTTATGGTTAAGTTCAAGCACTAAGAAAAACACTTGATGACCGAAAATTCAAAGACATGGTAGACACCCCATGGCACCTTCGGCAATATTGGTGTAAAAAGCGTACAAGTGGGCTCCATCGTACAAATGGGTGCCTGAAAGCGCTTGAATACCTCGTCAAGTCTTTGTCAAATGTAAGATATAATTGATGTGGTGGCAGGTTGACAACCACCCCTACCCATAGTTGGGGTGGTTGCGAGGCTAAGCCTAGAGAAAAACATCGATAATCATAAAATCGTTTTGTAGGCCTAATGTAGCAGGACTCCTTTAGCCTAGTCACGAAGGGTTCGTGGCAAATGGCATGTCAGCACCCATCAACAATTTTCTATATTCTTGCCACATTATAGTGTATACCGCCAGGGCACGATTTGTAGGGGGAAGGGGGATTCCCCCCACTGCCCAATTGCATCCCCCTACGCTACATCTCTTCACCACTACATCCCCCACTCTGCTACATTTCCCCAACAACTACATCCCCCAAACTCTTTTCTCCCCCCAAATACCCCCCACTGCTCCAGTCACAAATCGCACCCTGTGTACCGCTGTCCTTCAAAGAGTAGAAGACTAAACAATTAAAGTTGACAAAATTTGACGCTTTTAGACTGTAAGATTTTTGATAAACCTAAAAGCCTATGGTCTAGGTTTTTTGAATTAACACATTTTCAAGCCTTGCTGCAGACGGTGCCTGACAATTCTGAAACCGCGGTGTCAGGCCCCGTGTCAGCTGCGCTTTGTAAATGCGCAGTAGACACTGTCAAACGCTACAGACCTTACAGTCCAAAAGATTGTAGGACATTCTCCCCCTGGACATAATCCCCTGGACATTATCCTCCCCGGTACACCCTTTTAAATGACACAGCCGGACATAATCCCCTCTTTGGTTTCTCTATGGACTTTGACTATAATCATTACCCACACCATAAACCAGACACTAAACACTAACCCTAAACGATACTGACGGCAGTCATGGCATCAGATAACCGATAAATACCTTTTAAAATTAAGATCTATTACTTCTTTGCCGGGGAATATGTCAGGGGATAATGTCCGGGAAGATAATGTCCGGGGTATTATGTCCAGGGGAGAATGTCCGTGTACCGTCCAAAACCAGTTGCTATTATTTCTGCCGCAGTTGTATTATGTACGATGCTTATAATTCAGCTTATCACTCACTCTGCGTAGACCGATCTGCGTAGAATCAAATACAACGCAAATACGCTTCGAGCTTATACAAGAATAGCGTCAAAATGCTTATAGTCAACCAGTCGAATTATTGCGTCGCAAAGTGAGTCGAACGCGCGTCCTTTTTAAGCGACAGCGAAGATGCAGTCGAACAAGTCCGCAGACGCAGCGCGTGACTTCTTCGGGCCGCGCTTCGTTGCGTCGACGTGCAAACAACATCTGCCGCAAACATAACACGTCATCAAAACAAGAAATGGAGTCAACGCACGCACATCAAAACAGCGGCGTACTTCACTCGAGAAACGAATACTGTGTGACAAAATAAAAAAATTCGACGATGAAGACGACGACGACGACGGTGACGGTGAATGAATGGGTGGCGCAGGTAGGCTGCATCCCCCGTGCCAAGCGATCGGCTAAACTTATGCAAGGACACAATAATTACATTTATGTTATCCTCGAGAACATATATTATTATTATTATTATTATTATTATTATTATTATTATTATTATTATTATTATTAAGACAATTTATAGAGCGCAGTAAGCTGCAAGCATAGTGAAGACTAAAGTCAAAAGCGCTTAACAATGAACATTATAAGATATATTAAACATATGCGTCTTAAGGCACTTGATAAACAAATCAGGGGCGGTCACAATTGACACGTTCTTCGGCAGAGAGTTCCACAGACTCGGATTGCCCCTCCGGAAGGATCTGTCACCGAAGACAGCCGTCTTGGACGGAGGAGGAACCAACAATTGACGACAGTTGCTTGAGCGAAGCCGCGATCGCCGATCGACCGCCGTAGACTTGATGACCGGGCCCGATAAGTAGCTGGGGCAAAAGGGGTCATACAGCGCCCGAAATGTTAGCCAACAACGCTTGAAGGCTATGCGCTCCGGAATCCTGAGCCAGTGAAGATTATCACGTAGAAACGGTTTCACGTGCTCGTTCCAACTCGAGCCAAAGATCAGACGAGCTGAGACGTTTAGCACCGACTGAAGACGATTTAGTTGGTTGACAGGAAATCCGAGCAGAACGCTATTACAATAATCTACTCGAGCTAAGACGAGGGCACGGACAAGATTGACGACGACAGGCACCGGCAGGTATCGACGGATCTCCCTGATCCTTCGCAGCTGAAAGAAACAGATACGAATGACGTTGTCCAAATGTCCGACAAACGAGAGTGTCTCGTCAAAAAGAACTCCAAGGAGACACAGTTCTGTACTCGGAGTGACATCAACATCACCAATCGGAAGCGTATTCCGGCATATTATGATGCCTCCTCCGAGGAGTGCTTAACCAGAGGAGTTCGGTCTTCCCCAGGTTCAGCGATAGTCGATTTTCATCAGTCCACCTCTGGACTGAGGAGATGCAATCCGTAATACGGGAACGCAAACATTCAACCTCAGATGGAGGGCAGGAGGCGTAAACCTGAACGTCATCAGCGTAGGCATGATGGGCAAGCCCACACGTTTCAATGATACGACCAATGTCAACCACATAGAGTATAAACAATAGTGGACCGAGTACAGATCCTTGTGGCACTCCACTAAGAACACGGCATGGAGCCGATCGACGTATGTCCATTCCAGCTATACAGACTGAAACCTGTCGGCCAAGTAGTTCCGAATCCAGGACAGAGCCAGCCCTTTTAGACCAAAAGTGTATATATATATATATATATATATATATATATATATATATATATATATATATATATATATATAGAGAACCATCGAATCATGTCAGTTCTTTTTGAAGCCTTTTTATTTAATCATCCCAGAACAGCTGCAAATGGAGTTTTCAGAGTTACAGTGTTGAAGCAAAAATACACAAACATCGGCGTCCCAGATCGTTTTTGGTTTCCTCAAAGAGAAAAATTTACACGTAAGGCTATAAGCTTACATGCTGCTGCTGCTGTTGTTGTGATTGTGGCAATGTTTGGAAGCACGTACATACGCAAACAGTTTTTCTCCTCCATGGAGCTTAACGAGTCTTCATATTGAGCACAAAACTCACTGAAGAGCACTTTCGAGCAACACGTGGAGTTGCAGCACCGGAGGATATTACAACCATTGACATCTATAAATAGCCTAGACTGCTCATGGCCTATAGCTTGTCATTGCAACCACTGAGGCTAAAATGCCGCCATCTTGCTCGGATCAGAAGTCTGTTACACGTTAAGGATTTAATGTGGTAAATTCGTTAAAAATGCCATCATGCGCAGCGATTAGCTGTACAAACAGAACGGGAAAGAAGTATGCGGTTGTTGGACGGACATTCCACCGGTAAGACGTTGATAAAATGGTATCACTTTGTAGTTGCCCCAGTTATGACCGCCCCCGTTATGATAGCCCCCGTTATGACCGCTCCCGTTATGACCGCCACGGCGCCACCGTCCGGAATTGTTACCATGACAAATAAGTAAACACGAAATTTCTATAGCGCTGCCAGAAAGCTTGGCGCATTGCACCAGCTTCTTCACGAACGCTCAATCTCTATCAGGGCATCTTACAGACTACCACTCTCAATCCAGGAAGTATTATTACTATTAATGTAGCTGTCTACCAGGAAAGGCCGCTATAATAAATGCCTATCAAAGCAGCCGCACACAATTTTCAAAACACGTGGAACACCCGAGGTCACACATGGCTAGTCAGCGCTACCAGAATGGACATGTTTCTGCAGCTGGCTTCATCACCTGGGACGTAGCTAGGCATAGGCTTGGGGGGGCTTAAGCCCCCAAGCCTGAAGCTAGCCCCCAAATGAATTCAAGCCCAAAATAGCGTTGCGGACTCAAAAAGAAAAGGAAGGAGGGAGAATTTTGGCCCCAAACCTAAAATCTTGGATACATCGCTGTTCATCAATGGTGTTATTCACAACCTTACCACTTTTTAACTGCTATCTCTACTTGCTACTTTGCAATTACATGTTGGCACCATTTGAATTCACATTTGCAATCAGTTATTACGTTGATATTATGCAGTAGCTCAGGGATGGGCAAAGTGCGGCCCGCGGGCCACTTGCGGCCCTCGAAGCCCTTTTGTGCGGCCCCCGACATCGAGATAAATTACATTAATGTGCGGCCCTCTAAACATTATGAAACATTTGACAACACCTTAATGGAAAATTCAGCATTAAAATTGGATTTACACTTTGGCACTTAATCGTTAACTTGAAATAATGTTTTTAATATTTACTAACTTACTAACATCCTGCATACATTTTATTTGTCATGATTTATAATTTGTTTTCAGTTTTCCATTGTCGAACTCATGTTTGACAATGCAGTGGGTTTACAACATGAGACGTGACGATTTCACTCCTAATACTTGGTCATGTCTGTGTTCTGATCACTTTACTGAGAACTGCTTTGATCGTCGGGCCAGACAACAAGACTCAGAAAATGCAGTTCCAACTTTGTTCAAGTTTCCTAAACATTTGAGAAAGGTTTGATAACAATTTCACTATTCATTACTGTTTTGTGACAAAGTAATAGTAGTGAATTACAGTACCTGAGTGACATTTTTACATAGTGTAAAAGTAAACGTCACATTTAAGTAAGAAATTCTAACACACGTAGGCCATATCGGTATTATGACAATCTGTCGAACAATGACAGTGGTCACGTCACAATATGATTTATTTACTGTATCTTAATAGGAAATGATCCATAATCAGTTTTTTAATGATTAATATGCAAAGTCAATTTGATTACATATTGTTGCTTGTGATCAGGTAATGAATTCCAGACAACTGCCTGTAATTCGTACAGCTGTTGTACCATCAGATGCACAGAATGAGCAGACAGTCAAACCAGAGCCAAGTGGACTGGCAAAATCTGAAGTAGAAACTGTTGTCGCCGACCACTGCTACTACACCATTGAGAGTCCACGTCAACTCAAAAGAAAGTTGACTACCTTTCACGACAGATGTGCTGCAATGAAAAAGAAATTGAAACTGGAACGACAGAGAGCATCCCGTTTGAGGAAACGAGTCAATTCTCTGCAAATCATTGTTGAAAATCTGCAAAAGCAGCATCTTGTAAATGAGCAGTGTGTTGAAATGTTGGAGAAAACTTTTTCTGGTGTTTCTAAGCAGTTAATGGAGCGAATTGTGCAACAAACAGGTAAAAACGTTACACGCAAATCTTATCCTAGTGAATTGAGAGCATTTGCACTAACGCTCCAGTTTTATTCCACGAAAGCTTATAATTATGTTCGCAAACATTTCAATCTTGCTTTACCAAGTCTCAGTGCTATTAGACGCTGGTACCAAAGTGTTAATGGTGAGCCTGGATTTACACAGGAAGCCCTTTCAGCATTGAAGGCACGAGCTGAACATGCTTCAGCCAACACCAAACCACTCTTATGTTCATTAATGATTGACGAGATGGCAATCCGTCAGCATGTTGAGTGGAATGGAAGTAAGTTTCGTGGTTGTGTTGATTTAGGCAGTGGAATTTGTGATGATTCAACTCCTGTTGCAACTGAAGTGCTAGTTTTTATGGTAGTATCTTTGTGTGAAAAACTGGAAAATTCCAGTAGGTTATTTCTTTGTGAAAGGATTGTCTGGCTCGATCGATCGTAATCTAGTTAAGCAATGTTTGTCAAAATTGTATGACATTGGTGTTAAAATTGTTTCTTTGACATGTGATGGACCCCACTGTCATTTCAAAATGATGAATGAGTTGGGTGCGGTTTAGATCCATTGAATCTTCAGGCATTTTTTGTGCACCCCAGTAATGCTTGTGTGAAAGTTCATGTGGTGTTTGATGTTTGCCATATGTTGAAGCTACTTGAAACACTCTCTCGCTGAATGCGAATACTTGTCGATGCTGATGGTAACAAAATTAAATGGGAGTATGTTGTTGCCCTACATCAGGTGCAGCAAAATGAGGGTATGCATCTGGCTAATAAAATTAACTAAAGCTCATTAACTTTCACACACAGAAGATGAAAGTAAATTTAGCAGCACAGACGTTGAGTGCCAGTACATCATCAGCTATTGAGTTCTGTGCCACATATCTACATTTACCACAGTTTTCTGGATCTGAGCCTACAGTAAAATTTTTGAAACTCATTGATCACCTGTTTGATGTTCTAAATTCACGTAATCCTGTTGCACGTGGGTTTAAAGCCGCATTGAGGCCTTCAAATTTTCATCTGTGGGATCCATTTTTAGATGAAGCATTTGCTTATATTATGAGCCTAAAAGACACTAGTGGTCAGTCGATGACGTCCGCCCGAAGGAAGACGCCATTTATTGGTTTTTTATGTGCGATACAGACTGTTAAGTCATTGTATTTCCAGTATGTTGCAGGTGCTGATGCACCAGTGAAATATTTATTGACTTATAAGCTGAGTCAAGACCACATCGAATTATTTTTTTCTGCTGTTCGTTCATCATTGGGATATAATAATAATCCGACTGCAAGGCAATTTATTGCAGCATACAAGCGACTTTTGATACGCCACGAAGTGAAGGGTATTGGTGGCAACTGTGCCCACCTGGATGGTACTGATATCCTCTTTTTAACGCGTGATGTGCATAGAAATAAAGGTGTTGTTAATACAGTTGATACTGATATTCTAGACATTTGTCTTGCACGTCATTATGATATTGTGACAAGTCAGAGTGATGAGGTATCACAGTTACAGCTTGAACACAAATATGCCAAAAAGTGTGATTTTTCATCATTGTCAGAATTTAAAGTAAATGTTGTGGCATATGTGGCTGGTTATGTTGTAAAAATGGTCCGTCGAATTCTACACTGCCCTGATTGCCTTGTGTCACTAACTGCAGCACCACTTTGTGAGAAACTGTTGTTTGTTAAATTGAAAGACAAAGGGGCTTGATAAAGCCTTCTGAGAGTGTTGTCAAAGTATGTGAGATCACAGAGCAGGCAATAAGCAGAATGATGGCTTCTTGTAAAGGTAACTTGCCTCTGGCTCTTGGGTCAAAATTAGTGGCAACAGTTTCTCTATCTGTGTTAAGTGAAGTTGGGGAATCGAAAAGTGTGTTTGCTGATCTTTATGATCACATGTTTGATTCTAGTCCGGAAAGTAATCATGTATACAAACTAATCAAAGTTATCAGTCAGTGTTACATTAAGATTAGAATGCATGCCATTGCAAAAAGATACACTGAACACAAAACTGGTACCAAAGTGCGTAAGCAGCTGACCAAACTAGTGTTATTCAAGCACCAGTAGTTGATAGCCATAGTTGTATGTTGCCATTTTGATGTAAACCTGTATTTTATTGTGGTCAAGTTTTTCAATTTCTGCTGTAGTCATTAATGTAGCCGTTTGCCAGTGTTTTTATACAGGCCTGTAGCCATTATACCAGTGGTGAATATGTTATAGTTGTTGTTATTCTTTTGTGGTGATCTTTTGTAAGGCGATTTATTTCATTGTATAATTCAGGGTTTAATCAAGGCCGTTTGCCAGTGTTTTATACAGGCCTGTTAGGAGAGGAGATCCCCCCCTCTAAGACCTCAAAATCCCCCAAATCACAGCACTTACACAAATTTTGCATTGAACTGTGTCTTTTCCTCTCCTAACAAGTCGATCCCCGAAAGTTTTAATTCCCCCCCCAAGGCTTGGAGTCTGGATAAAACACTACCTGTTTGCCCTTTCCCCGAAAATTTTGACATACTGCATCAACTTACAGCACTCCCCAAGCCCCACTAGCTGACTTCCCCCGGCCTTTGGTTGTCGGATCTTCCAATAAACTGAGCATTTTCAGATCTAGGCTTAAAACGCATCTCTTCCAAATAGCATTTCCTCCATAGTCTGTCTTGCTGTTTCCCTCTGACTGATCATGAATGACCTGGTCTTTTGCGGATGGATTTGAAGTACCATCGATTGATACCCTTGAGTATTAGAAATGGTGCTATAGAAGTGCATAATTATTATTATTATTATTATTATTATTATTATTATTACTGTGACTCATCATTGCCAGTTAGATTTCTACGGTTTCTCTCTGTGCTCTAGATATTTTGAAGGCTTTTGATCGAGTTAATCATTATGGTTTAATGTGTTTATTATTGAAACGCCAATTTCCAAGGTGTGTATTTTCAATTATTTCAGATTGCTTTAGTAAATGTAATAGTGTTGTTAGATGCTTGTATGATAGTGATGTTAGATGCTTGTAGTGCTTTATCCACATGCTTTGTAATTCACGCAGAGGTTCGACAGGGAGGTTTGCTGTCGTCTGCCTTGTACTGTGTATATATATGAGTTCAGTGGCAGTTCCACCATGTTAATGACTGGGGATGCATCCTCCCCACTGGGGTTACGGATGACCTCTTTTGCTTGTCAGCCTATTTTCTGGTGAGTTTTAACAAAATTTAGTGAAAAATACTACAAATTACCTTCTCTTTTTTTGCTCACGTCAGCCTTTTTTGCAAGGTTTATTAACATTTAGTGGGAAAAACACTAACAATGACCTTTTGTCTCTTTTCTTTTGTTTTTCCTCTTCACTTTGCATCCCCCACAAATTTCCTCAAAAAGCATCAAACTCTGAGCTGGTGACTGTTGAATTATTTAAGTCGTTTTGTCTACGAATCCTTATGCATGCTGTTGAAATAACCACAACTAGTAAAGCTAACATGAATTTGCTGAATAACTGTATAAATAAGTGCTTATGCAAGATTTTTGGCATTGGTTGAGGCAAAATATCACTGTAATGCAAAATAAAGATATATATATATATATATATATATATATATATTTACTACACAGTCTTAGGTACCTCCTGTAGAAACATCATTACCTTTTGGTACTTTAAAATGAAAAAGTGGGCCATAGAATTAGCAGTTGCTAAGCCACGCATACTGGTGTCAAGAGCATTCCAAAGGATAGGGCCAACTGATTCAAAACCTCGTTTAAAATGAATGAAGAACATTAAGACTAAACAGAGGTCACTTCTTCTGGGTGAGCACTTGTATGGAATTATAAGAATTGTTGCGTCAGCAGAAGGCGCCAATATAGAGCATTTGTGACGACAAAAACAATGTCATACCTAACATTTAATTCTTCTATGCAAGTCTGTAAGACTAAGTTGACTAGCTGCCTAATATTGTACGTATGACTGCAACAGTGTAACAATATAACTAAAAACAGTCAATTAATTGAAAATTGTTATTCCTGTGATGTAATGTAATACATTACGATTTCTTCTATAGTGGCCCCTGGACCTGGTTCAAACTTGGGGTTTGGCCCTTCGCTTGAAAGGGTTGGACAACCCTGCTGTACATAATAATTTGAGAGTCTCATCATGGGGAGTCTGACTCCTTGTCTTTGTGGGAGATTGTCACCTCCCAGTTCCCATTCCATTGGCTATTTAAAGAGTAGACAAGTCAGCAAACAGTATAGCTATAAATTTTGCCATTCCTACCACAATGCTCAAACACTAAATGAAAGTCAAATAGCCTCTCTGATGTGTGTTATAACGTCAAACAGTGGACTTGGATGTGACTTTCAACACAGAAGAAATCCTACTGAGTCTGAACCTCTTACTTTTATTCAGCAGCAGCAATTTATTTATTCAGCAATTCAGCAACATAAGATCAGCAACATACACAGACATACATAATGACGCAAGAAGCTTAACTAACTTATACTAGAGAAGTCAAAATTAAAACTCGTATATAAATTAATTAAGTAACTAAAGTAGTAAAGTTTATATTATAATCCAATTATTCTTACGTAGCTGTCTACTAAGATTATACGAAGGCCGCTATAGTGATGTACATAAACGGCAAATAGTTCGCCACAGAGATACTGATCAGATAGTTTTATCATGCGTGTTCAACGTGCGCTATAAAAATGATAAATTACTTTAGACAGTCTGCGCTTTTATTACCAAAGGCGAAATACAATAAAGTAAAATTATTACATTAATTCATCAGACTAATAAATTATTTGAACCATTATAGACGGAATGGTATTCAAAAAGACCAAATAATTCAGAATAATGTGTTCTTTAACTGGACTGTCGTTGTAGCGGCAAACAAAAATATAGTTGAGCATCCATTCGCTAGGTGTTTCGTGTTTACTTGCTTACTTACTAGGTGGCGGCAGCCATCTTGCTAGGTGAGGACCGTGGCCTCAGATTAACGGGCCTATGAGCAGTCTAGGCTATTTATAGATGTCAATGATTACAACTTAACGCTCTGATTGATGAAACACGTACGTTGCAATTTTAGTGAAAGTTGGCCAATAAATTAATTTTGAGATGACGTAATAAGCAAATGTGATTTCGTTGTTATTCTCTAGCAGTCAGTAACCAATAAATCATTACCACACCAGAGTAATATAATATAATATAATATAACAAGGTTTAAAGTGGTTCAGTAGGGACTGCCCTGTGTGAGAACCACTGTTGTTCCCGTCCAATCTAATACCCTAGACTACTGAGGTTTATTTTGAACTCGTTTACAGTTGTAGCCATTACTATCCCCTCATCCAGTTCATTCCATCTGTCCACCACTCTTGCACTAAAAAAATGCTGTTTATGTCTCCCAACCCGTTTCTTGAACAGTTTCATGTTGTGTCCTCTGGTTCTATCATACTGCTTCATTGTAAAAATCTTTCTCTTGGCATTTCCACTTTGTTTGTTAGTATTTTGTATGTCTCGATCAAATCCCCTCTCTCTCTTCTTTTTCCAGGGTTGTCAATCCACAGTGATTTAGCCTTTCCTCATAGGTTAGTTTATGATATCCCTTGATCATTTTTGTTGCTCTGTGTTGCACTCTTTCTAAGGTCTCTATGTCTTTCTTCAGGAATGGACACCATGCTTGAACACAATACTCTAAATGTGGACGTACCAATGTCTTGTAAAGTCTTACTATTACATCCTTCTCTCTGCTCACTATCGTTCTTTTGATCATACCTAGAATTTTGTTGGCCTTATTAGCTGCCTCTGCACATTGCCTAGATGGCTTTAAGCTGTTATGCATGATGACCCCTAGATCTTTCTCCTCGTTTGTAACTTTTAGTCCCTTCCCACATAACTTAAATTCATGATCTGTTCCCTTCTTCCCAATGTGCACCACCGAGCATTTATCTGTATTAAAAAGCATTTGCCAATCTGCTGACCACTGGGATAGTCTATTAAGGTCTTGTTGTAAAATTTTTGCTTCTGCTTCACTATCACTCTGTCCACACAGTTTTGTGTCATCAGCGAATTTTGAAATTTTTGACATTATATCATCATCGATGTCGTTGATGTATATTAAAAACAATAGAGGTCCCAACACTGAACCTTGTGGCACCCCACTTATGACCTCAGCCCAATCTGAATACTTGCCTCTTATACCTACCTTCTGTCTTCTGCTCTGAAGCCAATTTTTTATCCATCCAAGAACTTTACCTCTAATTCCACTGGCCTGAAGCTTGACTGCCAGTCTTGAATGAGGTACTTTATCGAATGCTTTTGCAAAGTCCAGGTATATTACATCAACTGCTTTTCCCTCGTCTAGCTTGTCATGAATCTCCTCTAAAAAGTCTAGTATGTTTGTTAAGCAAGATCTTCCTTTAATAAACCCATGCTGGCTATCCTTTAAAATCTTGTGTCTCATAAGATGGTCCAATATATTTGCTTTTATTATTTTTTCCAGAACTTTGCCTATTATACAGGTCAGGCTCACTGGTCTATAATTTCCAGGCTCCCCACGGTTACCCTTTTTGAATATAGGAGTGACTACTGCATCCCTCCAGTCCCTATAGGGACTATTCCCGATTCAAGTGACATATTGAATATTGTGGCTATTACCTCACTAACCTCATGTCTTACCTCATACAGAAATTTTGAATGTATATTGTCTATTCCAGGGCTTTTGTCAGTTTTCATTTGACTTAGAATTTCCAGGACACACTCTTTATTGCAATTTATATCTGATAATACTTCGTCCTCTTTTCCACAAAATAAATTAATGTGCTTTGGTATGTTGGTTGTATTTTCCTTAGTGAACACTGATCCAAAGTAATCGTTCAGAATTGTTGCTGTTTCCATGTCATCCGTCACTGTTTCTCCAGAATCAGCTACTAATGGTCCCACTTTGTCTTTTCGCTTCATCTTACTTCTTGCATATCCATAAAAACTCTTGCTGTTCCGTTTGATGTCTTTTGCTAATTTGTTCTCATACTCTGCAATAGCCGCTTTATTTGTAGCTGTTGATTTGTTCCTCTTTTGCACGTAACTGGACCGTAACTGTTTTAATCTCACCTGTTCCAAACCTTCATTGCTTTGCATTTTTAGTCGGTGCTTTCTCAATTTCTTCCACGCTTTGTTTTTGGCCCTTCTCTTCTTCTGTACCTCTCTAGTAACCCATGGAAGTTTTTTGTTAAGTGTCCGCTGTTTTGGTATTGTTGAGTCCATAACCCTTGACATGCAATTTTTAAGTATCTTCGTATTTCATTGTTTCAAACATTTCCAGCCATGCCGCCCGCAGGTCACTGAAAAATCTTTCCAATAATTATGGTCCTCCGTGAAATTTAAGTTCGATAATGGACAGGGCGCGACTTGTAGGGGAATGGGGATTCTCCCCCCCCCCACTGCCCAACTGCATCCCCCTACTGCTACATCCCCCACCACTACATCCCCCACTGCTTCCCCAACAACTACATCCCCCCAAGCTCGACATATTCTCCCCACTGCTCCAGGTCACAAATCGCACCCTGATAATGGAGATCCCTGACCTAGATAGTCGATAGGCCTAATGCAGAGGGCATCTTTATTGATGACTTCATAAGGGGCCATCCACAAATGACGTAACGCACTTAGGGGGGCTCAAACATTTGTGACGATGTGCTACAACGGGGGTCTCCAGAAATGTGACGTCACATAGGCCTAATTGTAAATTTTTATTAGGTGACGACCTTTTAATTGTTGTTTGTCAGCATATTTCGAAAGGATAAAAGGAAAAAAACACAAGGTGAAAGATAAGGATGACCTTTTTTGCTTGTCAAGATTTTTTGCCGAAGTAGGGGAGGGGCTAGCGCGTCTTCAAGTCATATTTTAGGGGGTCTGACTTTTTCTGACGACGCGTTACGAATGGAGGCGGGTAAAAAACTGCCAAAATCGCTTTACGTCATTTAAGGATGGCCCCTAACGTCTCAAATGCCAGCTACAAGAAGATGTAGATAGATGACAGGTCCGGCTGACAGCGAAGTGGATATGTGACCGCAACAGTGTTCGCTACTGTTTTGTCCCATAGTTGAATTCAGTCGACGAGACATGCTAGCCTAATCGGGATCATGCCATCTAGTCTTTTCCCGTCTGATCTGCAGAGGCCAGCCTTAATTAATCTGAATATCAGATTTTCCAACCGAGAATGAAAACACCAGTAGGCCTATAAATAATTCGGTATTAGAATGGCTTGTTGGGGTGCGAGGTAAGCTTAAGTTGACAGCCTGGGCAGGACGAGTTGAGATGCAAACATGTAGGCAAGAAGGCACCGGAGATAGCCGATGGCGATTATTGCATCGGCCCCAGATTTTTTTCTTAAAGTCATCAGAGTAACGCCAATGAGCACAGACTGCTCACTTACCATACAGTCTGATATAGAAGGGTCGATATTCCGAAGGTTCGATATTTCTTCTATCTGATACATGCACGTAGGCCCTACAGTCTATTCTCGCTATTATTCAGGAAGAATATTACCCTCGATGGGAGACCACTGAGGGCCAGGAATTCAATAGGGGCACGGGGTCCCGAGCAGGGCGAGCCCCCCCCTGTTGAGCCGCCTCTGACGCGTTTTGCCTATTGATTTGGTAGACCTACTTGTACTCGGTATTACTGTAGATTCTGACGTCAGTCTAATGTTGGTTGTCTGTTCAGATGCTCAGGTATATTGGAACATCTGCTCGGATCAATGGTACACGCCTAAAGCTCTAGACAGAGAACCATTGCTCATGCCGATTGATTAGTCTGAAAACTCGATCGATTAAGTTGTTTTTCTGTTCTGAAATTACTTTAAAACAAAGTCGCAAAGCCGATAGCCCTACATCCTAGACTTTCCTTAGTACGCACTAGTTAGGTCTATTTAATTAATGTTGCCAAAACACGACTTTAGAGTCCTACTGTCAAAGTATTGTCAATGAAGCTAAATAGTCTTTGGCAGTGGCGGCTCCACCGGGGGAACACGGGGGGCCCGTGCCCCTATTGAATGCCTGCCCCCCAGTTGGGACCCTATACTTAATGCTACATACATTAAACAACAAATGGTTGGCCCCCATGATTAGAAGTTGCCACCCCAACGGCCCCCCACTTGCCAAATCCTAGAGCCGCCACTGGTCCTTGGTAGGCCTACAAGTAAATATTGCTCTGAAAATTTTATCAATACGTTTAATGTACGTCAGATTTTAATCAATGCTTTGTTTTATGATTACAGTGTGTTATGTTTGTTATAATAACATAAAGTTAATTTACTTGAGTTTAATACCTAATTTTAACGAGCTCACAACAGAACCTACACGGACAGTGACTCATCTCAGACTGCTCCTTACAGTGACTAATCTTCGACTGACCACGGCGGCTATCGCTCCGCCCCTTTAGCCCAATGTTAATCAGCTTCAGTCACTGGCCTATTCTAACCCAAGGCATGGAAGCCTAAAAATATGAATAAGCAGGAGGAACTACAATTGACAAAAGTTTACAATCTACATCAAATAAAAGCAAAATATGATGCAAGACTGACTTCCTAGGCTCAACTGAAAAGAAAAGCATCAGCAGTTACTAACAAGATGGCTATTGCAAATTTTGAAGGTAGATTAGCAAAAAATATAAAACAGAACAGTAAAAGTTTCTACAAATATTGTAATAGAAAGTTGAGACGAAAGGACACAGTCGGTCCCCTCTTGGACAGCGCAGGATGTGCAATAACAGACGATGTAGAAACTGCACAGATTCTAAATAACTATTTTTGTTCAGTATTTACAGAGGAAAATACAAATACTATGCCAGAAGCCAAAATTGTGTTTGATGGAAATGAAGAAGAAATGCTAACAGACATAGTGTGTACAAAAGAATGTGTTATCAAGGTTTTGACCAATTTAAAGACAGACAAGAGCCCAGGATTAGATGGCTTACATCCAAAGTTTCTTTACGAGGTTCGAAATGAAATAGGACATGCAATTGCTTTGATAATCAATGAATCACTCAGAACTGGAGTAGTACCACAAGACTGGAGAGACGCATTAGTCAGCCCACTGTTCAAGAAGGGAAAACGAAGTGAACCAAGCAATTACAGACCAGTGAGCCTAACATCTGTAATCGGTAAAGTTATGGAAAAAATACTGAAAGAAAGCATTTTTGAACATTTGACTAGGCATAAAATTGTTAAAGAAAGTCAGCATGGATTTACAAAGGGGCGTTCATGCCTGACCAACCTGTTGGACTTTCTGGAGGAGGTTTTTGATAAGCTAGACAAAGGCAAGGCAGTAGACATAATATATTTAGATTTTGCCAAAGCTTTTGATAAAGTACCCCACATAAGGCTGGCTGCCAAACTGAAGTCCTGTGGAATAAGGGGCAATATTCTCAGATGGATTGAAAATTGGTTGAAGGAAGAAGACAGAAGGTTGGCATTAGGAGAGGCCATTCGCAATGGGCAAGAGTTATCAGTGGAGTGCCTCAGGGCTCAGTGCTTGGGCCATTGCTTTTTCTAATATATATAAATGATATCGATGAAGGATTACTGTCCAAAATTTCAAAGTTTGCCGATGATACAAAGTTATGCAGAAATATAGACTTGGAGGATGATGCAAAAATTTTACAAGAAGATCTAAGGAAATTGTTTCAGTGGTCTGTGGACTGGCAGATGCTTTTCAATATTGATAAATGTTCTGTAATGCAAGTTGGGAAGTCTAATAATGGTAATGAATATTCTTTAGGGGGGAAGGTTCTAACCACAACAGAAAAAGAAAGAGACTTGGGGATAATCATCCATAGAAGTATGAATCCATCTCACCAATGCATGGAGGCAGCAAAAAAGGGAAACCAAATGTTGGGAATGGTGAAAAGGACAATTGTGAGTCGTGACAAAGAGATAATCATTAAACTTTATAAGTCATTAGTAAGGCCTTATCTAGAATACTGTGTTCAGGCTTGGAATCCATTCTTGAAAAAAGATATAGAACTTTTAGAAAAAGTGCAAAGACGAGCAACGAAGATGGTCAATGGGTGCCATAATTTAAGCTACTTAAAAAGACTTCAATATTGTGGACTGACAACATTAGAAAGGAGAAGAGAGAGAGAGGGATTTGATAGAAACATACAAAATAATGACTGGGAAAGTAGATGTGCCATATGATCGATTCTTTACATTGGCACACTATAGCAGCACAAGAGGCCACAAGTGCAAAATTGTTTAAGCAGAGGTTGGTCAACAAAGAAAAACTTTTTTTAGTGCAAGGGTTGTGGACAAATGGAACAGTTTGGACGAGGTGGGAGTGACAGTTGAAACAGTAAACGGATTCAAAGGCTATCTAGATAAACTAGGTTATTGAATGCAGATGGTTACATCAGTGGTTTTCACACAGGCTTATTATTATTAACCGATCAAGGATTAAAGTGGTGGACTGTTGACAGGCGAGTGAGCGTGTACCATGGAGGACCAATGCTACTTTCCTATTTTTTCATTTATTACATTTATGGTAAAAAATAAATTAGCCAATTTATCTTAACGTCCTCAAATCCTCCATGTCACAAATTGTCAAATTGGACAACCCCTTAGTTAACCCAAATAAATGTGTATATATTTTACAATTTTCAGGAATTTTTTTAAAAATATCAGCACTAATCATTTGCCATTAGTCAATGATTCTATGTTTAAGAATTTGATAGTACTGTATATTACTAATCAATTTTTAAAGATGCAAATACTGCATAATTAGTGTAGGTGCAACTGGTGTAAAGAAAATTGCAAAAGGTGTTGCATATGCTCCAAGGGAGAGAAGAAATATGAGATTGGCCCCTTCTGCTAGAAAATGTAAAATTCCTCCACACATCAGCCCTAAAATCCAGTGGTGGCTCCACATGGGGGCCCCGTGTCCCCCTATTGAATGCCTGGCCCCAAGTGGCTCCCCTGTTGGGACCCTATCCTTACTACCACATATCTATCTACAAATGGTTGGCCCCTCATGATTAGAAGTTGCTACTCCAACAGCCCCGCACTTGTCAAATCCTAGAGCCGCCACTGCTAAAATCTGGTGGGCTTTGCAAGGTTCACATCACCCAACTGGTTGTGGAAGACTCCATTGACAGTCAAAAAGTTTGGGCTTTTGTCTGCCTTACCATCCATTAATGGTCAAAATGTTAGGTCTGACCATGTTTCCATTGTAAAATAGTTTAACAACAAATAAATAAGAAAGTGAAAAAGTGAAACATTTAACAAATTTTTTGATTGCATGCAAACATTAATTTGCTCACTTAAACAACAAAAGTCAAATTGAAGAAGGGCGGACTGCATCAATTTCTGTAGATAATAAGACTCCATGTAGTAAGGTAAAAGCATAACAAAATAATGAACTGCATAAACATATTATACTAGAGAATTATACAATTTTAATCAGAACATCTTTCTTACTCCACAGAAGTTATAAACATGCATGGTACTGTAATACTATTATTGTAAATGAAGAAGTATAACTCTGTCTGATTATCAAAAATTCCAAATTGTAATCCAACAAACAAAATACATCAAGATTTGTGCTGTGGGAAAACAAAAATGAAAAACTTGTTTACAAGTCATTCTGGATGGAAATATGCACCAGAAAGTAATATTCATTCAAAAAAGAAGGTTGTAAAATCATAAATTCATTATTTCTAACAAAGTACAAGTGCATAGACATAAATGCAAAAGAGAAAGAATGACTTGAGAGAAATTTACATTAATTTTTACAGGCCATCCATGTTTGTATGTCCTACATCAGTTATGTTCACAACACTGTTTCCAAATGAAAAAGAAACCCTAAAATGTGTGCTTGCTCCCAAGACAGCAGTCTATGAACAGCATAAACCCCATGTATAAAGTGTATTGTAAATCATCAAAAGAAAATTGCATCACACACTGTAATTCTACACATATGGACTTCTTACCAATGATCAATACATTCAGTATCTCAATTTCCATGTACTGCAACTCCCTGTGCATTGCACAGTTAAATAATGCCCAAGTTTACAATTTACATATCACTGTCAATTGCTTGAAACAGAAATCTTTATCTGTTTGATTTTTTCAATTGTCCTGGCACAACTGGTATTTCCTGCTTTATCTTCATTTCTTACAGTAGTATGCTGGCATACACATACAATGAACATTGGGTGATAGAGCAGAAGGTCGAGGGTTCGAGACCTGCAGGAGTCCCAAGGTTGAATCAGCCTTCGTTCGCTAGATGGCGGTGGCAACTGAGTAGTGCTTTCCTTTACTTATGCACATACAATAATGTCTTGCAAAGCACTGTATGCAAATAGAAATACGAACATGTCCAAACATTTTTCTTCGGAAACTAGATTTGTTAATATAAATCTTTAACTGGAAATAGAACTGTATGGCTGCTGCTGAAATGAAGAATTCTGGACATCAAATACATCATGAGCTGCAAAACACTTTGGTTGATTATCAATAGTGCTTACAGGACTTTCGCTTGTATCACTTGCAGCTTAGATTTCATGGCAATCAAATACCTTAAATATAAACAAACTACATCAAAGTTATTCAGTAAAAATAAGAGCAAATAGAATAAATGACTTTTAAAAATTACATTTCAGTACATGAAACAAAGTTGTAGTAAAGACAAAGATACTTTTTATTTTGAACAACCAAAAATGTTCTATCTCAAATGTGGCATGAGTTTTTTTTAAAGTGAGCACTATATTTATTGATGTTGGTAAGTTTTGCCACAGAAAAATCTGAAATCTGGTAAATTTGACTTTTTGTGACCATATTTCAAACTGTCTCAAAAAGGTTGCAAATTAATATGATGCAGTATCAAAGACTTTTACTCATGACTGATGATCTTATATTGCACTAAGATTCAGGGTTCATCCATATAGTACATATGCAAAAAGGCATATTTTCATACACCCTCCTTCCTGTTACACCCGTACTACTACCTCTACCCACCCCATCCTGGTTGAAAAATTAAGTGTTAGCCATAGACAACCCCATAAATGCTTCCTTCCGCCAAGTCTGCCGGTCAATTATTTAATAACCGGGTGAAGAATTCTCATGACCAGTGATAAAGTCATTGTATTCAAATCTAATGTTTGTGAATAACCAGTCTTCTAACTGAGCATTTTTTTCTAAGTAGGCTTTATATAAATTTGTGCATATGTATGCATTCAGTCCAGAACCTTCCCCATCCCCGTACAAAAAATCTCCCAAATCCAACCACCTCTCTCTATCCCTCCGTACGTATGTACTATATGGATGGGCCCTCAGCTTGTTCAAGCAGTTGTTTCCAGCTATTACTCCAACTCTTTGCATAAATACCAAAACAGACAAACTGCAGACTATTTCTTAGACAATTACAATAACAATTTTTTTCAGAGAAGCCAAATTATTCAAGCCACATTTCAACTTAAAATTCAGAATTAAAAATACAAATGTCTACCAAATTATGAGATCTGCTCTCATAAAATGAAGGCTTCATTGCACAACTTGCTCTTTTGAAAGTATTTCATTAATCATCGACATCATCTCACCTCACTAAAACAGAAACATAAAGTATTCAAATACATGAACAAAACACAATAACAAAATACAGAGAGAATGACAGACACTTTATTATAAATGCTGAAGACCATTCAAAATATACAGAAAGCATTCACAAGTTCCAATAAAAATGATTACCGCATTACCTCGCGTATAAGATGCACTTTTTTCCTCAAAAAATTGGTGCAAAGTGTGGGTGTGCGTTATACATAGGAATCAATTTTATGTGCATACAATTTTATGTACATAAACATGCATAATTTTAAGTTTACTGTATATTCATGCATATAACATGTGCGTTATAGAGGTTTTACCTATGCGGTCAACAGTGGAGAGAAACTTTGTAGGCCTACATACTTCAATTTCCAAACAGAATTTAAAATAAAACTGTGACTGTCTAGGTAATACAATGAAGATTTTGACAAAGATAGTTAAACAATTGATGTAGGACAACTGTCAGTAGGGGAAACTTGTCTGCACTTCCAATTCTAAGCAGGTTACTGAATAGAGATTCCCAGGCGAAATGTTGGGTGCATATTATAATGTAATGTAATGTAATTAGCTATTTATATTGCACCTAATCAATCAATATTAGCAAGCGCATTACAATTTATGTCAATTATTATATGCACAATTAAACAGATGTGTCTTCAAATGTGTCTTCAATTATACATAGATATTAACATTTTGACACTATGATAACTCTAGAAACTAAGGGTGCGTATTGTAAACAGGTTCGTATTATACCCGAGATAATACGGTATGATTAGTGAAGAATATTGACTATGATTATGATTAATGAAGAATATTTAGTCAATAATGGTCCAAAAATGTTCAATAAATAGGGTATATAAATTGACAAGCAACTACTCAAAAGTTTAAGCTCCTGAATAAAACAGCAATTTTGTCAGATATATTCAACACAGAAATGTATTATAAGCATCAATTAAGTATATTGCCTAAAAATCCATCATACAACAGCCATAAACCAAAATTAATATTTATAGTCATCAAGTCACCCTTGTAAATAGATAAGATGTTGGGGACACATGTGGATGCACACAGTGATGAGGTCACATGCAACAATGAAATGATCATACCTGAAACATCGATGACTGATGATGATGCGACTTGTGTAGCTTGAAAGGAAGCGAGATGAGTGAAATCCAGATGAAAATTCAGTCAAAGTGATCGATGACAGCACCATGATTGATGAAAATCCATGATTTGCGAGAAACTATTATAGCTTGATCAACTGCATGATGGAGGGACTATAGCATATTGTATTAGCCATGATAAATGATCAACAGTTGAGGAAGAATCAATAAAAAAACTAAATTATCATCATGTGTCTGTAAACTGAGGTAATGTTTCGCTACCAAAACAGAATATATGACTAGTCCTATATCAAAAAGAAGTAGCGGATGTGACATGCCACAGGAACAAGGCATGCCATAACACAAATGCCCACAGTTTCTGTTCTTAAATTTTCAGGCCAGTGGTAGACACAAAATGCAATCACTGCAACTCATATTTCCCATTAGATTACCAAGATTAACCATTGAAGACTGAAGTGCATAAATCATCATTTTGCCATGGTCCACTTCTTTACCGAATTATATATGCTGCACAATGGATGCTGAGCCTATCCCATATCACTGAGTCACCTACTGTACCTCCTCACATTCCTTTTTATAATGCAGTTTCTTGCAAGCATCAAGAGTTTTATTACGGTAACTTTCAATGGTGTTTCTTTCTTTCATCATATCTATAACCAATTGTGTTCTGCTTGTTCTAGTCATGTCATCTGCATTTCTTATAGAATCAGTCATGCCTATTCCCACCATTTTTAAGGATCACTTTAGTACCATTCGTTTTTTCATCCTAGGCTTCATAGGCATAAAGAGGTTCTGACAGCACATCAGAATTATGCATCTAATAGTTAGTGGGTCATTTGGATATCTGCATAGCCAAATACAATTGTCACACAGATGATGAAAGAGTAAAAAAAACTGAAAAATTTGAAAACTTAGAAATTGTTACATATTGTAAAAAAAAGTTTTAATGATGTCAGGCTCATTTTGTCTTATTCATTGTCATTTGTAGAATAAGAAAATAATAGCTTTCTAATCATATATATAAGCCTTGTATTAAATCAAGGAATGTGACAACAAAGCATAAAATTAGAGAGTTATGTATACAGTTCAAATATTGAGGAAAAGATGGGATCAACTCTGAAAATCTGAAATCCTCAAAGACATCGAACAACACTAGTAGCTCTATAGAAGAGATTTCCATAACAGAAACCTAATTTATGACTATAGAACCTGTAACTTGTTCAATGTTTGCAATATAATGAAAAGTACTTCTTGGACATTCTCCCTTTTGAAACTGAAGGTTTTAGTTCTACTTGTTTGCCAGAATTCATGAGAAAAAACAAGAAAAAAAATATTGAAACATTTATTATTTCTGTCAACAAAATCCAAGATGCAACAAGTCATTAAGGTCAAAGTAGTATTTACCCACAGAATAGGCATTTATTTTTAAGGTCGATCAGTGAAACTTAAATCTTATAATCTTATAGTAACTGTGGAGAAAGTACACCACTGATCAAAATAAGTCCAATTTTCCAATTTAGGAAGTTCTATTAATGACATTGAACTAGACAAGCCTATATACTAGAGCTGTACCAAATACTGCCTCAAGTATGTCAACTGATAAATAAATATTTAATTACTTGGCTCAACATCAAATGACAAACCAAACCATCATGAACAAGGTGAACTTGGTAATGTTAAACCGAAATATAATTAAATTTTACACATTTTACGATTTTTTTCTTACTTTCTCACTGTTTGTAGCGTTCAACACAAAAAGCTGTACAAGAAGTCCTCAAGTTTTAGTGTGTAAAACAATTTCAAAAATATTTTTAAAATCGAGCTATCTTAATTACCAAAATTTGAATCAATACCACCGTCTGAACTGCTACCACCTCATGAAAAAGTCTGTGTTAAATTTTCTCTATATCTATTGCATTTCGCATCATCAAATATGCTTCTAATTCCAAGAACACTACTCTTAACTGTAGGCAAGAGAGCATTTCAAGCTGCCATCTCTCATCCATGGAACACCTTATCTGTTGAGAAACGGTCACAAGACTTTGTGGAGTCCTCAAGGAAGAAATTGAGACTCATTTCATGAGAATTTCATAACAATTACATCCTTAATCTTTTTTCAGCAATTTTAATGTCAGAAATTTGTAGCTCTGAACAGTGACAGCAGTGTTAACATGTGGGCTTACTTTAAATCATTCATTGGCCCATCCAATCATTCCTTTAATCAGACCTAATTAAACAGTCAGGCAGTTTTAAAGCCAAAAGACACAATGAACATCTTCAAACAAAAATCTTCTGTCTCTGCATGGATAAGAAACAAACAGCATTTGTCAAGACCGTATTCCATTTCCACAATTTTAAATTCTAACTGATGTCAACCAACTTTATAACATCAAATAACCTTCAGACTACAAAGTGCTTACAAGCATTATCATCATTTTTCTATTAAACAATCTGCCTATATAGATAGAAAAAATTCTAAACCATTAATGCAGAAATGATTTCTTGACATTGCTGAAAACATGTGTTTTCACAGTGGCTTAAATTCATCTTTTGTACTGAAAGGCAATCAGGAAAGTAAAGTCTTGGAGAGACTGGTTATTTTCATAGTCCAATATCTAAAACTTCTATTAGATCATTCATTTATATGCCACAGCAATATTTATCCGAGTAGAAGATCAAATCAAATACCAACTCTTGGAATCCACTCACTATACGATATCTTATTTGGTACAGCTCTACCATTTATCAAAAACTAATAGTCACAAACAGAGATTTTCTAAATATAAGGAAATAAAGTTTACTTTTTACTTAGAAGCACAGAAGCACTGTGAATATACCTTTCCATAAAAAAGTAAAGGTTCTTTTCTTAAGAACAACAAATGTAAAGTGGCAATGATAAATGATATTGATAAATCACACAACTTTCAAAATCTGCAATGCATTTTCTGGTTCACATTGTCTGATTTACAGCATAAAATCACTTAAGCAACTGTTCCTGCCTCGAACGTTTACTTTCCTCTTGCTGTATGCACTGCTGAACCATAAACACAGCTCTCTCCACAGCACTTGCAGTTCCACTGATGGTAACTATTCGATTGCGAGTTCCAGGAGCAAAAGCACCCTTCTTTGAAATCTGAAGGGTGGCTGAGGTCAACTTCTGCATCTCTACTATAGCCCTGCCTCCCGGTCCAATAACTGCACCAACAACGTTCTCTGCAACCTGCAATTCTTTTGTGACATTTGACTGGTCATGGCTAGCAGACGAATTAGGAAATCCACCCAATGAAGATCCCATACCAAATGAATTACTTCCATTTCCTCCAAAATTGCCAAAGTTGGAGTTGAATGACAGTGGTGCATCACTTGCTCCAGCATCTTGAGCAGACGAGTTTCCATAATTTCTATCAAATGACTTATCAGGTCCACCCATGAACTGATTAAACACACCACCTGAACTACCTGGTCCCATATCTCTCGACATCCCATCAGAACCCCTATTTCCATTAAGAACAGACGATAGGTAATCAAGAGACAGCATGCCAACAGTAGCTGGCAATGCACCAAGACTGCCAAGACTTGAATTACCAAATCCCAAAAGACCATAACTGTTCAGCGTGCACAATGCGGCAGTGATCTCATCACTAGCCTGGATTGAATACCCATTACCTCTGAGAGCTGATTTTAGTGCCTCCACTGAGTTTGCATTGACATGTCTGCCTCCAGCGAAGGGACTGTTTCCAACAGGAAAACCAGGATCAAGTCCACCTGCAAATGGTGAACCAGTTGGATTGGCATTGGCAATTGGACCCCTGAAATCCATGTAGCTGACGTTTGGACAGCTGCCGCTCTGTGGATCTTCAACGATCATTTTGAACACCATGTCAAAAGCCAACAAGATTTGGTCCTTTGTGCCTTTAAAACCAAAATATGCAAAAGAACTCAATGATCAAACTATACATCAATATCATCATAAAGAAAATGTCTCTAATCATTAATAAATTTCTCCAATAAAAACTGTCATGAAGCAGATTTTTAAACTAACACGTAAATCAATTTAATTTACTTCCAAATTTATAAGTAAGAATCAGACAACTAAAAATATGGTCCAAAAAACAAATCAAAAATTTACCATTGAGCAAAATATAAAAATTATCATTCAGTGAATGCTGAAAACCAAGGTCATAAATGCAGTAAAACACTGCCACAGCATGCCTCAGTGCAGCGCAAAAATAATTATAATGCCACTGTTGTTGTATGTCTCCAACACAAGTTTAAAACATGGTGATCCACATAACATGACAGAACTGTTGAAGAAAATTGGCATGCAAAGTTGAGCATTTAATTTGCTCAAAAAAGATCAAGTGGATCAAGAGCAGGACTTGACGTTTATCTTCAATGGCAAGAGAAAAACAGGCGACTTGAACAATTAGCTTCCAGTACCACTCCTTTTGTCTAGCCCTGCATTTTATCTTCACAACTTTATGATGCTTCTCATTTATCTACACCTTGACAATGAATGAATAAGCTGAACTGCCAGCCAGACCATGACACAATCCCACAACAACACCCATTTATTTATTTAACAAATTTATACTGGTCACAACAAGAGCGACTTTCACTTCAAATGTGTCTTTAAATTTCTAATGAATAGTCCAGCTAAGACTGCTCTGGGGACAGTCACATTGTCTGGAAGAGAGTTCCACAGGGCGGATTCCCCGCGAATGATCTTTCCCCAAACAAAAGGGACCAACAACTGCACTCTCCGATGGACCTAAGAACAGAATAACAGTTGATATTGATAAAAAACACAGGATACGACTTCAGCTATCATGCTACTCAACCTAGGATAAAATATCTGAAAATATTGCCCAAAAACAGACTAAAATAGCCAAAAACAGACTTCAATAAGCCAAAGAATTACCTGCAATTGTTACAACACGCTCAGCAAGAAGAGTCTCCTGAGCTTTCTGTGAGATCTGAACATATGCCCCAGTTTCATCTTTAATCTGTTTCACGTAGCAACCACCCTTTCCAATAATCATTCCAACAGTTGCATTTGGAACAACAAGTTTAACCTGTTAACCAGAACTAAAATTCAGAACTCACAACACTGCAGAAAACTACAATATATATAGTTTAGTTCTTTCAAACTATAGACCTTAAAAACCTGAAACTTGCTACATATGAGAAATTTTTTATGATCCAGAAAATAAGTGCATTTTTATTGAAATAAATATGTATAGAATAGCATAGTAAAAGCATCCCTAAAATCAAATTCAGTTTCAAAGCTAATACACACCGACATGATTACCTGAAATCCATTACATACCGTATTAACTTGCATATAATATGGACTTTTTCCTTTAAAAATTGGTGCAAAGTCTGGGTGCATATTATACATAGGAATAAATTTATTGTACATATAATTTTATGCACATAAACATACATAATTTTAAACTTACCATATTTTCACTCATATAACCTGCACATTATATGAATTTTTACATGATCTTCTAACTCTATAATGCATGTACAAGCAATTATTTTGTTTAATACATAGAATATGCCAATTTTGTCTAAAATATGTATTTTAGTTTCAAGTTAGCATGTTTGATGGAAGCAATGTGCCAATTTGAAGTTACCCCACTGGAGCAAAATTTTTATTTTCTGGTTAAGTATTCATGCAAGTTTCTAATACTTTTAGTGAATTTATTCAGATTTTAAAAATTCTATCATTTGTGTGTTACTATTTGAATGTATTATCAAAATTGTGGATGAATTTTTTTCAACTCTTGTAAAAAAAAATATATTTTATGCATGATGCCATTTGGAGTCTATGGCTGAGAATGGAGCTAAAGCACCAACTGCAGGTCTCAGTTTTTATTCTCTGAGGAATATGTGAGAAATTCATCACTGAAGGACCTAATGATCGCATAATACACCAGAGAAAACCTACAGAGTACAAGAGTAGCATAGCCATGGTTCCAGACTAGGGGGAGGGGCACCAGCACCTACAAATTTTAGGGAATTTATTATATTCAAATCTTGAGATTTAGTGCATATTTTGGAGACTAAAGGGCAGCATATTGGCAAATGCCCAAACGAAAAAGGTTTTCCAAGGTCGTTACTTCTGGGGCAGAGCCCCAGCTGCATCCAAGTTACAAGTCCTTGGTCCTGGTCCTGGCCTTAAGGGTTGAGTCATTGGTTTTGTCATGGCTTCAGGGTTGAGTCCCTGGTCCTGGTCTTGAGGGTTGGATCCTTGGTCCTGGCCTTGAAAGCTGAGTCCTTAGTCCTGGTCTTGATGGCTGAGTCATTGGTCCTTGTCCTGGTTTGAGGGTTGAGTTCTTGGTCCTGGTCCAGGCCTTGCAGGTTGGGACCTTGGTCCTGGTCTTAATGGTTGAGTCCTTGGTCCTGGCCTTGAGGTTGAATCCTTGGTGCTATAATTATAATTTGCACAAGGTAAGACAAAAGGAAACTGCTGCTGAATGACAGTAGCAAACCCGGTTGAGAAAGGAGTCAGACGCCCATCACCTTTTGACAGATGTGCTTTTAAATAGAATGCTTTTAAATAGACAAAATTACTTAATGTTGTTAAGCACGGTGTGTTGTACAACATTCTTTGGAAAATTACACTGGCTCACAGATAAGTCAATTCAGTGTTTTAAAGTGAATTTTAAGGCATACATTTTTGATTTATATGTAAGTATATACAACAGTTTATAATAAGTTTTACCTTCAGCTCATCACCCGCCTTTTCATAACGCTCCCTGATCCTGTCCCATATCGTGTTGTGCACTGTTTTAACATTTGCTGCAGAACCAGTGATCATACAAACTCGATCAACTGTTCCTAAAAAAACAACACTGCTAGGCTTGAAAAAGTGGCAAGCAAAGTATAGTATAATATAATTTGTGAATACTGCTGTGTCCATACATTTTACTGCCAAAACAATAAAAGCATTATCTTTATGCAGAAAAGGTAAAAGATGAATTCCATCTGCTGCAAAATATGCAAAAACCATAATTTAACCACTTCTAATTCTCTTAAAGATTACTGTTCACTGTTAACATTTCCACTGCTAAACTAAAAATAGATCATATCAGTAACAGCCCAATGACCTCCATTCATTCATTTGAAAATAGGAATTTAGAATCACGTCTTACCACTCACACCTTACGTACAATATACAAGTATACATCTATATATCACATTTAAAAGCCACAGCACTAATAACCATTTCCAAAATATTCCAACTAAGGAACACATTACTTCACCATGGACTGTCTTTCATTATCACATACTGAAAACTTTAATTCAGGTTTGGTTTTGATTTCTTGAGAGATGTATTCAGTTTTTGCCTAAATTTTCATTGGACAAACTCAGGCATAGCTAAGGTTCTTTAAATCACAGATTGGCAAAGTTCTACCTGCAGTTCTTATGTCATTGCTATAAGTAAACCAGCAGCTTGACTTAAACATAGGCCTAATCAGAAACTTAATGCTATACAATCACAATAAATTCGAAATTCAGCAGCAGTATGTTCATAATTTTTGCACTCAAATTGTACTGCATGTCAATCAACAAATACCAATATGTATATATAACCAAAATGTCAAGAAATACTTTAATGTAATATATTAGTTAAATATCAGTAATGCAGCAACAAATGCTTGAGAGAATGCATGTAGTGTTTAAATGTCAGCTACTTTGAAGAAAGTCCACTACTGCATCATATTTCACAATTAAAACAAAAAAATAAGATTATGTTATTATTCATAAATATTGACAACTTAGTTGAATTTGCTAACAGATGCACACTGAACAGCATTACAAAGTCCTTGTTTATATCAGTATATGCCCATGCAAGAAAAAATCCTGCAAAGTGCATTCCTGTATTTTCAAAATCAAATACTTTGCAACTGAATAAGAACCATACAGTTTGAGTATTCTTTCCAAGTCATTTGAAAATCAAAAGAAAAGTTTCATTCATTTCATGGGGTATAGCTCTTTTTCCAACTCTAGCATACAACATACAACATAGTTTTAATAAGCAAGTTCACTTTCTCATAAAAAGATTCTTCAAGATGCAATGTTCTTTGCTGCACCCCCACAAAACAGCGCAGACAAAATGGCGCAGACAAAACGGCACAGATAAACTGGTGCAGACAAAATGGTGATTATATTAGAGCAATTATGCTTAATTTGAACCTATGAATATTCCACAGAGGATATGTTATTATGTCTATGTTTAATAACAACTAATTTTAGTAATGTTTTAAAGAAAAAAACAGTTAATGTGATTTGAATTTGTTGGGTAATGTGGAAAATATCTCAAAGGATTCATTTAAGAAATGTCAATAGCTCGAGGGATTTCACACTCAACTGTTAGTGGATATCCATCTACTCAATAAAATAACTTTAGTGGTAAATTCATTACCCATAACCGACACATCATGTGGCCATGCTGAAACACTATAAAAAGGCCAATGAACATCTCCAATCAATATGTCGCTGCTTGACTGTTGACCCATTTAAAAGAGAGGGAGATGATGGCAGCTCATCACCTAAATTACCCTATACCTGCTCTTGTATGTACCTACCTATCATTTGTGCCATTTTGTCAGTAATTTAACACCCTTTTGTTGGTATTTTGAGGCATTTTCTTTGTGCCATTTTGTCTGCACCATTTCATCTGTGCTGTTTTATCATGTGCTATTTTGACCGGGTACCATTCTTTGCAAAGATTCCCTTACAAGTGACTACTTTCTGATTAAAAGGTAGAGTGTGTAATGAATTTTCTCAAGAAATGATATTACCTAAGCAGTGGCACATAATTCACACTCTAATTGTTCAAACCTGGATAAAAGTCTCCACTTTTCGACATCTTAATGTTTGTCCCAGTTTCAGACTGAAGTTTGTTTACAGCATCACCTCCCTTTCCAATGATGACTCCAGCCATTGTGGAAGGAATCAACTGTTTCAGCAAAACACAGTCCACTGAACACAAACAAATGCAAATATATGTAATCAAGATAAATGTAATCACATGCAATGCACCACATAACATAAACTACAGTGATTCCATGGACAGAAACTCCCTTGGCAAAAAATTGTTTACCTAAAGCTTGGAAAATTGCTCCCCAGACAAAAACCTCTTGCACATGTGCAGGAAAGCAACTATTGTAAAGACTGCCAAAGAAATGCTTTTATGTCTAAGGAATGGACAAGGCTCCCCTCCAAAATTTCTTGCCCCTAAATTGAGCTCTAACCACAACCATGACCCTAACCCCAAAAATAACTGTAATGCTAAACATAATTGCAACATATGAGCAATACTGCTGCACAACTCGTTTTCAACAGACATGCAATTTTCTGACGCTACAAGAACCATCCCAAATCATGCCACAATAACTATTGAAAAATTTGTTAAATAAAATCAAATAGCTCGAATGTTAGGCAGGACATGGCAACAAGCATGTAGAAAATTCACATTTTTATCCCTATGCTACATTTCCTTCTCTGGGATATATTTTACTGATTAATTTGTAATACCCCAATATTTAGGTTACAGGAATCATAATCCTCGTCGCCATCGCCATCATCGTCATCATCATCATCATACCATTTCAGAGCACACAATGGAGCTAATGAACCTCAGCCTATAAATTGAACAGATATGTTTCAAATATGTGAAACAAAATGAATGGGTGTTCTACACTTTCATACAAATCGGTTGATCACACTTGCTTAATCAACATATTTTAAAATTTTTAACATCTCTGCACCCCATATCTATTCTCGTATTATAATAGTTAAGTACCTAACCCATAACCCAATACTTTTTCATTTGCAGACTGCATCATTATTGTCAGAGGTGGTGGAAGACAATGAAAAGTACCCCGGCCCTTTAAAGAGGCAGCAGTCTGAGGGGTGCCTAACTAACTGAACTAGCCAAAATGCATTTTTAGGTGAGATTTATAAAAAAAGAAAGAAATGTTAATTTAAAAAATTTGTAATACAAAATTTAAAAGGCAGGTCTCTTAGGTCTGTAAGATGTTTATTAACAAGGTGAAATTGCACTGTTTTGAACATTTGCAATTTTGAAACACTCTTATTTCAAAGCAATAGCAAGGAGGCATTAGGCCAGGCCTACTGTAATTGTAAACATAACTAAAATGTTACTAATTAACTTGCAGCCAAACCAACATCAGTGACTCAGTGACACTGAGGTAATAATAATAATAATAATAATAATAATAATAATAATAATAATAATAATAATAATAATAATAATAATAATAATAATAATTGGAGGGTTCATGTAATGTAAGATTACAAATTGAAAATTTTATCAAAGAATTTAAAGTTCTTACTTCTTAAAATCTTACATCTCAAAGATGGAGTAGTGGTGGGTGGGTATCAAAAGAATAAGGGAAATAGGATTTGCTGAAGACCAGGCAATTATGGCAAACACCGACCATGGATTGCAGAGGTAGATGGACTCTCTTGGTGCAACATCAAAGGATTACGGAATGAAACTCAATTTGATGAAGACAAAGCCAATGAAAATCAGCAGACACTGTGGAGAAATGAAAATAACCACTGATGCAGTGGAAATAGAACAAGAACTCTGTTATCTTTCAAGATTGCTTGATACAAGCATCAAGTGTCATAAAGAAATAAGGAGAAGAATTGCGATGGAGAAGAAGTCTTTACGAACAGAAGAGAACTACTGAGAAGGAATTTTAACCAAAATCTGAAAATACGATTGGTCAAAACACTGATCTGGCCAGTGACACTCTATGGATCAGAAACTTGGACACTCAGAAAGAAAGACATAAAGAGATTAGAGGCGTTCAAAATGTGGATCTGGTAAAAAATGAAAAAATCAGCTGGACAGAAAATATAACAAAAGAAGTCTGGAAGAGGATAGAAGAGAAGAAAAACCTAATTAACACTATTCGTACAAGACAAAAGAAGTGGATAGGCCAGGTTCTGAGAGAAGAATCAAACCTACTAAGCAAAAGTACTAGAAGGAAATATGAATGGGAGAGCACAGAAAGGGCGACCAAGGACATCAATGCTGGAGTGGATGTTCAAAACTACGGAAAAAACACGTATTCAGCCCTGAAGATAAAAGCTCAAGATAGAGAGGAGTGGTGACGCTGGAGTATGGATCCGGTCTTTGGACAGAGCACCTGAAGAATACTTCTTTAAAAGTACCCCAGCCCGGCCTATGGCAAGTTGGGATACTTCTAAAAGTATCCAGGCCTTGGTCGGCATGGCCAATAGGAGTGCGCCGCCTATGATTATTGTTGTTCGAAATGATTGAAATAATTTAGAACGCTTAAATTCAGCGGAAATAATTTAGAACGCTCAAATGGACTTTAACCATGGCGGCCATATTCCATGGTACATCCAGTCCTAACCAGTGATATTTAACTTATGAAAATAATTCTTAATTCAATTTCTATTTCAGTTATGAATGGGCAATTTCTAATTCAATTTCAATTTCAGTTATTTTTGTTGCTTTAATTTCAGTTCAATTTCTAATTAAAGTTCAGCAATAAATCCAATTTCAGTTTCAAATTCAGTTCAGTAAATTATGTCGCTAATTTCAGTTCATACTCGTCGATGATGCTTTTGTTTGCATCTTGCTATCATCTGTAATCACTTTTCACTGTGTCTATTCCCCAGTTTAGTCTTGCTATCACCTGTAATCACTGACTTTAACACATTCTTTCTGAGTGAAGGCCGTGAATGCTCTAGGGTGAAATCGTTTTAAATAAGCCATAAGATTACTGGAATTCTTTCCAGTCAGTTTTATACCGGAAGTCTTTGTTATATCCGTTTCGCCACCAACTGAGCATAAACATGTTGATCTGTTAGTCTTTTCATCAAAGCAGTAAAATTCCCATACAGAGCTATCGTGTTTTATGATTAGTGTTTTTGACAAGCTCATTTTACTAATGACATACAAACTAATAACTATTGATGTACTGCGCATAAAAAATTTTATTGCGTCTGTTTAAAGTAATCTCACATTCGTTCAATAAACATAGAGATATTAAGAGTTGCCGCCTGCCGGAGTAAGTGTAATGCAGTGACAAAACGTAGTTAGAAATAGCGGACTTGGCTAGTTGGCAGCGCTGAAAAGATGATGATTCACAGAATCAGATTCCGTATGGAAAAATTTGTAAATTGTAATAATAAAAGTTCAGAAATAATTTCTATTTCAATTTCTAATATTGTTTTTAAGATTGAATTCCTATTTCTATTTCAGTTTCAGTTATTGAAATAATTACCAATTTCCAATTACTATTTCAGTTAACGAAAATCGTTAATTTTCGTTCCTATTTTAATTACCGTTAACGAAAAAATCACTTGTCCTAACCACCGTTATCTGTAAGCTGAGCTCTTAAAGTCAGAAAATTCTCCATTCTTCTACTCCAGCTATTTTCTTGACAAAACCAATATATCTTATGTAAAATCAACTAGAAACAATAATAACCTCCATATTCCCTTTGCCTCATCAACAACTAGACTATTTACGATTAAATTTTCAGGCCCTAGAATTTGGAATAAACTTCCCTCCAATATTAAGAATTATAATAATCTCTCTATATTTAAATGTAATGTTAAAAATTCCATATATTAAATCAAGTATAATAACTTAAACCAATTGAAATGATTTAACTCTAATTATATATGGATTTTATTTCTATTTCTATTAAGAAATATATATTTAGCACATTACTTTCATCATCACTTCTACTTCTAACTTACCCTTACATACATTTACACTACAATCACTCATAATTATTTTTCTGCCATTCAACCATAACTTAAATTGGGATAACCACCTTACGGGATTCTTTTCCCTTCGGTTATCTGTCACTTATTTTACTATAATCAACCTCTGATCAACTAATTACTTTCTATGTTAAATTTTAATCACATCTGTTTAGTTACTAAATTTGTATTCTTGTGTTAATTTTGATTATTTCTAGTATAAATTAATTAAGTATATTGAGTCATGTATTTTTGGTTATGATGTTGGTCGTGTAATAATGTTGTAATAAATTCTTGTAATAAATTCAGAATTTTGAAGAAAAAAAATTTGTCTAACAGTGCTGGTGCTATTATGTCACAAATTTATACAACAGAACCGTCAATTATAAATAAAATCTGAATGCACTGATAGATTCAACCTAAGCATAGAACAAAATGCGATCCATAATAGAATTATTTAATGAAGCGACCATCGACTGGTGCTGATGTACTACTACAATGGCGCTAAAGAAGTCTACTAATACTACCACTACACTACTACTGCTGCTGCTGCTGCCTCTGCTGCTGCTGATGCTGCTGCTGGCTGCTGCTGCTGCTGCTGCTGCTGCTGCTGCTGCTGCTGCTGCTGCTGCTGCTGCTGCTGCTGCTGCTGCTACTTTGGTACTACTACTACTACTACTACTACTACTACTACTACTACTACTACTACTACTACTACTACTACTACTACTAGAAGTCAACGCTTCCATTTGCAGACGCAACCATAGTTATAGGAGCCTTTACCCGTTCCCTGGTTAGACCTCTTCGACACGGAATGCTCCTGATCGCCGTCGAACGGCCTCTTCCTTGAATCAGTCGTTTCACCCGCATCACTATAATGCGACTGCTGATGATGCTCATGTTGAAACTGTTCATTGTAACAGACTCTATCAGCCGCCATCTTGTCAGAGAATAAACTTTAAGTAATAAAGCCTCTTCCGTTCGATTATGTCATACAACTTTCCAACCTAATTTCTGCGACGAAAACTTGTCGACAATTATCACGAAACTTATGAGAAAGCTAATAATAATAATAATAATAATAATAATAATAATAATAATAATAATTATGTCTTGAAAGTTCCTCGGAAGGCGGCAGCGTTAGATCTCTGGAGTGTCACTGATATTCGCTGTAGCATATATATACTGTATATATTATATAAATATTATATATATACTGTATATATTATAATAATAATAATAATAATAATAATAATTGACTTTTTAGTTGATTTGGCAGGATTTATCCCGTGTTGAAAAACTGTCACCCTCTCTATTGTCTACAATTAGCCTACCGAAAATAGCATTTCTCTTCAAAAAATCATTTCCCCCCATAGCTGTAGCGTTCTAACCACTGCCCCTTTTGATTAAAAGACCCGGCATGAATGACCTCATCTTTGGCTATAGCTACTTCATTTCAAGATTAAGCGCATAGGATTAGGAATAAGGAGCTACTTCGGCGCTTCTTTTAAGCGCTATAGAAATTAACGAGATTTTTACATTACATTGCATTAGGACAAGAACGATTAGGCACAAAAGAATAAGCAGCTACTACTGCACTTATCTAAAAAGCGATATATAAATTTAGTGCGGAAGTAAGTAAAATGTAAATTTATACAAGCCTGTTGCGCCACAAAATACACGAGATAAACTTACTTACTGACTTAATAAATATATTTCTAGTGCTGTTACGGTTTCACCTCGAGCAGTCTCGGTCGGTTTCGGTTCGGTTTGGACCGAAAAACCGCAGAAATCAGTTCAAATCGGTTCGGTTTTTAACCTAGGTTAGGGTTAGGGCTAACCCTAACTCTAACCCTAGGGTTAGCGAAGTTAACCCTAACCCTATGACCTCTTTCTGCTTTCAGGGATTTTGGAAGGAAAATGATAATTATGACCTTTTTGCTTGTCAGATTTTTCGAGAAATAAAAATACAAGAATGACCTTTTTGAGGACTTTAATAAGAAATATAAAATAAAATGACGTTACGATTTTTTTCGAAAATTATCGATTATTTCGTTGTGACGTCATATTTTCGGGTCCGATTTTGATTGACGTAGAGGGGGGGTAAAAATCGCGATTTCGATTACGACGTCATTTAATGGACCCACCCTTTATTTAGACACCTCTTTTCAGTTGATGCAATTGCCAATATAGGTCTAATTTTAAACTTAGCATGATTTAAAGTGGCTTAATAATAATTACTGCATAATAAAAATACTAATAATAATAATAATAATTGAACCCGCTTGGTTAGCCTCAGGGATATTTCTAGGATTGTGGATTTGGGGGTGGGGTGTCTGTTCAATTTTGAAGGTGTTCCATTACTAATTGGCATTCCACACTAAACTGGCACTGCGCGACACTACTAATTAATGCAGCCATTTTAAAACTGTTTTAACCATTTCAATAATGACGTCAGACTCTGACTCATCATGACATAGATTTTTGACAGAAGAACAACACTAAGTTATTTTAAGTTTAAAAGCTGTGCATTGATTGAATGCATTTTAAATGCATTAAATGCATTGAATGCATTTAATGCAATGGAAAAATATTTCATAGGGTTACATTAACCATTAGAACAAGAACGATTAAGCACAAACCCTAAGTTAGCTACTACTGCACCCTAACCTAGGTTAAAACGATATAAACCGTCCAATTTGCATGGTCAAAAAATTTCGGTTTTATACAACTCCTTTTGACCGAAAAACCGCGAGATTAACTTCGGTTCTGACCGTAATAGCAAATATATTTCGAGTTCTACTTTTGTAGACATAGAATGTGTTTCATATGTGGCCTCCTCAAAGCACTTCCGTTCGGTTGATTGGAAGGAAAAAAATATTAACAGCTAAATATTAAATTGAAAAAATAATGAATTAAATAACTCAGAAAATATGTTTGATTTACGACAAAAAGGCCTGTGTTGAGAATTTCTGCCGTGTAGTTGCTTCATATGTGAGTTGTTTTGTTTGTTGTGTTTTAATAGGTTCGACTGCCGGATATGATCAGTATTATCTCACTGTTGGGTATATGCATATAGCATAGAATCCATAGATACATTTGTAAAAATTTTCAGTTTTCAGTATGGTTGAAGCTCTTTGATCGCCGATCTTAACTAGTTTGAAGTACGGTATTCTTCAACTTTGGCGTCGGTAATTATTTTTGAATAATTTCGCAATGCATCTGTATTAAAGTTGTATTGAAATACATGAAAAATTATTTAATGACAGGAGACTGTTAATGTGTACAAAACTGATTTTTTTTCTCAGGAGAACGATACTCTTGAGCATACTTATCACATAGAGTGACAGTGAAGTTCTTAAACAGGTTTTCTGCACGGAAACAGTTACGAAAAACGATAGAGATGGCAATTATCGTTAGAAATGAATATTCGTTACTCTGAATATATTCATTGGAGATATTCGTTAGATAATATTCATTAGAAAATATGCATTAGCCGTTAAACGTTACTCTGCTCATTGGCTGGCAGTGGTGCGACCAAGTGTTGGAGTTGTGAAATTTGAGCTGGGGGGGGTCGAGGACTGAAAATGCATGACAGAAACTGCATGTACCAGATATGCTATTTTTGGGAGAGTTGCAAAGTTAGCTGTGGGGGTTCAACCCCTCACCCCTGATGCGACCTTATAAAAAAGAATATAGAATAGATAGATATGCTATGGTAGTACGTTTTACCCGACGGGTCCGCGATGGCCTATGGGTTGTACCTTTACCTTACCTTTTTAGTACGTTTTACATGTGCCCAATAGGCTACTAGGTTTATAGCATTGCAATGCAGTTGTTGGTTTAATCTGCACGTGTGACCTAACAGGCAAAATAAAATTTAATCAAGTATCATGCAGAGTCCACAGCTAGAATTTTAAAAGAAGAAAAACTTTTAATTACACAAAGAAAGGAGGAGAAATATGTGCTGTACATGTGTTGCAGATTTGATAGAAATATATATAGGAATTTTTAAGAAATCGCAGTTTTTCTGCTGGGGATTTTTTTCCTGGGACACCATGTATACACTATTAACGCACGCAAAAGAGTAAAATTCCATGACGTAATCTGGATGCAGTGCAGTTGACTTGTATTCTAACTTCAGCAAATCGTTAATCTGAACCGTTAATGAATAATTCAGCTAACTCGTTAGTCTGGGCCAAATCGTTAGATTCTTTATACTCGTATAGTAGATAATGGAGATGCATGCATGCCAGCTAGCAGCACAGCGGGTGGGGGGAGCTGGGGCAGCACTTCTGGACTGACCTACAGATTGCCTATTGTGAACTACCACAGGGATGATTTTCTTAATATGATTATTTATTAATATTTTCTCCTTGAGTCAATCATTGACTGATGGTTAATGCATTGTTATTATTGCACGAAAAGTTTTATTGTATTACATTGGATATTGTGTAAAGCTTAAATGCTTGCAGTTTATTTTAGATGCCTTATTTTAGAACGCGGAATGGCAGAACATGAGGAATTATACAGTGTCAAATCTGTAAATGATGCGACTGTTGCAAAGACTCGTTTTGCATTTAATGTCAACGGGAGTCTTCTGGACCTGACAACAAAGCTGAACAACAAAGAAGATGCGATGCTAAACACACGACGTTCAGATGCCACTGTTTGGACGAGATGTAATTTCCGATCGGTGTTGAAAGGAGATAGATTTCATTTTCGTGCAACCCAACGGAAGCGCAAGGCAGAAGATGAAGAAACTGGAGAAGCAGTCAGATGGAAACGCTGTTGCATGCAATCAAATGGAAAAGGAGTTGAAGATCTATTTTCCAGTTCAATTTCTGGTGATATTGTGTCAGAATTACAAGCTTACAACTCAAATAAAAGCCTCTCTGGCAGATCAGAACCATTTGAAATTGAACTCAACAGAACTGTTGATAAATTGGAGAGCAGAAAGTTGCTGGAGAATCTGTTGAAAAACATAAGGAAGTT
Source organism: Metaphire vulgaris (assembly GCA_018105865.1). NCBI lineage: Eukaryota > Metazoa > Annelida > Clitellata > Crassiclitellata > Megascolecidae > Metaphire > Metaphire vulgaris. The sequence continues at coordinate 8,264,033 of CM030839.1, read as the reverse complement.
TAAAAGTAAAAGCATTGATTGCAGACTTAAAGCTCAGCTGCCATTCGAGTTATCTCAGCTGTGGTCATTGATGTCATGCACAAAGTATTCGGTATTCGATGACGCAAATCGTGTTTTGGATCAAAGGATTGTTGCATGTCTAGCAAAGTCAAAAGTCAATTACGCATCATGGAAAATGGAACAGAAGGATTTACAATCTTTTGAGCAAATGGCAATAGACCACGTTATCAGGAGCAGGTCTAGTGACCTAGAGTGTCGACTTGTGCTCAAACTGAGAGCAATGAACCAGGGTATTGGTGGAGGTGCTGGTGATAGTTATATGAGTAATGTAAAGACCCAAAAGATGAAACCTTTGACACCAAGTCACTTATGCCAGTTGACTTGGAATGGTGAAGTTAAGAGGAAGTTTCATTGTGAGCACTGTATGTATCAAACAGACAATCGATCTCACCTGCTTCGACATCAAAGCAGCATTCACAACCTGTTTAAACCTTATCATTGCTACATCTGCATGAAGGAGTTTTCTCGCATTGAACACATTAAGCAGCATCTAGTCACTGCACACCCAGGGGTTAAATATGAAGCGACACGGGCCAAAAACTCGCTGGTTTTTGGAGAGCAGTTTCAAAGACAGAACCAGGAATTGAGGAGAACTGAAGAACTCACAAACAGTCAATTGTACCAGAATCATACAAAGGAGAAGGCCAATGGCATCTTGCAAGAGTTCCAGCCTACTAGGGCCGATGGTGCAAAGTTACAGAAATTGAATTTCTTTGGAGAACATACGAGGAACCTTTTGTGCCCTTACTGTGATTTCACGGTCCAAGATTCGAGTGAATTTCTGCAGCACTTTGAAGAATGCAGACCACGGAGTGCCAGTTTCTGCTGCCGTGTTTGTCACAAAACACTTCCGAGTCGTGACCAGCTCCAAGTGCACTACGCGAATAAGCACTTCTCGTTACTTTACTGTTGTGATCTGTGTCCTTTCTACACCGCAAGCCTTTACACCTACGACTGGCATGTCGCTCAGCTTCACTTTCAACAGAGCATCAAGAATTCCTGTCCTATTTGTCATTACTCATTTGGAAATCAAAGTGAACTTGTGCATCATATTGAGTCAATGCATTTGAGGCTGCCGAATTCTGGACGAAATATGATTTCCTCTTCTTCTGGTGAAATGAGTGCGTTTAGTTCTGCTGGAGACATTCAGTACACTGACTATCACCAGAACATTCATGGAGCAAGGATTGGCAACCAGTGGCCAAATGGTATAAACAGAAACAAGTATTAGCATGTCTAGGCTATGTCATGGTTCAGTTAAAACAGAATATGCTACATGCATAAATTGAATACATTACATTCTTACCAGTAATTTACCATTGGTGTTTAGAGGGGAAGAGATTTTTTGTCTGGGCATCCTCTGGGTAAAATGTCTAAAACGTTCGTGTCTGCAGTTTTTGCTATGAGTGAGACCTCAATCCTTATTAACCTTCTGAGTTTCTGCCCTTCCTGAACATTATTTTGACAGTAGCAGGATAAATGATCAAATGTTCTTGGTGTCTGGCATGTCTATGAGGAGACTTGCTAGACTTCTCTGAATTCATTGTAATCGTTCACTTGGTTTTCAAAAATTTATTTCATATGAAACATAAATTTAAAATGAGGTTATTTACTGAGTCCAGTAAGTAGTTGGTTGCAGGTTTCTAGATATAATAGATAGTTATCAAATTTAAACATGTTCCTTTAAATTCTTTTCTTGACTCCTCTCTGCTTGGTAATTTTATGTTGCAATTGTTACAGTAGAATCCAGATATATCGAACTCACTTATCAAATTCCCATTTATATTGAAGTTGAAGCACCGGTCCCACCAAGCTCAATGTTAATAAATACAAAAAGAGACCTGATATATCAAACTCACTTATTTTGAAATCCCACTTATATCAAAGCTGCTTTTCAGTCCCTGTCGATCAGAAGCCTGGCGGATATATTGAAGTTACATTCAGTATATCAAAGTACGTGTATTATCACGGTTCCTTGAGCCTTTGATGTAACAATAATCTACTGTAAATAAGCAGGCCATCAAATAAAGCCAATGGAGGGCTTTCGCTCTCTCCTTCGCTCTAAGCTTCTGCTACTGGAGACAACAATAGAAACTTTAGTTTCTGTACTTTGTCCACGAGGTCAAATCATTTCGGTTGGTCGACTAGTCTGACCTAATTAATCGTCAGCTGATAGACACAAACTTTGGGATTTTAGAGAGATTTTCATAATTTAAACTTTTTTCTATACTTAATTTATTATTACTGATAATTATTATTTATTTATTATAATTATTAAATTATAAAAATAATGACAAATAGTAAATAACAAATAATTATAATAATAATTTATTTATTACTCTATACTTTACTTTAATATACTTTTTATACTTTTTTCTTTTGATTTGTTTATGTGGTGAAAGACCTTATTATTTTTAACATTAAAATTTTGTTGACATAGATCTTAATATTTTGACTTAAATTGAAATTTTAGATTGTATACCGGTAATAGCTCAACGTGCACATTTGTCCAGACCGAAATTTTGGCTTTATACAACTCAGAATTGGATATATTGAAACTCGGATATATCAAAGTATTTATCACGGTCCATTCATTCATGGATGAATTCTATAGTGCTGTAACAATGCTGAAGGCCCACAACAAAAGCGCTTTAATGCCTCAAAACTACCATAAAGTGAGATGTCCCTTGAGCTTTGATATAACAGGATTCTACTGTAGGTGGCTTCTGGCATGGAAAAGAATCCTTATCTCCCTTCCTGACTTATTTTTCACGTTGTCAGCCAGTCGGCTTTGAGTTTACATTGGCTTCCAAGCCTAAGATAGCCTTTGACTTCTTTTAGGTTTTCTCATTAGGATGCCATTTGCTAAATGCTCCTAAAAAAATTTATCTAAAAGTTGCATTTAAAGTTAAATTAATGTACTTCATTTAACAAACAAATTCTAATAATTCTATTTGCATTTGAATAATTATTTAAGCAAAGTTTTGTGGTTGACTTGCAGTTCTGGCTCTTCTTCAAATTTTTATCATTGACATCTTTCTTGTCAAGACTTTTTGCCTATTTGAGGCGCTGTAATTTGTATTCTCTCACTTTATGGTATTTGTTGATGTTGGTTCTTGCACTTTCAAAGTACTGATTGCACTTGTAGAAATTGTTCTAATAAGTTTTGTTTGAAGAAGGTGACTCTCTTTGTAATTGATTCAGAGAGATTTGTTATGTTGCAGTTTATAATGATATGTATCATATATAATGATATATGACATCAGGCCTGTTGTAACTGAGGGTGCACGGGGTGCAGCTGCACCCCATGGAAAAACTTAGGGGGTGTCCCTGGAAGGCAAAAGCAATGGCTGCAGTTTACCACCATGCATTGAATTCATAAGGTACAACAGCGAAAAACATATCAATTTACCAAATGGCCAACGAAATGCACCCCCCTGCTAAAAATTCATCCTGACGGGCCTGTGTAGCATACAGGCTGTAGATGTCTATAATGCAAGAAAAGGTTTTGTGACAAAAATTACAATTTGAGAAGAAATTTGCCAATATTAGTGTGTAATGGAATCAACAGTAATGGTAGAAATGAACTGACTGAGTTTTTCTGTTAAACTTTAACTAAACTTTTTTGAAATCAAGCTTAACTTTTAAGTAACGTAACTTTTCACTGTAGTAGTTTAACTTTAACTGATAACTAATTAAAAGCAGTTTAACTTATAGCTTTAACTTTTTAACTTTGACTTGAGCTACTGAGCTAAAAACTAGGCGTAAAGCTGCAACTTACGATTATAATTTCATATAGTCAATTTTAACAATAAATATAATTATAATAATAATGGTAATAATAATAATAATTCATAACTGAAACAGGTCATAATGAAAAATAACCTTTAGATATGTATTGATTAGCCTGTGCTGAAAGTGGCATAAAATCTGCATTTATTTCAACTATTTGCCAGTTAACTAAAAAAATTTCAGTTTAACTAATAAACTTTTACCCAACCAGTTTAACTTTTGATGCAACTAAAAAAAGTAGTTTAACTAAAAGTTAACTAATTTTTAGTTAACTTTTGCCCATCACTGGTAGAAATGAACTGATGAGTTTGTGTATTAACCCCTTTACTGGCTTTGACGTCTTTCAAGTGTTAACTTTTAACGGCTATGACGCCTAAAGGCGTTGTGCAACTTCGAGTCATACTTTCATAATGAAATTTTAGATTTTTGATTCTAATAACACATTTATTTCTATAACTTATATATATATATATGTGGTATCTTTGGGATTTTTGATCTAATAGATACTTTTGATTTATTTTGTTCTAATGACATTCTCCTACAACTTTGCCGCTAACCCATATAGGTGGCCTGAAAGTTTTTGTGGGAGGTTTTAAAAATTTTTATTGCTTTGGCCATGGACCTGACTCCCATTTTTTTATTTTGGCACGGAAGAGCTAAACAATGGTGTATAACTCAGCTTTTATATAACCAGAATATAGTAAATTTAAAATTCAGGTTTGAAGAACACTTTTCCAAAAATAAATGGCCGGTATGGTGATGGCATCGAAAATTTAAATAGGCGCTAAAGGGTTACAATGGTTGTAGGGTTTTCCTGAATTAGTGCTTCATTGTTGATTTTTTGCAAACTGTAGTTTCCATGCATTTCCATCCTTCAAGACTGGAAAACTTTGTGGAGAATTTCTAATATGGGTCTATCAGTAATATAATGAGATCAGTCTATACCAGGGGTGTCAAGACTTTTTGGGCGGCGGGCCAAATGACATGTCTCCCATGTCCTCGTGGGCCAAATGCAAAAATGCTTGTCAATATTATATTCCAAAATCTGAGCTAGGGGCTGTCCATTATTTATGTCAACAATTTTTGGGCAATTTTTGACCCCTCCCCCTTCGTCAACAACTGTCAACTTTCAGTGACACCCCCTATAATTATGCCAAAAACTTTTGACCCCCCCACCTCCAACTAAGATCAGTGACAGGTCTCCCTAAAAAGTTTAGAAGGTTATTATTTTGCGGCGATGACCTTTTTACCCTTTCTTTTGTTCATCAAGTGTCATACTGTGGTGATGATGGCCTGGTTTTAAATCTGTAGCCAAAGCTACTCACAAATTTGCTGAGGATTTTACTAGTTAACGCAAGTATGCTAGGTGAGTAAATAATGGTAGTATTCTCTTCTGTTGATGTAGCATGTCGATATACTGGTTTAGTCAACATCATCAACGAAACTCCAAGCCAAATAAATATTTATGCTCTTCCATTTGTCATGCCAGCAAAACACAGAATCTACGATTCTTCATAAAAGCAATTTTTAAAACCTAAAAAGATTTGACATCAAACCAATTTCTCAAACCAAATAAGATTTTAAATAAAACCAATTCCACGCATAAACTCTTAGGAAAAAATTTTAAAACTTAAATATTTTTGCGGGTCAAATAAAATGAGCTCGTGGGCCAAACTTGGCCCACGGGCCAAGGTTTTGACACCCCTGGTTTATACAATAGAATTAAATATATGGCTCAAAAGAGCAATTTTTGTTTACTTAATTCTATTTGCAATGAAGACCATTTGTATTATTAATGTAGCTCACTGCTTCATTTAGATTTGGTAAATTTTTATTAATTTATTGAATGCTGTGTACATGTTTTTGAATGCTAATTTAATGTCATCCATGTATGATTTTACAAATAACTAGTGGGTATTGGATTACTCCAACCCCAGAATTTTAACTTTCAGTGGTGGTCTTAAGCCAAAAATAAATCTTTCTACGTGTACCGGTACTTCTGCTGTGGTTCAGTCTCAACCAGTGGGGCAGGTTAATCTTTTTCAACTCATTGCAAATCGAACATTGAATGTCAAGTTCTTTTTCGAATCAAGTTTGAATGTTGTCATCTTGTGTGTGATTTTGGACTGTGAAGTTATCACGAAAGAATTTAAATGTTAAAAGTTACTGATTTTGTGTGAATGGCCTATATACAGTACAATACAGTACAGATTTGCACCTGCTGCTTCTCACAGACTTTGATTTCTGTGCATTTGTGAAGTTTCTGAGCAGTGTGTCTTGTTTTAGTAGCTATTTTGTTGATTCTTGGTATTTGATAAATATTTCTGTAGCATTTTCTGTTAATTTGTAAAAAGGAATTTATTCATTGATCGAGTAAATTTTGATTTCTGTTGTAAATTTTGAAATGCTATTAAAATTAATCCTTTTAGGATAGGCCAATGTCTTATTATAATATTTGTCTGTTATATTTAGTAGTAAAATTCCGTGTGCATGAACATAAGGTCTCTTTCTTTCTTTTTTTCTCTCTCAATCTCTCTCAATCTCTCTCTCTGTCTCTCTCTGTCTCTGTCTGTCTGTCTGTCTGTCTGTCTGTCTCTCTCTCTCTCATTTATCAGAATCAATGTCATATTCCTTTAGGCAGTCCGGAATCAGATAATTAGGCCTATCTTCTATAATAATTTCCTTTGTCCATTATGTCAGTCACGCTACACGGCAGATTTTGGACGACGTCATTGCTATAGGCAACCAAACTTTATAATAAGCGGTTTTGGCATTTTTTCATCATACTTTTGAAGGCCACGTGAAAAAAGCGATGATGACTTTTTTGGTTCGTCAGACTTTTCGAGCATCAAAAATCGAAAACCAAGCAACAAACAAACTATTTTTTCACCGTCCGCTGGAGACAGCTAAAAAATATGTCATAAATTCATAAAAATGCGTTTTCTGTTGGGGCTCCGTTCCAGACCCCGCTGAGGGAACTTAAAGCATTCCCCGCAGTGTTTATTCTAGGCCCATTTTGGGGGATTCCCCCAAAGTTTGAAAATTCCCCCTCAAAAAAATTCTATGTTGCATTGGGGGATGAAAATTTCCCCCTCCCCAAAAGTGTGACGAGAGGGGGGCTTTTTATTTAGGAGATGGGGAAAACAAGGATATAAGGATATGACCATATTCATAAGAGCATTAGAGCATGTGGAGAAGAGGAGAAGAAAGATAAGGAAAGATGTGATGACGTTTTTTTTGCTCGTCAAGGTTTTTTGGCAGACAAACCTCCCCCCAAACATTTCAAACTACCCCAATGTCAATGTGGCTAGAATAAACACTGGTTCCCCGAGCAGTGGCAGGTCTAGGACTTGGCAAGTGGGGGGGCCGTTGGGGTGGCAACTTCTAATCATTGGGGGGCCAACCATTTGTTGTTTAATGTATGTAGCATTAAGTATAGGGTCCCAAATGGGGGGCAGACACTCAATAGAGGGCACGGGGCCCCCGGTGGAGCCGCCACTGTCCCCGAGACCCCTAGCTGACTTCCACCGGTCTTGTCAGTTCCCCCCGGAGTCCAGGAGTTTAGATTAAACACTGACTAGAACAATATGACATTATGTTGTTTCAATAAATTTTTGTTTAGAAAGCATAACACGCACGTATACAGTTAACGGCGTCTAAGTATGAATGAAATGCCTAGTGTGAATGGATTTTAAAAGTTAATGTCTAAGTTAATGTCGACAATACTGAAAAGCAGTAGATGTAAACATAAATCAGCTCCAAGCGCTTATTCCAGTACAAATTAAACAACTGCATGTCCTCGTTAGCACATATTATGATGACAAAATATTGTTTACACAGTTAATGGCTAGATTTAAAAAAACAATAAATACATATAGTTTACCACCTCACGTATCCGAGTGAATTTCAATTTTCTCTTAGAGTCATACAAGAATGTTTAGTAGAAAATTTGGTTCTTGCAATATCATCTTTTAAATAAATTGAATGATGTCAGAATTGTGGTTCTTCTTGAGGTGCCGAAACATCTATTCAGACATCTGCGACACGACTAGCAATCGTGGATTAGCAGGGGCGGCGCTGAAGGGGTGGGTCCACGGGTCCGGACACACCCAGACTCGGGCAGGGGCACAGAGGCGTAGCCAGGAATTTGATTTGGGAGGGTATAAATTTTTGGGGGTATAAACTTTAACTATAAACCATATAAACTACATATAACCACATATAAATCACATAAAAAAACTGTACGGTAGACTGATTTTGGGGTATATATATACCGATATACCCCCCGTCGCTACGCCCCTGCAGGGGCACCCGAGCAAATCGTGCAAATCCGGAGAAATTTTGTTTTGTTTTTCTTGAGGGGAGGGGTAGTTTTATCCGGGTCCTGGTTGTGTAGATTGCATTAGACCCACCCAGGCAAAAAAACAGCGCCGCCTATAATGATTAATGTGTCCTAAAAATATCCGTTATTCAGTGGACGCTCATTTGGGTTTGGGGGCAAAAATTGAGTAATCGTAAGTTGGGACCTAAAATGTTACATACATTAAACAACAAAAAATGGTTGGCCCCATTTTTTTTGCCACCCAAACTTAGTCGAAAAATCTCCAAAAATTAAAAAATTTTAAATGGAAGATGTTGCCGACAAGTTCATACGTCTGTAGACAGAACGTCGGGAGGATTATTACACCGCCACCTAGCGATTACAGACACGAAATCATACTCCACGGTCGATGGCGTTCCTTGGCCTCTGAAATTAAACAAAGGAGAGTTCAATTTGTTATTTGCCGGCGAACGAGCTATCTCAGTGCGTAGGTGCGTGCTACCATGGACTACTAACTAACGTAGCCCCCTAGGTCAGTGGTTCTCAAACTTTTAGGATTTCTTGCGTGACGGGTCCCTTCGAAAATTTTTTTTGATGATTACATACCTTATAAAGTTGACAAATGTGTTGGTGCAGAGAGATTAGCTGCACCCCTAGAAAAATTCAGGGGTGCACCCTCTGGCCAAATCCTAGAGCTGCACTCTCTGAATCCTGAAAAACAGGGGTGCAGAGATGTTGCAGAGTGTACAGACGACCTTTTTCTTGTCAAGCTATTTTGAAGGTAAATTCTAGCGGAATACATTTTTTGCTTGCCAAGGACTTGAAAGATTAAAGACACTTCGAAATAAGATCTGCACGGTCGATGGCGTTCCGGGCCTCTGAAATTGAAACAAAAGTTGAAGTTTAATTAACTGTTATCAAAACGTAGAACTAAATTGTTTTATCAATCAATTATTTAATCAGAAAATTGCAAATCTTAGTCATGGAATTTAAATTCAAATGGAATTAACACTCAGTGGTTCCATCAGACATTTTAGTAATTCACTTGACATCAGCTGATGGTCCTTCCAAAATTGAATTGAATGATTGTCAGATCCAATTATAAAATCCGATTTTCAGGCACGGTTATGGCCAGTGTTTTATACAGGCCTGTTAGAGGGGAGATTTTCCCAAAACCTCAAAAAAATCTCAGCACTTACACAAATTTTGCATTGAACTGTGTCTTTTCCCCTCCAACCAAGTCGATCCCCTGCCTCCCCATCTGAACTCCTGGAATCTGGAAAAACACTGGTTATGAGACCTGCATTGGAGAAGCGAAGAAAAGGTACTTTTTTTGGATCGAAATTGTCGTAAGCTATTTTGAAGAGCAGACCGATGCTGTTGAATTCATTTTTTCAGCTTCTACAAAAACTTGACTCAGCAATAATGTCAAAATTTCAAAATTCGATGACAAAAACTGTGTGGACAGAGTGATAGTGAAGCAGAAGCAAAAATTTTACAACAAGACCTTCTATCCCAGTGGTCGGGATTGGCAAATGCTTTTTAATACAGATAAATGCTCGGTTATAAGAAGGGAACAGAAGAATTTAAGTTATGTGGGAAGGGACTAAAAGTGAAAACGAGGAGAAAGATCTTTTGTCAATCAATTAGCTAAAGCCATCAGAAAATTGCAGAGGCAGCTAATAAGGCCAACAAAATTTAGGTATGATCAAAAGAACGATAGTGAGCAGAGAGAAGGATGTAATAATAAGACTTTACAAGACATTGGTAGTCCACATTTAGAGTATTGTGTTCAAGCATGGTGTCCATTCCTGAAGAAAGACATTTCCGACCTTAGAAAGAGTGTGTTTTACAGAGCAACAAAGATGATCAAGGGATATCACAAACTAACCTAAAAGGAAAGGCTAAATCACTGTGGATTGACAACCCTGGAAAAAGAACTGAGAGCCTTGATCGAGACATACAAAATAAGTCAAACAAAGTGGAAATGCCAAAGGAAAGATTTTTTTCAATGAAGGAGTATGCCTGGAGTCTGGGCAAAACTGTTCAAGAAACTTGGACATAAACAGCATTTTTTAGTGCAAGACCTGGACAGATGGAATGAACTGGGTGAGGGATAGTAACGGCTACAACTGTTTGAGTTTGGAATAAACCTCAAAGTTTAGGATATTAGATTGGAGCGGAGCAACACCGATTCTCACACAGGGAGTCCCTACTGAACCACTTTAAACCTTTCAGCCATATATATATATATATATACTATATATAAGAGTGATGCGAGTGTGTTTGGTTTTCTGAAGAGTTTAATGCATCGAAAGACCGGGCTGAGTGTCTATTAAGTCTGGACAGTAAACAAGGCATGAAGATAAGATGACCAGTTTGGATGCAGCCTTGTGATCTTGTGGACCATTAATCAGATTTTATAGTCTATTCGTTGCCCGAATGGTAACCAGTGAAATGATGTGAGCGCAGGCGCGTCTTAGTTGTTCAGGCTATCAGCGTGATAATAACAGGCTTTCTTTAGAAGCATGGCTTTTTTCAGTGGGAACGCACGGGAACGGCGTTTCCACACCTTTTTTTGCCAGATTGCATAAATAATTATGGATATGTAATAATGTGTTTGGGAACGTACCTACAGGTATTGCATTCCCACACCTGTTTTTGTTGATGAGAAAAATAGGTCATCTTCACTTTTTGACTCATGATGACTTACGGTGAAAAAAGAGAATCACCACTAAAAAATAAGGTGTCAGGACTTTTTAGAGGACCGTCACTGCTCTGCCCAGGGACCCGGAATTTCTCTCAATGACGGCCCTGGAAGCGAGTTCCCAAACCTTTTTTCCTAGAAAAAAAGCACTGTTTAGAAGTGAACGGACTAGTCTACAGCACTAGAATCAGGAGCGGCGCTGGGCGTAGGTGGGTCCGCGGGTCCGAATCCACCCGGCCTCGGGCAGGGGCACTCGAGAAAATCTTGCACGTCCGCAGATAAATTGTTTTTGCGGGGTAGTCTGAGCTGGGTCCTGGTTTGTGCAGATTGCATTAGATCCACCCAGCGAAAAAAACAGCCCGCCCCCCTGATTAGAATAAAGACAAGACATAGACAAGTTTAATCAAAGTAGCAAGTGGCTCATCATGTGCAGGTGTATATAAAAGAATTCCTTGAGAAGAAGAGCGCAATTTCGACTCATTATGGCAGGAGAAGACAACAGACCCATCCTGCAGTCCAGACTTCGTCGGGAGTTGCCGGTTTAAATCAGCCAAAATAAGGAACTGATGGCAGTGTCTTATCCAGACTCCAGGCCTGGGGGGATTGAGGTTTTCGGGGAAGAAAATCGACTTGGTTGGAGGGGAAAAGACACAGTTCAATGCAAAATTTGTGTAAGTGCTGGGATTTTTTGGGGGGGGGGGATTTTGAGGGTTTTTTTTTTTTTGGGAATCTTCCTCCTAACAGGCCTGTATAAAACACTGACTGATGGTAAATTTTCTGCCGAGTTACGATGCAGGATTTGATTTAGGCATTTCCATAATGACTTGGGTTGTTGCCATTTCAAGTGATGAGGTCTTTCAGGACGGAGAGTTTTGCTTGGGTAACTGGTCTTCTCGCCATTTTACACTGAACGTTTAACGGATTTTGCCGTACGGTAACTTGAATCCGAATCAACATCGCTCCGACTGACTCCGTTTACGTCTGGCCTCCCGAGCATCAGAGGTAGACCAGGATTTCGGTGTACGATTGAAAACAGTTTTAGACTTGACGAGAATGTGTCGATTAAGAATGGAACTGACAGTTCAGTGGATCTGCTATTGTAGTGCTTAGGGCAATCAGAACCAGGTCAAGGCAATAGGGTAAGTTCAGATAATGTCAACCCAATTCTCAACAGGAACCACTTTAAACCTTGTTATATTATATTATATTATTATTATGATCTTACCTTGGCGAATCGTGAAACTCTTTCGGTGCCGAAGGGTTCTTTCGGATGAAGTCCGCGACATCAAGAATGTCTGGAAAACGGTCAGGGTGATTAAATGACCGGAAATACTGATTGCCGTGCGTTTCCGGTCGATGCGAACTAGCTTCCGGCCGACGACTTCCTGTCCATTTATGCTGAACGTCTCCGTAGACGTCTGCCGATAGAGTGTTTCTGTTTAAGTCGACGTTAGGAATTTTTCGCGTCTGACTGACGGATGCTGAGTCGAAACGGTTTCTCTCCGTGACTTCAGTGATCTTCTTGTTGACAGAATTGTTCAGGTTTTCTACCGTTTGATCGAGATTGCTCGCAGCGCGCGCTCTGTGAGCAACGTTCACGAAATCGGTGCAAGAAGAATTTGATTGGTTAACTCCGCCTTGTCGAGAAGCTCTCCTTCTCTTCAGGAAAACGCAGACGACGCACGACATAGCGACCAACGCTAACGGAAGCGATACCCCGAGGCAAGCGATCAGTACTACTTCCTTCCACGTCAGTTGCGTCGACTGCTGTTGCTGCTGCTGGATCGAGTCCATCGGAGAAGAAGTATTATCCAGGTCGGTCGAGACGGCGGCATCGTATGGTCCGGCTTCTCTGTCGTCTGTTTGAAATGCTAGAGTGAAATCTGTTGAGAATTTTACGTCACCGTTGAGCTCACATCGTGAGCCGGAAAAACCGTTTGGGCATAAGCAAGTAGAGTTGCCATTCGACTCCTGCCAAACACGCACTGTATACCATGAAACGGCAGTTTGATCAGACCAGACATCGCAGAACAATTCAGATTTTAAAACGCAATGCGAATTTATGACGAAAAATATCTAAAATCTCAATAATAATTTTATAATTATAACTATGTAATTATAATCATATAATTATAATTATATGATTATGCACAGTTACGATGTTAGCCTATAGCATCATTTCTAATGCCCTTAAGCATTAATGGATGGTACCAAATACTAGCCGTAAGAGACCTACAGCATGTCAGATATCAGTCAGTAGGAGACAGCAAGGCAGGCTGTGGTCTGTGGAGGAAAAGTTCTCAGAAAGAGATGAGTTTTTGTCAATGCAGTTCAACTATTTAATAACTCTAATAAATCCCGATCAAACAAAGCAAAGCGAAGAATTTCAAACGGTGCATTTCAAGCAAATTGACGAATAACATACTTCGCCGTTGGATTTTCACAGATATCTCGTAAGTCCTACGAAACAAAAAAACCGGTCTCACCTGGCATGTACCTCCGTTCCGACACGGAGACAGGCTACAGGGGACCGCAAGAGCGATCTCACAGTTCTTGCCGTCGAAGCCAGGTAAACACTGACAGGTGTAGTTGGTCAGCGGGTTGTTCCAACAGGTTCCGCCTTTCAGACACGGCGCGTAATGACTGCAAAAGTTCAGATCTACAAAGAAAACAGCCCCTGTTCCGACGCGCTTCAGAAGAATACCTGCTTATCGTATTGATAATAAAGTGTCAATAATTATATAAAATCATAAAAATTATAAAATAATAAATAAATAATAAAGATGAACACACAATTTCCATTATTTATAAACAAATAAATAAAAATGCAGGCAAATATAAGTAAGTAAATGAACTAAAATCTCGTGACTTTATGTAGTGCATTGGAAGCAACGCCTCGGTAGCCGTTTTTTTTTCTTAGGCGCATAAATATGGTCCACGTATGTCACGTCGTGCCATGCCACGTGCCATCGTCGCCTTGCATCTGTTCAAATTGGTATGTGATGTCATTTGTAATGACACTGAATGGGCGAAGTGTGCTTTCGAAGCAAAGAAATGTGTCGTCAATAAGTATCGTGCGCTTGTAGTAAACTTGCGGAAGCGAAAGTTGACCAATAAACGAAGTTTTAGCTGGAGGAATTTTGCATTTGAACGACGCTGGTACGAAAAAATATCTAAAATCATGTGACGCAGTGGAGTAGTGGTAGGTTTCTTGCAGTGGAGGCTCCAGGAGTTGGCAAGTGGACGGGGGCCGTTGGGGTGGCAACTTCTAATCATGGGGGCCAACCATTTGTTGTTAGGTATGTAGTATTAAGTATAGGGTCCCAAAAGTGTGGCCACTGGGAGTCCAGGCACTCAATAGGGGGCACGGGCCCCGGGCTCCCCTGTGGAGCCGCCACTGGGTTCTTGTCATGCAATCGGAGGGTAGCGGATTCGAATCCAGTCTAACCTTTGCGTAGCGACCTTGGGCAATGTGCTAACCCGTGACTGTCCTTGGAGAAGTCAACGGAAAACCATCTATTTCGCCTCATCCCCAGGTGGATTTACCTTTAGGCAGATGGAGCAATGCGATTAACTCTGCTATCTCTGCTACTAGATTTCTATGAACTGAAATAAAATCATTTAAGGAGGAGGAGCATTATGAGAACGGCTGAAAAAGTATATTGCTGTGTATGGATAGCATGGAAAACTCCACAACATTCTTGACTGCAGTAGGTCTATGGCAAAGGATGTATCCTAAGCAAATGTCACAGTAGAAACGACTGCGCAGGTACTATACGTAGTTACGTACCAACGTTGCAGAGTGGTCCTCCCCAGCCATAGTAGCAATTGCATTGCCATGGAAGATTACAGCTTCCTTGGCTACAGTTGGGATACTTCATGCACTTGTCACATAATTCTCCTTCCCATCCGTACCTACACCTGTTGAAATCAGAAAGAAGTATGATAATTAGCCTTTATCTTCCCTATTTACGCCAATTGAAGCAAAGAGCGATGGATAGATAACAGATACAGCATATTATAAAAGCGTGCTTGTCCCTAATTCATACACAGCTTTCCAATGTCATTTTGATTTTGGTCTTGTGACATGTTTCTTACGAGTTACTATCACAACAAGAAAGGAAGGAATGCGTTAAGTTTTATTTTAATAATTATTAATTGTTTTCATCGAAATAACTTCAACATAATTCCTTGTTGAAGCCGTATAAGAGACTGGACGCGTCTGAGATCTAACCAGTGTTTAATCTAGACTCCTGGACTCCGGGGGAAACTGAAAAAGCCGGGGGAAAAATGACAAAGTCGGGGGGAATTCTGCTAGGGGCCGCTGTTAGTCCATGTAGTATTCCAAAATTTCCGGGGGGAATTTGAAATTTCCGGGGGAAGGGCAATTTTCCCCCCGGAAACGGTCTAGATTATACACTGGATCTAACTGGGCACATATTAACGAGTCACGTGACTATATTATGGCAGTGTAGTCTTGTTTTGTATACTAGTAGGCCTAATGTAAACCTGACCTGCACTCGAACGGATAACTGCATGAACCAAATGTAGGATTGCATCCATCCAGGCAAACGGCTGAAATAAAGATGAACACACAATTGCCATCATCAACTTTGACGCACAAAATATTAGACACAAAAACTAAATTTCCGCAAGTAAAGCCAAATAATGTCACCTTATAACTGCTAGACAACAATAGTTGTACCCACAGATCAGCAGATAGTTGCGGAATTTCGTTCTCATATTTTTGAAAATCATAAGCAGAGGCGTCGCCATGGTTTCGGAATAGGGGACACATCGACACATTCCGGCAAAAACTCTCAGACGAGCAAAAAAGTAGCTCATCAAGGAGTTCCTTGCACATTCAAGTATTCTCGATTCTTTTCCATCATGCTACCTGTATACCCCGTAAAATTCTCTCAACGGTTTTGAAGACTGGTCCGAGCTTTAATTGGGGGGGGGCGACACCCCGTACTCCTATCAGGGTTATTTCTAGGATTATAAACTTGGGAATGTCGGTAAATTTTGGGGTCCCCTGCCAAAAAAGTCTGACAAGCAAAAAATAAAAGGTCATCCAATATCTGAAATTGGGGAGTGTCGGTCTCAAATTGGGGGTGGGGGGTGTTGGGAGTGTTAGGGAGTGTAAAAATATCTCTGCTCCCCATGGCTACGCCGTCAAGCATTTGTATGCTGGATGAATACCGGTCTAATATTCAAGCATTGTCCCCTTCTCAAGTAACAAGAAAACGTTCAAATCAGTCGAATTAGCCACACGATGCGACGCGGCTGCGTATCGATTAATTATCGAAAACCGAATTCAGTTACTGTTCTGCAGTTTAAAAATAAGTCGTCGTCGTTGTCGCCGTCGTGCGTGTTTTGAAAGGACGGCATCTCACGCGAGTCGCAGTAGGATCCGTTCCATCCGTAGTTGCAGACCTTCTGCCCGCCGGCGTCGCACTCGTAGTGGCCGAAGAGGTCGTCGCGTGCGGCGCAGACGTCGACGCACCCCGGTCCGTAGTAGGTCCTCAGACAGACGACGCGGTAGTCGAAGGCAAGAGCCGATCCCGTGAGGGCGTCCGTATACGAGTCTCTCGTCCAATTCACGCCGACGGCCAACAGTCGCTGGATCGCCACCCTCGTAATCAACTTTCTCGGACTGCCTGCGAAATGAGAGAGAGAGAGAAAACTATACCAGAGGTATTCAATTGGCGGCCCGATATGAGCTGTGAACTGACTGGCCCGCGAAGATACTTAATTTAAGCGATCAATAACTTGTTTCTAGCACAGACGAAATATTATTAAGCGTCTTGTTCTCAACTTACTTGTTATCTATTAATTACCGAGGAACCATATTTTTAACCTTTAAAATGTTTGTACCTTTGGCCCTCGGGCACTAGTCATAAAAATTAGGCCCTTCGTGAAATTTGGCTGAACATCCCTGCACCATACTAACGTCCAGAATAACGTTCTGACATTTTAATTTACAAAAAGAACAACGATTTTATGTAAACGGACTTGATATTTGAGTCCGGGACACAACTTGTGCATGGGTGATAGCACGACAAGCCAAAATTTCACGCATTTCTGACGTAAATACTAGTTGTGCAATGTATCAGATTGAATTTCAAATAGTTTCTGCATCCCTTTGTAATACTATTTGGGTATAACACATTCTTTCCAAAACACGCCGCATGTACGCTGTAGAACTTTGCAATATTCGTAGGAGTAGGCCTATGATTACCCCTGTCCTTCGTAGGTTGCATTGGCTTCACTTTGAACAACGTATTAAATTCAAAATCGCTACCCTCACTTTTAAGATACTAAGAAATCAGCATCCCACTTATCTTCGAGAAATGCTATTATATCATCAGCCATATATATCCACGAGGTCTGCAAATAAATGCCTTCTTGAAATTCCCTTGCGTCGCACTAAATCTGGGTGTAGGGCTTTTAGTTATGCATCTCCATATGTTTGGAACTCCCTTCCCCTTGATATTCGGATGGCCTCTTCTCTAGATATTTTTAGGCGTCATCTTAAAACATATTTGTTTCCTCCTTAAGTCTTGGTATTTCCCTGACTGATTTCTGGTTTTTGACCTGGACCGAATCGACCCTCCTCAGCTATAGTCTGCTCTGCCGATGAGCACTGCGGTTTGTGGTCTGAGGCGTTCCCGATGAACACCTATGTGTTTGAAACGGACGATAAAATTAATTTGAATTGAATTTGAATTGAATCACCGACGTATAGTAACTGCACAACTCTGTTATTCATTTGATTTGAATAACTCAGCATCGAAGATGAAATATTCTGAGCAAACTCTATATTGAGCAGTTATACAGTGTATAGGCCTACAATCGGCTTCGAAAAGTCAACTTAGCCTAAAGATAGTATCTTAGTTCATCGACCGGTTTCTGTTGTAAAATGCTGATATCTATTAACACGTATCTAAAATCGAGTTACTTATATTAATTCAGTGTTCCTCAGAATAGTAATTGGATAGAATTATCGTGCTGCAGAGTGCAGACACTGTTGTCTTGAGCAATATACGAAACCCGATGCGAAAACAGGAAAATCATGAAATAAGCTAAACAGACTTAGTGCAGAGGAAGCAACGGACAGAGCAATGACTCCAGGCCTGGGGGAAATTGGCTTGACTGGAGGGTAAGAGACGCAGTTCAATGCAAAATTTTGTATCAGTGCTGGGTTGGAGGTGGGGCGGAATTTCCCCTATCAGGCCTGTATAAAACACTGGGAGAGAGCCGCTTTAATTGAGGCGTCGACGATATATTCAGTGAAAGAGACGCTTACCTTCGTACGGTTGTCCACCTGTCATGTCGTGAAAGGCTTCGATGACCAACGTGAAGCTTCCCTTGCAACAAAAACACAGAACACAGTCAGCTCGTATATTATTTTGCCACCTTTTGTGTTTTTTTGTTTATTTTGTGTGGATCTGTAGGCAGTGGCTTACCTAGGCAGGCAGGACAGATGCCATCCGGGGTGCCACGTTATTAAGGAGAGCGCCAAAAACTCTGTGATCTTGATTTCAGGATAGAAAGGAAATGCTCTGAGCACATCATAGACCAGTTCATGCCAGTAAACGCAAAGAAGTGCATTTAAGTCAATTAAGGATTTAATGATACGTCAATTAAAAATGTAACCTACTAATTTAAGTTTCTGACACCTCTGCTACGGGTGCCAAATACCCTAGGCACGACCCTGTCTTTAGGTTGTTATATGCGCGCGCGTGTCTGCGAGTGTGTGTGTGTGTGTGTGTGCGCGCGCGCGTGTGTGCCTGTATGGACAGTGTTTAGACATAATATAAAACCACAGATTCACAGAGGCCAATGTTAATACGAATGAAGGAGAATCTCAGTAATATTGATTGTCTTTGGCTATTTGCACAAAGTCACCGAAGACTTTGGCGAGTCTTTCTTTCGCCTAGTTATCGTCTATTTATCCGCCATTTAGCCGGTAACAGTCCTTGTATTATGCAAAAATATTGAGCCTTTGTAATGTTTGTGTGTGTGTAAAACTAGGAAATACGCATTAAAGATTAACAGGAGCATATAAACACGGATTGCCTCGAAATATTAGCGACGACCTGAGTTCTGTGCCAAGACAGGAAACCAGTGTAGAGATAGGTTCCAACTGTCAGCTATTAGGCCTACTGTGCTACTGTAAGCCTAGGTTGAGAAAAACGTTGTGTAACGTTTTGCCAAGACTTGGTGGTAATTCAGTCCCCACCATCGCATTTAGATAACCAGAAACCAAAGCGATGGTGGTTTAAATCAAAACGCGAACCAGGTGTAAATGTTGACACCATGCTTTGGTGAACCTCACAAAACTTTAATAAGTTAACCCCAAATTTTTAAGTAAATTTACCCCGAAAGCAGGAGTTTTGGTTATATTAACATTGTGTAAAGTTGACACGTGCTTGGTGCAAATTCATCCAAACTTGATTTAAGTTTTCCCCAGAATTGTTTTAAAAAGTGGAATAGTGGATACATACAATATACAAAAGTACAAAGCAACACAACAAAGCAAAGAGTAAGTTTACACAGAAAGCAAAAAGTAGGGTTGTATATTTAATATATTAATATTGTTGCCTGCAAAATCTGTACCGCTATTTAGGGAGTTCTAAACCGGCGATAGAAAGGTGTGCTAAACTCACTATCCTAATATTGCTCCCTTTCCTTAACGTTTTGCGCCATATACAGAATACTTGTTACTTTGTTTCTCTACGCTATGTGGGAATTATCATCTATGTATTATTTCTATAGGACCTCAGACTTATTTATTATTGATTATTAATTCTTTTCACTGCTATTTTCTGATTTCCGCCACACTTATAGGTTACTCGACTTGGGGTAACATTTACACTTAAATTATTCGTAACGTTACAAAAATTTTCTCGGTATACACTTCAGTGTAACCTGGTGTAACGTTACACGTTCTGTTACTCAGACTAAGTGTAACATTTACACTTAAATTCATCGTAACGTTACACAAATTTTTCTCTGTGTAGGTTGAATTTCAACGTGTGATTGGTTTGCCATAAAGCACCATATACAGTCCCAGACCAGACATTTACTGTAGATAACCAGAAAGGGGTCGTATGCATGGTTTAAATCCAAAATGTTCGAGACCCCAATGAAAGATGTGGCCCTCGGTCAGTGAGGGAATGGACAAAATTTAATCCTCTGATGGTCTGTTTTTCGTCTCCTTACAGCGTCTAATCCGTTTTGCAAATCAAATAATTACCGTTGCGACGTCTTATGCATCTATCCAATAGCGCTACACCTGGGACGTTTATTAGGCCTACAAAAAAAACTCCAACAAAGTGCCTGAGCCATTATCGGAAACCGTTCACTATTTGCCCAAGAGATAATCCTGCTCTGATTTAGTCGCCGAAGGAAAACGCAGGCATGACCGGTCGTGAGTGACAACAGGAAAACAGAAATTGACGCCACGAGAGGAAACGAATGATCAACACGAACACCTTAACTCTGATTATAGAGGGAAAATATTGGCATTGACGCTTACAAGTTACAACGTCCGTGCGATTAGGTCTTATACGCGCCATGTAAGAATGCAGGAAGTAAAGTAAATCTTAAATGTATGTAGCTGGTGGGCACGAGTGCCTGGGAATCGAACCCATGTTGACTCCGGGAAGGTCTCATGCTCTACCAACTGATCAAGCATTGCTGCACATCATGCAGGATATGGCAAATGGTAGAGTTTGAAACACGTGTACCACGATCGAAGCATTCATATAAAGGTACGACTCCATTAAGAGATATGTTACTGGGATATATCCTCTAAGGAGCTGCCCGGACAATGATAAGCTGGCATTTAGGTTAGTAGGTCATCGTCCGATTGATTTCTACGTCTTGCGTCAACACGAATGGTTATGCGACATTAAAAATAATGTGTTCGCAAAATAATAACTTTCCAAAAACAACATCCACGGTCTGACCGAAACTTTCTACGCTTGCGACACCTCTTTCCAGTCGAAAACACAGCTTTTAAAACGCACCTCAACATCCCCCCAATTGCAGCAATATCGTCGTCCGCCGACTTTGCCCTAGGCGTGGCTATTTTTTCATCTAGGGTCCATCCGCCTACTGTCCGGGAACAATGTAATGGACTCGTATGGGGGATATATTCAGGTAACATGTCCCCTAATGGAGCCGTACCTTAAGCGGCTCAATAGGAAAGAAAGACCATTAAATTAAAGGCCCTTGTAGCATACTATGAATATTTCTGCTGGAATGCTGATACGGCATAAATAAGCCCTATTATTAATGTTCAAAGTGTTACCTGTTGATTTCTGCCCGTTAAGGTCAAAATAAAATTGCTGCAAGGTTAAATCCTCAGGGCTTAGAACGTGTGTGAGGGTCGGGGACACGACAACCCACTTCGAAACTAACAAAGAATCGGCGTGTGAAGCTCGCCTATGTCTGTTTCTCACGGTAATTACACGCTTGCTAAACCACGGCTGAATAAGCTGATGTGTCGACAGGTTCTAAATTCTGACGAAAATTTTAGGTTCGTTTGTAAAGAGAGTGCTTCGATGATCGAAGAAAGATAATAATATTAATAGAGGACGGAACAGCAGGAGAGCTCCTGCTGTTCCGTCCTCTATTAATATTATTATCTTTCTTCGATCATCGAAGCATTCTCTGTACAAACGAACCTGATTACGTCGAAAATGACAGATTGCTATAGATGTGAAGATCTCTTCTTTATCTGTATACAGTTTGGTGTGAAGCTCTTCATTATCTCTACAGATTGGTCAGAAAACGGATAAACAAGTGCCACCTAGTCGTCCTATAGCGAACTGTTGAGCCTCCATTCGTGTTATACCTTAACGCTCAGTAGGTCTACTATGTTATCGAAGCATCTCAATGCTACCAGACAGCCTAAAATAGGCCTATAAGCAACTATGGACCTTGGTCAAATCAGTAGCGTAGCCAAGGGGGGGGGTTGGGGGTTAAACCCCCCTTGGGCGCCGGCGAAATTTTTTTAATGTGTTTCCAAGCATTTTTAATTTTCGGACGCGGTTTTGGGGATCAAACCCCCCTCCCTTGGGGCTGGTGACCAAAATTTTTTAAGCGCCATAGGCTTGACGACCTTTTTTGCTTGTCAGCGTCTGAAAGGAAAAATTTTAGAAGGAAAGACATAGGATAGATAGTTAGATACACAGGATGACCTTTTTGCTTGTCAAGATTTGTTTTTAGAGAATTGGTTACGGTCAAAAGTCGAAACCAAACCCCCTTCCGGAAATCCGGGCAAATTAATATTATAGCGCATATAAAATCGATTGAACCGGTTCTACGTTTGACTCACAGTCCACGTGAAGTTGAATTCAAACGCCATGGTGTATCCTGTGTCGTTGGAACTGGAAAGATTGAACGAACTGTAGCCGAGGATGTCGGTCGTTTTCAACCCGTAGGTACACTGCGGTTCCATGGGAATGTTTGCCTGATAGTGACTGAAACAGACACGGAAGAAGGTGCGACACGGCTGTCGACAGGTGGGAGGCAGTCCCGCTGTCGACGGAATAGACCCGGCGCTGTTGCAGCAGCTGGCGTTCGCTGAGAGCGCCTGGGAATTCTGGAAGCTCCGAAGAACCACCTGGAACTCTCCGAGACACGATACCTGCACAATATTAAGGCTTACACAGTGTTGTAGTTGTGAAATTTGAGCTGGGGGAGGGGGGTTGAGGACTGAAATTCAATGAATGACAGAAACTGCATGTACCCGATATGCGATTTTTGGGAGGGTTGCAAAGTTAGCTGGAGGGTTCAACCCCAACCCCCCCGGCAACTCCAACCCTGTTTTTACACCCACTAACACCCCTAATCTGAGAAAAACACCTCCCCAACACCCTCCCCACCAATCTTAGAACCGGATGATCTTTTTCTTGCTTGTCAGACTTTTTCGGCAGGGCACCCCCAGGAAATACCAACACCTCCCAAATTGATAAGCCTAGAAATAACCCCGGACTCACTGCTATTTAGCGTAACTAAATCCTGTGTCGTTGGCCCACTCAGATTCAGTTTTGTTTCTTTGCAGTGCAAACGCCGAGTCTGCAATTGCACTGCAACGATGCTATTAGAACAGTAATAGCGCGTTGTGACAAATGGCAATAATTATGCTAGACCAGTGGTTCCCAGACGTTTTCCAGCCATGCACGGCACACTGTCCAAGACTTATAAATAACAATTAACACAGCACCATTATTATTGTACTGTTTTCCAACATTTTGCCACGGCACACTTCTAGCCTACCGTTGCTGCGGCACAGTTGCGTGCCGCGGCACACAGGTTGGGAAGCACTGTGCTAGACTATGGCTTGTCGTACATAACTGGAGACAGACAGGCCTTAGGAGAGGAGGTACAGTCGGTGCATTGTTCCGGGGCCCATGGAGCTCAAAGTGGCCCGAGTCCGGTGATGATGATGCATTAATTAACAATAGTGTGAACTGTGAAGCCATAAAATAAGACTGACAAGCAAAAAATTTTCATCATCACACTTTTCATACTTGTACTTGTATAGCGCGAATCCAGAATTCTGAAATTCTACTTGAAAAAGACCGACAAGCAAAAAATGATAGGTCATCAAGTCAGCTTTTTCACACACTTGGCAGGTCAGGGGGCCCCCTCGCGATTATTTTTTGTACCGGGGCCCGGAAATTCTCTCGGCGGCCCTGACTGGAGAAACGCTTGGTTCCTTGTAAATCGCAGTTAACCATGCATGCGTCGCACTCTTTCCGTTGTTACGTTTCACTCACCAGTGACGATGACGTCATTGCGACGACAAATACAAGGACTGACGCTGCTTTCCATCCGTTCACTGTGACGTCACATCTCCACGGCATCGTGCTCTCAGTGGATCCAGCGAAACGAACGTTTAAAATAGCTTCTATCGCAGAAATCACTTTCGCTTAGCGTTTAACCGTCTTCTTTGAAACCGAAAGTATAGGGCAAGATTAAACTTGAGTATTATAATTGGAAGAATACGGATTTTAAAATCTCGTCTCGACCGTCAACGGATTTCGCAATATCGTTAAGTGTCGACGACGCTTCGAAGCACGAACCTTCTTCACGAGTTCATCGGGAAGCGATTATTTTATATAAGAAGCGTAGCTCGTCTGCCAATATAGGATAGGGCCTAACACAGGCCTTTAGAAGCGCTGTCAGCTAAAAAATGCTTTGATTGCAGACGGTTCGCGTTCTTCGAGCTATAAGCCCCACCCACCTAAATAGCCTGTTAGTACATAGGCGGTCTCTTCAATGGGGGACGTTCTACGATTGCTATCTATTAAGTCATCGCTCTCACGCAGCGAATTAAGGACCTGAGACCGCGACGACGCTCACTGCATGGTGACATCATCCATTTCCAGACTAGACTACCGTCCCCGACAGTTCAGCCTATGTATATAATCTGTGTACCCAACTATGCTTTTTCTCATAACGTAACCGTTTGGCACACTGTTTTTCTCAGGCAAAGTGAAGTCTATCTTGTTTGCAAATTCAAAGGCTATTATTAGGAGGTCTTTGACAAAACATCATACGGCTGATCTCAACGCCCGCCCCAGGGAATTTATCGAGGAGCGTGAGAATCGCCCGTTAGGGGTGTGACTCTCTCTCTCTTCCTTCTCTCTCTCTCTCTCTCTCTCTCTCTCTCTCTCTCTCTCTCTCTCTTTCAAAGAGTGCGTCCCACCGTGGTGAACCACTCCCCTCCCCTCCGCCCCCACTCTCCGTCGTCTTCGCGCGACCAAAATTCAACAGATAGTGAGACAAATAATTGCTAAGTAGCAATAACACGTAAGAAGACGTAAACCGCACCGGTTAGGATACGGTCAAGTCATGTATCAGTGGCGTGCAGAGGGGGCAGTGGGCGTCCACCAGACAGAGCCGGCGCGTGACTTTCGGGGGGCCCCTGCAATTTTTACGAGCGCAACGATTTTGAAATGTCTTGACGAGCCCTGCTTGGCACGCCACTGCCATGTAATAAGAACGTTGTAAGAACGTTTCTGATCAGACCAGACTGTCATTCTTACTCAACCAGACAATGCGTGCGTCAGACTGGCATCGTCGACTGCGTAGAAAGGTCTGATAGCTGTTTTACTTCCTCCGACCTCTGTTCCTGGTTCATCTTTCACTTTGTTATTCGAAGACAATGATTTACGCTAACCGCGATAATAACTTGTCCAATTCGCATTCCAGCGCCGATGTCCGTCTCTCTCTCTCTCTCTCTCTCTCTCTCTCTCTCTCTCTCTCTCTCTCTCTCTCTCTCTCTCCATGGGCGTCCGCAGAAATTTTTCCAGGGGGGTGCAAAACAGGGTCTTGTGACAAAATAAATGAAAAAATTTTCCAGGAGGGTGCAAAACAAGGTTTTGTGACGAAAGAAACAAGTAATTTTACTTTTTTCATAACTTCACATTTTTTCCAGGGGGTGCAATTGCACCCCCTTGCACCCCCCTCCGGACGCCCATGTCTCTCTCTAAGAAAATGATCTCGATCATTTTCTAATTCGTAAGATTTAACATTCAGAGTTCAGACTCGAACCGACCCGACCCAATGACATTCAGACCGGACAACGTCACTTAAGTAGACCTACGTCATGCTGTGAAATAAAAAAGGTATTAAATGGAGTCGCTAATTTTCCTCGTTTTCTTAAATAACGCACTTTATCACTGCAATAATTGTGGGGAAGTTCAAACGGTGACTCATATTGTAAATTCGTGTCCACTGACGAAACTGGAAGGCGGCCTCGAACGCCTCCACACGGTTGACAGTGTTGCAATCAACTGGTTGACAACATATGAAGTTTAACACGCAAACGACAACACAACATCATCACTGGCTTACTTTCTGACCCGACCTTATGTGACTCGATTTCACCATTGAAACATTTCAATTCAACGCATTTCAACTCAAAGGCAGCTCCACAGGAGGCCCGGGTTGTTCAGTGCCTCCCTATTGAATGCCTGCCACCCCCTTAATCCCATGCATACTTTAGTGCACTCCTTCTAAGCAACTATAGATTTAGCAACTACAGGTTTATTACAAAAAATAGTTGGCCCCCGTGCTTACAGTAGAAGTTGCCGCCCAAAGCACCTCCTTCTTGCCAAATCCTGGAGCCGTCACTGTTTGAACTATAGTACAGTTCAAATGGTTACAGGTGGTAGCCGCCCCATCTATGACCGCCCCAGTTATGACGTCCCGGTTATGACCGCCCCAGCTATGACCGCCCCAGTTACTCTATGGGTTTTGACGAAAAGCAGTGTACCCAACCGTACGGGGTCATATAATCATTACCAACACCATAAACCAGACACGAAACACTAACCCTAAACGATACTGACGGCAAACAAATTGCTTGCTGGGGCGGTCATAACTGGGGCGGTCATAACTTTGGCGGTCATAATCGGGGTGGTCATAGCTGGGGCGGCTATAATGTGATACCGTTCAAATATGCAAAAGAGACATCCATACAACTGGTGTCCGCCATTGATGGGTTTGAGAAGCTGCAAATCTGGTGCTAGAGTTGGAACATTAGATGACTGACTAGCGGATTTATCCCAGGCTACTCGAAGAAGGACTTCCATTGACAAGCAATATATTTGACAAAATATACGAAAACAATTATTTTTGTCGTTCGCTGAACGACTGAACAGAATAGGCTACAAACCAGTGTTTTAACCGCGTGGGTGTAAGCCAGTATTAGACGTCGAGGGTTGATTTGTCGTCATTCTAATATAATCATCGTTCGCTCACCATCCAAAGAAAAGAAGTGACTTTAGTTCTCCAGTTCGTTTGATCATTGACGGCTTTCCTTAGGGCTCTGTCTGTAGACTACTTTGTTTTCTAATGACAAGGAATTTCGGGTTTCCTTTGATCAACCGACCGACTCCTACGATAGATCAGAACCTCTGACCGGATTCACTCTTCGGTAAATATAAATCGGCGAAGCCAGCTGGCAACGCTTACGAGAGTGCTAGAGCATTTCTGCAAATAGTCTATGCCTAGAAGACATTATTATGCAATGGATAATTGGAGTAATTGGATCTTGGAATTCGGCAAATATTTACTCTTCCTTAGGGGTTTTTCTTAAGGGCAAAGCAAACATAACAGAAAGCTGCCAGTTCCGCTGGCAAACTCCTGTTTTGTTATTGCGTCGCGAATATTAGTCTTGCATCTGGTAGCCTACACTGTAAACAACAGACCTACCCTAAAGTTTTCTGAAATTAGGCAGAATAGACCGTTGAGTAGCCTAATACTGAAATCAGACGCAAACGAGTTAGGCTCTATATAGGCTTGTCGATAGGTTTATTACACCGTTTTCGCTGGATTTCGGTCTAACGATGATTGATTTTCATTCAGGATTGAATGAAGAATCAAGTGTTTGTACGCGATGGAGTCTTCTTAATACATGCATGGTAATTAGGTCTAAAGGAAACTCATGCTGCGTTATAACAAATTGTTGAATTAAAATTTTTCTTTTATGTGAAACTGAGACATGGGCAAAGCACAGACA
Organism: Metaphire vulgaris; assembly: GCA_018105865.1. Taxonomy (NCBI): domain Eukaryota; kingdom Metazoa; phylum Annelida; class Clitellata; order Crassiclitellata; family Megascolecidae; genus Metaphire; species Metaphire vulgaris. Next base: position 8,236,604 of record CM030839.1, on the reverse strand, counting down.
ACCAAAGACGAAGATGACTATGAATGACGATCGATCGAAGATAACGCTGAGGAATTTCAAAAATTCCATAATTGCTTACGTCCTGGAAAACAGAGAACTTTGAGTAATATGTCAATCAGTTATTCGAGTTTCAAGAACGCCTGAGCGCTACAACTGTCCTATTCGACTTGAACATCTATCATATTAAAATGCGATGATGTTTTTCAAAGCCTGATTGACTATTTTTTAGTCCTTAGCATGGTTGGTGGACGATGTTCAAGACGACGTTGCTAGAGAATCGTAGTTTAACACGGTTTATCATCATCCAACCATCTACGTTTTAAGTCAAATGTTCAGCCTTCTGCATTGCCAAAACGTACATTTTACGTACACAAAAATGTCCACAAATGACTGATTTTAACGACCTTTATTACATGTCAATGGCACTTCATTGAAATGTTGTTCAGCAAATTCAATGATTGGGTATTAAATAATATTGGATTATTATTATCCTATTAGCGAAGCGAGCGAGCGAAGCGAGCATCTTTCTAGTTGAGAATTAAAATGCGATGATTAATTTATGGATATTTATTATCATCATCCAACCATCTACGTTTTAAGTCAGAATTCCAGATTCTGCATTCCTAAACTACATTACCATGTCCCTTGACTATTTTTATTATTATTAAAAATCGTCTCAATATTTACTATAATATTATTATTATTATTATTATTATTATTATTATTATTATACCACCTAAGATTATATTAATAGAGATCGGTCTCGCGGAATTATTAACGCACTATTATTGATGTTTCTCCTAAATTATTCGCCAGAAGACTTATTTTATTATTAGTTAGATATTGTATTATCAAAGTGCCATTATTATCCGTTGTTGTCTTATTAATGAATAATTAATAATAATAAACAAATATTATTATAAACAATTATCATTTACATTCTAGATAGTCTAAGAAAAAGACTTAACCTAATGGTAGTTTTCATTAAATACTTTGTTTCTTTATTTGGACATTTTAAACCCTACGCCAGAAAAAATTATATCGAATCAAGAATCACAAATGATCAGAATGAAGAATCAGGCCTAATCTACATGCATGTCAGATTGTCATAGCGTCATTTTGTTCCAACATTACTGCACCTGATGCAGTTTTCTTTTTTCCTGCGGCTATATAAAGCCTCAATATATGCTTAGGTCAGCAGTTCAACTTCACAGTCCCAGATGCTATTTGTTTATTGTCTTCGTCCGCCTTCCCTCGCGTGTCTCTGCTAACCCGCGCATGCGTGGGACCGGCCAACGCTTTCAAAGCTAGGAACCGATGGTTAAACGTTTTCAAGTCGTGTGACAGTCGAGCAGAATCTAGTATAAGCATATTGCCCCGAGTAGATTTCGGTTCGGCACAAATTTTATAGTCTATAATGTAGACTGTTGCAATCAAGACGCCTTCAAGCCATCTGCAATCGCTGATCTGTTCGCCATTGTAAAGGGCACGAACACAGAGGCCCAGCCACGATGTTAGGACGTCTGAAAGATTGCGTCCAATGAAATACGCGTACTTTCTGTAGTGAGCTGGAACTACGAAATTGATCCGACACTATTTATGTGCTTGTCATGTAGAGGCTTTCTGGGCATATCAAAGTCATCATCATCATCACACTGATTCAGGCTGTTTATGATAAACAGAGGTGTATCGATGGGGGGAGGGGTGTATCGGTATATATGTCTACCTTAAAGTTTTTTATGTGATTTATATGTAGTTATATGTAGTTATATGGTTTATAGTTAAGGTTTATACCCCCCCCCAATATTTATACCCTTCCAAATCAAATTCCTGGCTACGCCCCTGATGATAAATCTTCACTAAAGCAATAGATGCTATGGACAGGACATGACATGGGCACATTGCAGCTCTAATGGCATTTCCATCATGACTCAACAATCAACATTGACCTATTCTGTATCTCCTGTGCGCAACCAACCGGAACCGAAAAATCGCTCTGACATTGGAATTGATATTGTGGGGGAGGGTTGTAGTTCTACTTTGAGTGACTATCGATTGATAAGTGCATCACTAAATGGTGCGATATAAGTTCTTATGTTATGCTAGATGTTTCTCGCTCTCACTGCGTTTCTTTAATGAAATCTTTTTGTGTGTGGCTTATGCGGGGATAGGTAGAGGTGAGTGGTTCAGTAGCTATAGAGAGCATGAGCTTCCAGGCATGGGATCCGCATTGAAATCCCATTTCTGCAGAATGGATTGACTGGTTTGGATGACAAGACGAGGAAAAAGAGAGAAATAGAATAGATAGAGAGAGAGAGAGAGAGAGAGAGAGAGAGAGAGAGAGAGAGAGAGAGAGAGAGAGAGAGAGAGAGAGAGAGAGGAGAAACTTTATCTCAAAACCATAGTTGCGACGTTCGAACTTTTTTAAACTTTATCATTAAGGTTTTAAAATTCATGAAATTCATGTTTAAATTAGGCCTATAACTGCAAAACTGCGCTAATTAAGGTATAGCCTATGAGTTAAAACGTAAAATTTATTACACGAAGCAGCGTTATTGACTAACCGGTAATTTACAGCGCTCAATAATCTTATTATATAATTCTCGATGTCTGTCGCGTCTGTCCGTCCGACAGCAACACGGCGGGTTAAAACGTTGAAAATTTATTTAACAAGCGTCTTAATTGCAGCAAACCCCCGTCCCCCCCTCTCCTCACCCCATCCCTCTCCTAATTGATTCCCTAACCGGCCCCAAACCCCCTTTCCCTTCTCTTTCCCATCCCTTCCCTCTCCCCTCCCCTCCCAATCGCCCCCTTTATTACCCCATTCCGGCCCCGGCCCCAAACCCCCGTTTCCCTTCCTCTCCCATCCCTTTTCTCTCTCCCCATCCTCTCCCAATCGCCCTGGCCCCAACCCATTCCGGGCCCCGACCCCAAACCCCGTTCCCCTTCCCCTTTCCTCATACCCTTCCCTCTCCTCATCCCCTCCCAATCGCCCTGCTCCCACCCTATTCCCCGCCCCAGCCTCAACCCATTCTTGCACCGGCCCCAAACCCCGTTCCCCTATCCCTTTCCTCTCCCCATCCCTCTCCCAATCGTTCCCAAACCCATCACCGCTTTCATTCCTAAACCTACACAACGCTGCTCCGAAAACCCGTACAACCCACTTTCCTTCTCCCAAACCTCCCTTCCCTCTCCCAATGCCCTGCCCCCGTTATTATATATATATATTTATTCCTTCCTAGCCTCAATATTTACTTTTTTAAATTTAACCTCTCAAGTGGGGATTAAATTTTCAGACGCCGTCACCGTACTGGGGATTTATTTTTTGGAAAGGCGTTCTTTAGAAATGATTGCTGTAACGTTTTAAATTTGCTATATCTCAGGCTATATAGGAGCTAAAAAGATGAGGTTTGCACCATTGTTCAGATTGTTTATTCCTCTTTCTAACCGTCCGTGCAAGACAAAGAAATTTGGGGGTAGAGTCCACTTTACAGCCTAAAATATCACCCTCTCCCCCTCCAAAGATTTTACAGCCCCCCTAGCAAAATTTTTCAGCGGTAACCCCACTTTGGTCAGCGGCAAAGTTCTAAAGGGATGTCAGAGGAACAAAATAAACCAAAACGTTTGAAAATCGGTTGACATTTGGCAAATATCTATCAATTCTAACCCGATGACCCCAATGTTTGAACATAAGTATTATCGGTGAATTTGGCGAAAGTTTTGAATTCTGCGAAAGTTTCCTATTTTTTGAATTTGCTATATCTCAGGCTAAATAAGAGCTAAGAAGATGAGGTTTGCACCATTGTTTAGCTTTGTTATTCCTCTTTCTAACCGTCCGTGCAAAACAAAATGTCCAGCGTTCACGAGGTGTGCGACAATCAAGTGAGAATGAGTAGCAGGCTGTTGCTCGGCGTGCAAAAGCAGCACAGCAAACAAGAGAATCAAGCACTGCATGTCGTTCGACACTGACAAATCAGTACACTTACGTTGAATATCAAGTTTCAGAAAATTCATGCGAATGGGCGTTAACTCGGTTGAAGGAAAAGGCGGCGATTTAAGGAAATTAATTGCGCAAAATCCTATTGCATTTGCACCAAATCGGGTGGTAAAACAGCCAATCTCCTCCGTCATTTTTGACGGGTAAACACCTAGTACAAAATATTTAGTAATTTATTTCAACTACGACGCGCAATACTAGCCCAAGTCTAATTTAGTTCTTTTTTTATTAGTGCACATGTCTATGTTTAAATTAAATATAAATATAATCTGGAAATTCGAAGTTTTGTTAACTTTTATGAACTCTAAAAAATTTCGAACTTCTCAGCTATGTTAAAGACATAAAAACAAGAAATGCTGAATTTGTGAAATTGTTATTTCTAATTGAATAATTTTGATAATCGATAATGCTAACTGATAATATCAGTTAGCATTATCGATTATCAAAATTATGTGCTCAGTAATAGACTATGATCAATTCTAAAATTTCACGAGTTTTCCTCGTTCCCACAGACAAAATTCTCCTACCTACATAACTACAGGGTGACTCAATAAATACGGTACCAACCTGTTTCGTTGTGAAAAATGTGACAACCTCTGAGTTAACATGCATGAAAATTTTATATTTTATTTATTTATAAATTTCAATGGTGTATTTAGCTACGAAGGACTGTCTGAATCGTGCGAACAAGACAGTCTTTGGTTATTTGATTCGATAATCGCTGTCAGCGCTCTCTCTCTCTCTCTCATTGTCGGCTTCTAAATTATAGGTCTGCTACAGTAGGCGGCTCAGCTGTGAGATTTTAAAAAAACTTTCGGTTAAATGTGCAAACTAATTATGGATTCCGGACTCTTGTTTCCAGCGCAAGGCGCAGTGGACCAATCTTCGCACGGAAAACGCCGTAAAAGCGACGTCCTCACAGACTATAAATCACGTGACGCCGTCAACCTGCATCCTGCAAATTTGAACTTGAACTTTCATTTCGCGACTATTCCTCCTCCTCCTCCTCCTCCTCCTCCTCGCCACCAGCCCCCTTCGTAATTCGGTTGGTATTATTGTCGATCGTAGTATGCTGACGTGAACCGATGGCTTTTAACGATGACTCAGCAATTAGCTCAGCACTCGACTACGACGGACGCAGCTTACTTTCTCACGTTAAAAGCGTGTCTCCTTCTCTGGAACGAAGCGTGAGGAGGGGGAAGGTGGCCGGGCGGCGAGATAGGGCGCTGAACGCCGACCAGCATTCCGAACTATGGTTATGGGATAGCGGTCGGCGCTCGGCCGCGCAGCCAAAGCTCGAACAATTAACCACGATGACATAACCCGGCGTCGGTATTTTTAGCGACCGATCGCACCAGACCCGAGCGATCGTCATCAAAGCCCTCTGCAATCACATTGAAGGCGCTTTGCTCTGTTTCCTAAACTCTCGCTGTGAATCGGTCTAGACGCGATTTACCAGATTCTCACACTAACACGGATCTCTCTCTCTCCCTCTCTCTCTCTCTCTCTCTCTCTCTCCCTCTCTCTCAGAATCATCGAAGACTGGGGCCTCGACGACAGAGTTATTGAACGAGAGAGGTAAACAGATATAATATCGGAACGCCAAGAGAATATTGGCTTTCTCATGCAAAATCTCCCAGGTCGTTATCACGCGAATTGAAAAATATTCAAACAGTTGCGAAGCATCGTCGTCGTCGTCATCATCGTCGTCGTCATCGCCGTCAGGTGTAAGCCTGACGCATCACGGGTTAATAACACAACAGTAGCAGACTCTAACAGGGCGTGACTGGTTGGTTGGTTGGTTGGTTGGAGGAACCGCCAAGCGGGCACCATGAGATCTGGGTTTTTGCCCATGCAACATTCCACGCTAACGAAAGCCCAATGATGCTGTTGGCTTTAAAATTTGTTACAGGTTCTATTTTCGTTCGAATGCTTTGGTTTGTTTTTGCCTTGTGTTCAAGCTCAGTGAACTTACTAAGCAAATAAACAATAGACTTGCTGTATGTTCCGTGGACAGCGACTTGAAGAAGAATTCTCACAGCTCCCATTCCATGTTGGGTCCTTTAGCGTGGAATCAACCTCAATGTTGCGTGGGCAAGATGCCGAGACTCATTGTGTCCGCTGTGCTAACAGACATATAGGCAGTGAGTCCATTTTTATTAAAGAATCTAACCCAGCCCATCAGATCTCCAACCATGAGCGCCCACATAAATTTTTCCAGTAGGGCCAAAACACAATGGTCACGGTTAATATTTTAGCAAGGTTTAATAATAACACTGCGATAATATTGGTGTTTGCATCTGCCGGGGAGGGGGCAAGTCCCCCCTCTTGCACTAATTGTGCGGGCGCCCATGTCTCCAACCCGACTCAATTCATGCCGGCAATAGGGTTGCTTGACCCAACTCAGCCCACCGTAATGCATTACAAATTCTTTAATTATTACCTATTTTCTGACCCAACCTACCATAACCATGGAAAAGTCTGACCCAACCCAAACCAATGCATGGACATCTCTGGTTCTCACTAGAAGAGATTGCTGTGAGGTTAATGACAACACAAGCACGACGGACGCACGCACGCGCTAGCACACGCACGACAGGTGCATTTGCAAAAATTCGGTGATCGGTGTGGGAAGCGAGGTCAGAAGATTCAATGGGAAAAATGAACTCGTAAAGATGGAGAAAATCCCTATTGTTGCACTGGAATTATCATTACAACTAAAAGTCGCGATAAAGCCTAAATTTGATTGCCTCGGAAATAAAATTTCAAAGCGAGTCAACGAGAGACGCCGAGGCGAATCGAGAAAGTCAGCCTCGAAGTGGAGGTCTACTCAGAGTTTCATTCCACATTCTGCCTTGTCCAGTGGCGTAGCCACGGGGGGGTTGGGGGTTAAAACCACCCCTTGGACGGCGAAAAATTTTTAAAATGTATTTCCATGCAATTTTTATTTTTAGGCGATTTTTAGGGTGAAAATCCCCCTTGGCGGTCATCAACGAAATTTTTTTCAAACCCCCCTTCTGGAAATCCTAGCTACGCCACTGGCCTTGTCACACCTATTCAATGACGATTGATGCATGTTGCTGAAAGTATAATTTGCAAAGGAAGAAGTGACGATACGCACTTTATTATTTATTCGTGCCTATTCTAGCTGATCTTTCCGGCTTCCAATCTTTCTGGCTCTAATTCAATTTGGATTTGGTGCTCCATCGGCTGAATACCCTGCGCATTATGATAGTGGCGCCACAGAAGTGTATTGATTGATGATTGTTCAGCTTGCAATGCAAATCTGCCCAGTGGCGGCTCCACCGGGGGGTCAGGGGTGCCTTTGCCCCCCTATTGAGTGCCTGCCCCTCAGTGGCCCTCCTGTTGGGACCCTATACTTATTGCTACATACATTAAACAACAAATGGTTGGCCCCCATGATTAGAAGTTGCCACCCCAACGTCCCCTCCACTTGCCAAATCCTAGAGCCGCCACTGAATCTGTCGCGTACTCGACGGCAGGTCAGGCGGCGACTGAAAGGCTGGTGACCGGCCTCACTCGGCCGATGCCGAGAAATACTGAAGGCGCTAGTCTTTCAGATCTTCACGAATCACGACCCTATGGAGCGACCGAAATATTTACCTAAACAGTGGCGTGCAGAGAGTGGTGGGCGCCCAGGATTAAGTCGATAAAAAATGTTTGACTAACAAAAAAGGTCGCCGAGTGAATTTTGGCCGCCCCTCCCCATCTGGTCGGCGCCCGGGACCACCGCCCCGCCGCCCCTTCTGCACGCTACTGTACCTAGGCCTCAATTCCGACATAACCGCGTGCATGATCCTAGTAGTCTATGGTTAGGATATTACTACAGCTTTAGTGGTCTTCTCAGCACACCAATTATACGAGCACGCAAAACCACGGGAAATATGTCACGGAAGCAGACTGAGTACAGAGAAAGTGAAGCCAAACTGATAGGCCAAATTACAGTATGTACGGCTTGTAAGCGCTTCAATTTTACGAGTATTATTTTCTTCTAAATGACCTAAATTTAACACAGCATCAGAAATTGTCGTGTTTGGTTCATGGCAGACATGTGAATCCACTTCCTAAGAAAGTCGGGTTCTTTGATAACCGTTATTTGCGTCGTCTGCTCAAATTCTCAGATTAATCTGGCAAAATCGTTCCTTTCACATGCTTCTTAAATCCGAAAGCAAATCCGTTCTCTATTGATCATGTCTGAAATATGTAATCTCAAACGCCTTCACCAGCTGAAACGTACAGTAAAAATCGATTCAGATATAAATTCTCATGGCGAATAACAATCTCAGCGGCGTAGCCAAAGGGGGGTGTTGGGGTTAAACCCCCCTTGGTTGTCTGACCAACATTTTTATCGCGTATTATTATTCTGATACCTACAAAATTCATTTAATCAAGCGCAAAGTAATAGTTGACGACCTTTTATGTATTTTTGCTTCTCAGAATTTTCCGAAATTGGGCATCGCAGCCTGTTTTGCTTGATTTTCCGAAGTTGGAAAATCCTAGGAACCATAACCCTCCCTTCGGGAAATCCTGGCAACGCCACTGGTCAATCTAATAATAATTATGTTAAATAGTATTTTCACTGATGTTCGCACTCGCAAAGAGTTTTTCAGAGGAAAAGAAAATTTAGCCTACATATAATCTAGTCTTCCAGTTCGTTTGCACCCTATTAAACACAGCATTTAAATATACCTACAATGTCTAGAAACTTTCTAACGCTTTTCTCGTTCTTTGATTTTCTACTAGAAATTGATTTTAATTCATTTAAATTTTTGAATATTTGCCTCAATGATCGCAATTTAATATCATTCACGCATAATTTGTTTTAATTTTTGTGTATTAAAATGCCTTATTATTATTATTATTATTACTACGCTGCAATGACTCGAAAGATGATTCGTCATTGTCATTATTATTATTATTATATACTTAATACCCAATCATTGATTATTATTATTATTATTATTATTATTATTATTATTATTATTATTATTAACCTATGCACAATGCATGCGCAGACAAACGATATCAATATAGACACCAACGCCGTGTGTTCAAGATCCGTCCGTCTAACTTGAGTGCGAGACTTTTATTCGCCTTATAAGAATGAAAATATTTGTCATACAAATATAGGTCTTGTTCTTTTTCAAATCTAGAGCACAGTGATGTACAAAAGTCTAAACCCACCTTCTTCTCTTAGATTTATCTTCTTCTTTTCTGTTTCAGTGTATTTTTCTATTTATTTTCTTCACTTCATTTTTCCTTTATTTTTAGATCAGCGAAGTAGCCTAAGCCAAAATAAATAGTCTTAGAAATATGGCCTAATTTCAAAACCTATTCCAAAAAGAGGAGACGATTATTCCGGACTTTTGTACGCCGCTTTACCTCAGGATCCGGAAGGCAAAGACCGAAGCCCTGGAGCAGAATGCCCTCCTGTTGAACGGCGGTCGTAAAGTCCTTCAGCGATATGCGATGATCGAAGTCGATGTCCTGGTTTTAACAACGCAACGATACGCCAACAACAATAATTCCAGCCGAACTAGAAGCGACGACCAGTGTTGCATACAGGCCGGATGCGGAGGGGTGGGGGTTCTCCCTCCCCAAAGTCTTAGATCCCCAAATTTGCATCTTAGTGTATAATGCGATGACAATTTATCACCAGTCCTTCCACCAGAAACCACGTCCCCTCCAAGAACTGCCATAAATCCCACCATGACAGGGGAAAGTGTATTCTTCAACCAAAATGCATCCAGTAACACCAATCGGTCTTAATTATGGACTCAGTGGCCTGCCTACCATCTTCTTGAGTGCGAGGTCAGAGAGGTCCTTAATGCTTTCGTCCGGATCGTCGTCTACGGTCTGCTTAACCATCGCCTTCTTAAACAGCGAATACATCTCGTCACGTGATATGTACCCGTCCATATTGAAATCGTAAACATTGAAACAGTCTGAAAACATCCGGTAATTAACACAAAAGTCACTTCCAATAACGACCAACATACTCAGTGCCGTTCCTCGGTCAAAACCAATTGCTTTCTAATTTTGAATTCTACTCTAAAAGCGAATGTGTCTACTGAGTTTCTACGAAAGGCGCTATATAAATTATTGTCTTTTACATTATATTACATGTATGAATAAGTAGCTAAGACATATTAGAGTTATCACGGTGTCGAACAGCTAGAATCAATGGATGGTTCTTTTTTTGGGGGGAGGGGACTCCTACTTCCTCCATTTGCTCCCTCTTCTGACTAGCCCAGAAAGGTCACCAACTACATTTGAAGCTAAGCATTGGCGTAGCCAGGGGAACACGGAGGCCGGGCCCCATACTATGGATGGGATTAGTCGTGAATGCCAAACACTTCTTGAGACGACGCTTTTCTTTGCTTGTAGTCTTTTTCTGCTCGAAAATGTCGCTGTGTGCTCCCTCCCCCCATTACTGGACTCTGACTACGCCACAGAAGCTAAACAACGCCTAAATCTGGAGCATATCTGAATAGAAGATGAACAGACGCTGCAGAAACTAAGCCCCTGCATTCAGGCACGTCGGAACGAATGCTTAGCTGGGGGGGTGCAGATTTTCAGGGGTATAGCTAAAAAATTACCATTTACCATAAAGAACCAAACCTGACAAGCAAAAAAGGTCATCACCCTTCTTTGACCTGCTTTCTTCAAAAATCCTGAGAAGCAAAAAGACAGCCTCATCTTCTATGGGTGCGGCGCACCCCCTAATTTTTTCCAGGGGCGCAACTGCTGCACCCTCTGCACCCCCACTTCCTACGGGCCTGCCTGCATTCGACATTACAATAATTAAGCGGTCTTCGAAATAATCTGTTAAAACGACGACGACGGACATCACGGTACTTAAATAATGCTTTAGTGACGAACTTTTGATTCTTAAAAACGTGACGCCCAAGTTTACATTTGATGCGTTCTTCCATTGTTCCGCGGAGAAAGACGGACATTCCTATGACCCATTCATCCATGCTGATGAGACTGTCGTTGTCGTTGTCAAACACCTTGAACACTTCAAACAGCACAAAAACCGAATCATCCAATCCAACAGGTTTCTTCTCTTCGGTCGGTCATCGTCACACGATCGTTGCTAATCTGTTCGATACTTTTAGTTTGATTGTTTAGAACGCCACAAAAACGCAGTTTGCGCACAAAGAATATTCTGACTTGAAAACCCAAATTTGACCAATCAATATTCAATACTGCACGTTGAACAATTACTATGCCAATTCGCCTAATTATCGTATTGCCTCTTTCCTCTCACTGCTCTCAACGACTCGATGTCTTTTCCATTCTTCGGAAATGAATTAAAATTTTCTACTTGGTCGCAAATCACTATTTAAAATGCATCTGAATCCACTCTCAACGCTCTTATATATAAAGCATACGATGATGATTATTATCGTGATGATCATGATGGTTGTGATCATGATGGCCATGACAATGATGGATCGGTTGTAAAATTGTCTTGGGCCTATCTGTTGCATTGTTCTGCTTTCTCTGATTGACTGACCTCTGTCCATAATAAGATCATCGGTCATGTCGAACTGATTGTGAAGTACGTCCCGAAACATCAAACGATCCATTTTGTGTTTCGTCAGTTCGCAAAAAAGAGTAACGAGACATCCGATTTCGAACTTGCTGACTGAAATCATTTCAAATGTAAGGTAAGTAACGCTACCGGTGACCAGAAAGCATTTATTGTTTAGGCTTCACACAAAAGAACTATGAATTTTGAATATAAGCTTACGACTTCTATAAAATCCACGAATTTTCTGTTTAAATCGAAGGGCAGTTTCGTTTTGCTTCGTTATGCCCCAATCGCACAAACACACACACACACACAACAGGAAGTCGAATGTAGCAAATCAATAATCAGATGTTCATAACAACATTCTGTTACTGTATCTGAGTCAAGCCAGGTCCGTCGAGAGAAAGTCCGGGCCCCTGTGCAGAAGGGCCGGCGGGCCCCTGACAAATCACAAGTCTTGGGAAAAATTGCTGACGACCTTTTTTGCGTATCGCCCTTTTTCACGCTGTTTATGATGTATCACCGCCAGGGCCCCACCTTTTACTCGCCGCGCCCCTGTGCACATACCATGTTGACCTTTCTTTGTTATTATTGTTGATAATACATCTTCATCATCGGCCTGGGCCTCCTTCAGGCCGCCGGGCCCCTGTGCATTTGCCCCCTCCCGCCCCCTCTCAGCGGCCCTGATTCAAACTGATATCGAATTAACACAAAGCTGTTCTGCAGAGCCTCGTATAGCCTAAACAACAGGGCTTTCCTGTATTATCTGACCCCCTATGTTTTTTCTCCTGTTTTTTTCCCGCCGTATTGAAACTCGTGATCGACAATCACGTGTTTTGCACTTCCAACTGAAACCATCTAGAGTTGCATTTCGTGTTTGCCACGAACACTTCATGATCCGCAATTGCAAATCATATAATCAGCAAGCAATCCATTTTCTTTACACCACGATATACAGTTTTCTTTAGTATTCGTCACATTAAGATGCAGATATTTCAAACTAATTAACTGGCGCATGAGCAAACAGTAGACCTACATGCGCCATTATGTTAACCACTGGAAAGAAAGAACAGGAAATGCCATCATTCATTTTCTTACGTCATTAAACTGTTTCCTCGAATCCGTTACTTTCTTGGAAAAACAGGAGAGAAACATGGGGGTCAGATAATACAGGAATGCCAACAACAGTCTTATTAGCCTAGATGGAACAATTTCAAACCTAGATGAGACAGTTCAAATGATGCTCCGTTTCAAGCCTTCGTCGCCTTTACAGACTTTACACACGGAACACCATCTCAATGCCCTGTACCCAGCAGTAGCGTGCAGAGGGGGAGGGGTGACCCCGGAAAGCCACCAGATTGCTCAATACTTTTTACACGAAAAGTGACGAAAACCCTTACAAATTATAATATCGACTTTGCCCCGGGGATCCACAACATCAACACCTACCGAGGTGGGGGCGGGGCATCCAGATTAAATTTGGCCCCGAGCGTCCACCACTCTTGGCACGCCACCGCCTGTACATGACACTCCATGTTCGACTGGCGAGTTAACCAAGACCATAATGCGATTGTAACTTACAATGTGTTTCCCTGCAGAGTCTGTCCGCCAGCAACTGATGCTGTTTCTTCGGACTCAGCGCCGTTGCAGCGGGCATTGTGATCGATTGATCTCAGATCCGAATTCAGAATATTTTCTTAAATAATGAAGTTTAATTACAATCTATCTTTGGCTTTTCACCCGTCGACCGTTGGACAGAAGTCGTCGTGGAAACCGATTCGACGCTAAGATCGTTTTAAGCATAGACTTTAATATCAATAAATAATAATGTATAATAATAGATCTATGGTTTTAAATATTAACCGACGGTCGAATGTAAACAACGAAGGTAAGATTCTCATGCTTTTGAAAACAATGCACTCTAGCGCCATCTATTTGACGCTTACTAATAACCGACTCCTATGGAAGAACGAGCGACATGTTTGTCACTGATGCGTATTGGTTTTCGTTAATAGCCTAATTACTAAGTGTAGGCCCACTGTTTAGTTAGGTGCTAGCGACGACGACGATGATAATGACAACGAAGATGATGATGGTGATTATGATGATGACGACGACGATGATGACTTGTAACGTGTGACAATCTGTTTCGTTCTGTAATGTGCACAGAAACTAGCTGCAATTATAGAGTATAATTATCTGTATAAGTTTACACGTGGCTGTATTGCAATGGATCAGTAAAGCATATGATGGACTATAATTGCTGTAATAATTCTCTTTTACCCCTACATTCCTTTTTTCAGTTAGGCTTCGAATTACACAGATTTCCTTGTCATCGTAGTAGTAGTAGTAGTAGTAGTAGTAGTAGTAGTAGTAGTAGTAGTTGTTGTAGTAGTAATAGTACACTGTAGTAGTAGTAGTAGTAGTAGTAGTAGTAGTAGTAGTAGTAGTAGTAGTAGTAGTAGTAGTAGTAGTAGTAGTAGTAGTAGTAGTAGTAGACCCTAGTAGTAGTAGTCAATGGCGACGCCAAACGTTGAAAGTGGAGGGGGGTTATGGCGAGCACGTTGAGGAGGTCTGGGGGCAGAGCCCCCAGTGGGGTCCAGGGCTAAGCCCCTGGTGAGAAGCTGAACAACTTTTACTTTTACAACTTTAGAATTCGTTAGAATTACTATTCCACACGTAATGAGTGCATTAAATAGCTTTTAAACAATATTTTTATCTATCCAATAAAATTTCTTGCAAATAGTAACATGGACGACCATGGTGGGTCCCAGTCCGTCTGACGCACAACTGCTTGTTATGTAGATATATAGAGAACTTGTTATATAGATATAGAGAACGCTTGATACTTAGACTAGTAGAGCCAATCCTCAACCATCCCCCTACCCCCTCACAAAAAATTTCTCTGCAATTTTGCATGAAACTCACGGGTGGCCCTGATGGTAAGTGGGGTGTTCAAACCCCCCAAACCTCCCCGTGGCCTCGCCACTGGTAGCAGTAGTAGTAGTAGTAGTAGTAGTAGTAGTAGTAGTAGTAGTAGTAGTAGTAGTAGTAGTAGTAGTAGTAGTAGTAGTAGTAGTAGTAGTAGTAGTAGTAGTAGTAGTAGTAGTAGTAGTAGTAGTAGTAGTAGTAGTAGTAGTAGTAGTAGTAGTAGTAGTAACTGGATTCTAAGTGACCGTTATTACTAACAGGCCTACTATGAGAATGAAAGGAATACGGCTGTGCTAGTATTGGATTGGCGCTATATAACATCGTCATTATGTATAGTTCCTCGCGCATCGTCACTGTCTCTTCGTCTCTGTGTCTGTCTCTGTCCAAATAAAGCACTTTTAACGGTTTCCGTAAATTTCTTACGTCAGCCACCTCCTCATAACGTGACCCAATAATAATAATGTGATTTTAAGTGGTTTAGGAGGCTAAGTAGGCCATAAGCCTGTGTGAAAACCACTGAAAACCATGGCTTTAGCTTCGCCAATTCTTCACAAAGGCGCGTGACTCAGTTTCCTCCATCCGCATTTAAGCCAAAGGCTTATGGACGTCATTCGCTTTCTATCGAAGTTTTCGCTCAGAGAATTTTGGCCTATAGATTTGCAAAGCCTTCGAAAAGTCGAATCATCAGATCTTCTATAAACCATTACAGAACGATGGATGGCAGGGTGAGTTTAGATGTAAATATCGTGTCAAGATTCGGACTTCATGTAGGTAATCAATTAATTAGCCTATAGTAAGCCTAAATCTGAAAAATTAAATAAATAAATCTATCGTCGCTTTTTCCAATCAATCAACTCCCTACTACTGTATATTAGCATAGCCACGAAGGGCATGGGTCCCTATTCAGACGGAGACCAGTGGTGAGATTTTTGCAAAACAAATTAGAAATTTCTCGGGGGAGGATGGGCTGGTGATTGTCGACAGATTCGATATAGGATATGCCCATTTATTTGTATAACAGCTTTTAGGTGCTAGCCGACGACGATGATGAACAATAATTTACATTAAGTCTTTAACGTTTGCATCTGAATAAGTTCACATTCTCTTTAACGTTTGCATCTGAGTTACTTATAATAATAAACTTATAATAATAATAATAATAATAATAATAATAATAATAATAATAATAATAATAATAATAAAATAATAATCATAATCATAATCATAATAGACCTGAAAGAGAAACGTCTTTTCTCCTACAGCGAATATCATGATGTGATTTAAAGTGGTTTAGGAGGCTAAGTAAGCCTGTGTAAAAACCACTGTTGCTGCTGGGGCTCAGCCTCACCTCCCGCTGGAGGAGCTCACGACGATCCCCCAATGCCCTCTAGTCAGTGATACTACTGGGTGGGGAGAGGACGCGGGTTGAGTAACATTGGTCGAAATTCACGGGTTACCGACGGATTCAGAGAAGATAGGAGCTTGTTCAATTACAGCAGAAAAATGTGGGATAGTGGATAGTGAGTAATGGGGAGCGGGATGACACGATGATAATAATATCATGGGCGCCCGCCCATTAGGGCAAGAGGGGGCACTTGCCCCCTTTGAAAATGCAATTACCAATATTTCACATTGAAATTTGAAAACCTAGCTAAATTATTAACCGTGACCATTGTGTTAAATTGTGTTTTGCCCCTCCTGGAAACATTTATATGGCGTAGGCTAATCCGTGACCATTGTGTTTGCCCCTCCTGGAAAAATGTCAGTGGGCGCCCATGAATAATATGCAGACTGTTAGAATGTTCAAGTCCAACTGAATCGTCACACAGCCCTGGTCAACTTCAAAGAATATACGAAATCTAGTATACTCATATAATGATAATCAGACGACAAAAGCGCCGCTTTCATCGTGGAATCTGGCCACAGATCCTCCCTTTAGTATGACTTATAATTATGGCGTGGGTAAAACTAAAAGATAGCGATAACGTCATCATTACACACAGTATATTGATATAGTGTTACCAATCTCTCATTCATAGCATCCATTAGTTATACCGTATGCAGCGGCTTATACCCCCCCCCTGCAGCCGAGCTCAATTCCTCCTCAAAATTACAAATTCCCCCTGTTAATTTCCTCTCTTGTAGACTTAGTATTATATTAAGCTTTTTATCCTTTGTGTTAGGCATAGCTACTGTATCATTGACTACGTCACGGTCAGTGTTATTTTGAATCAATATCAGACTCGGTTCAGTTCAGATTAGTAGCAAAATATCCCCCACCATTTTTTCCGGGCGTAGCTGCGCCCGCCTTAAATAGGGATAGAAGCCTCTGACCGTATGCTGCATGAACGTGTGTGTGAATATTGGCTAAATCATATAGCGCCGTAGAATTAGCGAAGTCAGACACAAGGGCGTTTTATTAGCCGGTGTCGTACCAGGGTTCCGGAATGGGGGGCAGATCGACATTTTCGAGTTAAAAGTCTCCGATGAGCAAAAAAGACCGTCAAGCAGTTCTTCGGACATTTATATAATCTCTTTTCGTTATGCCTTCTAGCCTACCACTAATTAACTCTTACACATTTCTCGACGGATTTAGGCAAATCTCTCGTGCTTCCCCTCCCCCGTGGCTAGGTGTCAATGTTAGGGTCGTTTTGTCGTGAGCGTGCGTTTGTCCAGATCCTTCTCAGAAATGTTTACTTGATAAACGAAGGTTAATTTTGTGCCTAAATAATTATCTTTTCCGTAACGTTGCATTTGTCACAGTCACAAGGTCTGGCTACCTCTCTCTCTCTCTCTCTCTCTCTCTCTCTCTCTCTCTCTCTCTCTCTCTCTCTCTCTCTCTCTCTCTCTCTCTCTCTCTCTCTCTCACTGTCTGTCTGTCTGTCTGTCCTATCTGTCTGTCTGTCTCTGTCTCTCTCTCTTGTCATTTGCGTGCTTCATTATTTCATTATATTGCGAGCTCCAACTTTTCAGAACAATGACAAATTGACAATGAATGAACTAATCCTATCGAAGTAGCTCCTATGCATTGTAATATCCTCTCTGGTGATTCATCGTCTATTACAGGATTGCTCAAATTCAATCGCTGATAATTGCAAGCTAGGCTAGTAGACAGAAGGAATACAACTGAGCGATAATTGAGCAGCGTCTGTCGTCTGTGCTTTGAATTTAACGTCATCACAAAAATATGTTAATAGGACTAAAATACGGACTGGAAATTTCAAACGAAGCTTAGGGTATATACAGACTTAGAACTCTCACCGAATTTTCACCTATGAAAAGCACCGTGGAAATTTCTGAAAACTTGAAAAGCCTTGGGTGTAGTCACCTGGGTTCCCGATTATTTGAAGCTGCAGCTATTCTCCAGATTTTCTAAATATCTCTTTAGATTTAAAGCCATTAGGACCTACTCAAACTCCGCCAAATTTCATCACGCACAGCACATGACGTGCCGGGTAAATTTATTGCGCCCTTAACAGTGCGTTATTGGTAGGAAGAAATAGAAGTTTCTGGTCACTGATACTGGCTCCTCCTACCAGGTCCAATCGATATACAGCAAGGGTTGAAGTTGCATTCTGTCATTATCTTATGTAACTAACTTATTTAATTAACATAATGAAACAAATAAAAAGTTTCCTTCCCCATTCCACTGGTCTGATCTCTCCCACACTGGCCTGACTCAAGTATCGCCATGGCCCTTCAATTAGGTGAGATTAATAACCAAGGTAAGAGCACAAACAAGACAGCTTTGACGGTATAAATTCGATGCAAATTCAGGCGAAATCTGTTCCAATCGTAATAATTGCAGTCACGAGGTTCTGACTGTTTGCGTTGTCCCTTTGTCAAAGTCCACATTGTTGTAATCGGCAGTTTAACAAGCTGTCATCAGGTTTTAACTATACGTTATAGACGGTTAGACGTAGGCCTATATTTGCATACTGAGCAGGTCGTATGCATCTGTGTATATGAGAATAATAGCTATTTACATCAGGCAATTTCCGATCATAATGTTGCCTAACATGTAGAAAACTAGTTAACAACATAATTTTCGGTTAACGGGGCAGAGTTCAATACTGAGAATTGTATTACTTAAACAAGTTAGACATCTTCCAAGAGAGACATCGAAAAAATATATAATAATAATAATAATAATAATAATAATAATAATAATAATAATAATAATAATAATAATAATAATAATAATAATAATGTGATTAATGTGATTTTAAGTGGTCTAAGAGGCCAAGTAAGCCTGTGTGAAAACCCCCGTTACAGTAGAGTAGAGCAATGCTTCCCAAGTCTTTTCCAGCCAAGGCACACTATCCAAGGAATATACAGTCAACGGCACACTGCAGCCGACAAGGAAAAACCTCATATGTGGTCGTGATCTCTTCATTTTCCCAAGCTGACAAGCAAGAAAATGTCGTCAACTTATTTACGCTAGATGTTAGGCTATATAGAATATTATAGATTATAGATCTAAAAGAAAATTACTTTTCTAACATTTTGCAGCTGCACACTTCTAAAGTTGTGCGGCACACTGCTGGTTGGGAAGCACTGCAGTAGAGTAGGGTATATTTGACACAGACGGCGGCTCTTTAATCGGTCCTTCGACGTTTCTAGCCGCGTTCAGAAGAGGACGAAGACGAAGAGGAGGAGAAAGCTCGACTTCGACGCGAACGCAACAAGGCTGCTGCAGCTAGATGTCGACAGAGAAAAGTCGATCGGGCCACTCAACTTCAGAAGGTACGTTTGTCCACGGTGTCGGGGTTGGTTTCAGAATACGGGAACGCCAACATTTCCATTCGGGTTCGCCCAAGTTGGTCTGTAGAAATGTTGGTGTACCCCGTGCGCTTCCAATCAATCAACGTCGGCAACGTCACTTCCAAAATTCCGATAGCATCAGTCGATGGCGTACCAGATCCAGTCTGAATCTGAACCATTAGCGTAGCAACGAGGGGTACAGAGGGGGCTGGTCCCCTATTCCGGTGTATGCCAGTCGTGGGATTCGCGAAAACCTAGCAAGATTTTTTTCAGGGTTGGGAGGATGGGGTAAGGCGATTGTCGACGCATTCGAAACATGGTGCTGGAAAAAATGCTGAGGATCTCGTGGACAGCTGGGAGAACAAATCAAGAGGTAATTGCAGAAATCAAGCCAAAACACACCTTGAAAGGACTGATCCTAAAACACAAACTGGAGTTTTTTGGGCATATTATGAGAAGACACGATTCGCTGGTGAAATCATTGATGCTAGCAGCTGTTGACGGAAAAAGAAAAAGAGGAAGACAAAAGAAACAAGATGGATGGATAACATTATGGACGCAATGAACATGAACATCGAGGAACTGAGAAATGCGGTCGAGGACAGAAACGGATGGCACATTAAAGTCTATAATGTCACACAAAGTCGGAGACGACTTAATGACTGAAAGAGAAAAACTGTTTAAAGTTTTTTTAAAAGTACTGGCTCACGGTCAAACTCTAGTATTAGGCCTAGTCTTAAATTTATGCGGTTGGGCTACCCACACCCAGGTGGGGGAAGAGCTTGCGACGTTTTCCCACCATTCCATTGTTGATCCATGATCAATCGATTTTTTAAGACTGCGGGTGCTGTCGTACATCGCATGAAATTAAGTTCACGTTCATTGACAAATTATTTGCAATGCAATTTTTTGCTTCTACTTATGGTAATGACGTTAATACTCTTGATTGATTTTATATTATTAACCATTTCCCCGTTTGCCCCGAGAATACTCGTCCATTTTACATTGCGTTACAAATAAATGAACGAATAAATTTTTCCCGGGTGAGCTAACTAATTTTACGAGAGAAGCTGAAATGATGATCTAATAAGTAAATGTCATTTTAAATTTTTACATTATTTTGACGATCGGATGCAAAGGCAAGTTTTCGAAACGGTAACTCTAAGCATACCTTTATTAGCCTACTTTAGCACTTTAAAATTAAGTTAATAACTTAATATAAAAAACCGTCTTATGCAATTTCGTTTCATTTTTGCAAAGACTTTACTGTTACTTTACTGTGTAGGCCTATTTATGTCGTTAATTTGGTGTATTATTGCGCACTGCGCAGTTCGGTGGCGACGGCCATTTTCCCATAATGGAGTCTTGCTGTTCTTGCATAGTTTATAATTAATCTATGGGGTCTTGTCATTGGGGTGTTAGGAAAGCAGTGACGCAGACTAAAAGAATTCAAATTTTGAATATTTGGATTTTGCTTAAAGTTTCGAAATTTTGCTGCATCTTAATCGTTAATATTAACGCGCTTTTAGGGGGGAAATATCCATCCCCCAATGCAACATATAGACATATTTTGGGGGGAATGTTTAAACTTGGGGAAATTCCCTAATAAGGCCTAGAATAAACACTGATAATCTACATTTATTCAACGTTTAATAAACGTTGGTGTGCCTACTGGGAATTAGGCCTATCATGTAAGTAAAAGTAAAATCTCGTAAATTTCTAAAGCGCTTCCAAAAGATGCACCGAAGTAGCTCCTTATTCCTATGCGCTTAATCTCAAAATGAAGTAGCTATAGCCAAAGGTTCATTCATGCCGGGTCATTTAATCAAAAGGGCGAGTGGGCAGGACGCTACAGCTATGGAGGAAATGATTTTATAAAGAGAAATGATTTTAGTTTAGAAAGAAAAACATGAGGAGATGTTGCAAGAAGGGGAGAAAATTGTGACTCAGAGTTTGTTATTTGGCTCTGATGTAGACAGCGAAGGGATATTGGAATTGAGTTCCAAAGCTCAGGTGCAGCGTATGAAAAAGCACGATTGCAAATTTTGAGAGATGATTGATTCAGAGGTCGAAGGAGAGTTACATGAGAAGAAGATCTAGTAGATCCAGGTTGTTGTGGAATTATCAGATTTCTTAGGTAGACAGGTTTTGATGTATGGAGTGAGTTATAAGTCATCGATATTATTTTATATTCAATGCGTTCTGTTATTTTGAGCCAGTGGAAGATTTGAGTAATGGTGTAATGTGGCAGAATTTAGGCGATTTAGTTACTGCACGAGCTAAGGCATTTTGAATCGATTGAGTTTACATATGGAAGTCTTTGGAAGATTGTGAAACAGTGAGTTGCAGTAGTCTAACTTAGAGTGAACTATTGAAGTGGCAATGGTGGAAGCAGTTTTAATATCAAGGTAGGGACGAAGGCGACGTAGATCACGAATGTGAGCATAACAGGTTTTTGATAGCTGAGATATGTGAGCTTCAAAATTTAGGAGGAGTCAAAAGTAAATCCAAGATTTTTGCAGTTGGAACAGGGTTATTATTGTATCTGGGGCTAATGTCAATTTTCAATTTTCTTCAGTTGTTGTGGCAGTCCAAATAAGAGAAATTTGTTTTGGAGGGATTGAGGGCAAGGAGATTAGCTGACATCCACGATGAGATTGACGAAAATGCTGATTCTAGTTCAGAGATTGATGCCTTAAAGGAAGATGGAGTAAACGAAAGAAATAATTGAGTGTCGTCTGCATAAAGTTGATGATTCAACTTGAGAGAGTTGATTAAGGATGACAGTGGGGTAGTGTAGAGACTGAACAAAACCGGTCCAAGGACAGATCCTAACTCCATAGTATAGATCAGAGGGTGATGAAGTTTGATTCAGGCATGAAAAATTGTTTCATTGGATCTAGATTGGAGATAGGATTGGAACCAGCGGTGAGCTACAGAAGATATTCCAAACCAGAGAAAAAGGCGTTTCAGAAGGATTTTGTGATCTATAGTATCGAAGGCAGAGAAAGATCAAGGAGACAGAGACCAGTAACTTTGAGATCCAATGGCAGTTAAATGTATGCGAGGACGGTTTCTGTTGAATGATGTTTTGTATAAGCAGATTGGTGAGTGTTGTATAAGGAGTTTTTTGACAAATGCTCAGTTAGTCTGGAAAGAACAATTTTCTCTGTGAGTTTGGAGAGGACAGACAGGTTTGAAATGGGGCGATAATTGTTGAGATCCTCTCTGTCAAGGTTTGGTTTTTTAAGAAGTGGAGTTACGAGGGAATTTTTAAATGAGGATGGGAATGTGCCTGTGGAAAGAGATAAATTGATAATTTTTGTTATAGTTGGTACTAGGGTAGAGGCACACTGTTTGAGAAGAGAGGTTGGTATTGGATCAAGACTGCATTGCTTGTTTGGAAAGGACTGCAGGAGTTTAGATACTTCTTCCTCGGTCACAGGAGTGAAGCAGGAAAAATTGGAAGGAGCTTCTGGTGGTGATGGGTGATGTGGAGATGTATTTTGATTGGTCATGGTAGATTTTAGATTGGCGCGGTCTTAGAGATTTTACCAGAAAAAAATTAGCAAATGAATCAGCAAGTTGCGAAATAGATTGAGGAAGAGGCTTTGCTTTATTGCGGTGGAATAGACAATTCACAGTGTTCCAGAGTTTACGAGGATTAGAGCTGTTGGATGCAATTAAGTTAGAATAATATTTTTTTGGCAGATATGAGAAGGTTGTGGTAGTGATTTGTTGCAGAACGGAGGTTTTAAGGTCAATAGCAGAATGTGTTCGGTTGTAAATTCTTTCTAGACGTCTTCGAAATGACTTAAAAGAATGGATGAAGGAATTGTACCAAGGGTTGTTACCGTGAGATGATAGTGGCCGTGTGATTATGGGAGCATGTTTGTCAAGTAGGGCAGATAGGACAGAATTATATTTGTCAATTAGTGATTGTAGGGTGTGTTTGGGGTTTGGTGGCGAGGTCAGATGATTCAATGTCTTCACAAAAGGTGGATATATCAATTTTATTGAGACGGCGAAATGAGTAGGTACCACGAGGTGGAGGGTGGTGGGCAGACGTTTAGGATAGTGAAAATGGGGAAATGATCCGATGGTGAGCATGGACTGACTGATGAACAAGGAGATAGTGATGAAGAAGATAGGGTGATTAATAGGTCTAAGGTGTGGCCAAAAGTGTGAGTTGGAAAGGAAATGTGCTGTTTTTGCTTGTGTTAGGAGCTGTTTGAATTGAGTAGAATTTGGGTCATTGTTCTTGTCAACATGTATGTTGAAATCTCCAGTTATTACGAATTCATGTGGGGTTGTTGCTGCTGAGCCTAGAAAGATGGTGAATTCATCGAGGAATTTTCCAAAGCAGTTGAATATTTTGATGATAATGGAGGACGGTAAACATTGAAAATGGTTAATTTCGTGTATGGGAGTTTTAGAGTAACTGACGAGCATTCAAATGATGAAAATTGTGTTGATGATGAACTAGTTATTTGAATGTGATCACGGATGAGGAAGGCTGTGCCTCCTCCGAGGTTGGAAGAAGAGTTGGATTTGGTTATTCTAGAAAGCTTTGAATCCAGGTGGGGTGGCTTCTATCAATTGAGATGCAGTGGTTGATGATGAAACCCAGGTTTCGGTCAATGCAATTACATCAGTTGTTGAGGGTTGTGTGTGTTTTGAGAGTAATGTGTAATGTGATACTCGTGTGCTTCAGGAGACGAATTCTTTGGAGAGGGAAAAGAAAAGACTAGAACATGAAGTGGAGACGCTGAAGCAAGAAAAGTCCAATCTCCAGTTTATTATTGGCGCCCATATTCATCACAGTCCGCACTGCCATGTTCGTTCTTCGACCGTGGATCTAGGCGTTCCGATGAAAACAGAAATTGCCTACGCTTCTGGCAATCGTAAGCCATCATGTGCCAGCTTTCAATCGCCTTCTTCAAAAGCCTTCCAATCAAACGATCTACTCACTCCAGGTGCTTCAACCGCCTTGAACCTAGCGTCGACGAGCTCGTTAAATGCAACTGCTCGAGAATTCTCGTCTGTGACACTCTCGTCAGGATGTCAAATGCTATCAACGGTTTCAACAGGTATCGCGTTACCTGGAAATAGTGCAGGTTTCAACAGTAATTTTCACGACCCACCAAGTACAAGTTACTTGGATATCGACACATGGTTTGAGGATAAAACGAGTTGGACTCCGGTGAATTCAACATCTTCAGAAGCCTCCGATAATATTGCATACGGTTTTGGCATTTGGCCAAATATCGCCAAATCCTTATAATTAGGCCTACTTATGATCTTCATTTTATAAAGTTGTTTATTTAACCAGAGCTATACTGTACTGCCTGGCCGTCTAGGCCCTGAATGACGCAAGATGCCTTAACCCCTTAACTGTGTATTTAACTGTAACTCAATGTAAAATGGATCGATATATCCGGGGTCCCCAGTTAAGGGGTTAAGGAACTTTTGGAGAGAGAGAGAGAAAGAGATTTGGTCACATTTTGGTGACTGATCTTCAGCGAAATGTGCAAGCAACCATTCTTTTATTATTATTATTATTATTATTATTATTATTATTATTATTATTATTATTATTATTATTATTATTATTATTATTATTATTATTATTATTATTATTATTTATTATTATTACTATTATGACAATTTATATAGTGCTATAAGCATAGCGAAGGCCAAAGTCAAGAGCCTTTTACAGGGGGCACTTGTAGGCAGCGGCTTCTATCCCCCCTTGAAGCCGGGCTCAATTGCCCCCTAAAAAAATACAAATCCCTCTCCCCAATTACAAATTCCCTTGCTAATTTGCTCCCTTCTGGACTTAGTATTATTTTCAGCTTTTTATCCTTTGTATTAGGCATAGCTATCATGTACCATTGATTACGCCCAGTAGCGTCATTTCACGCTTCTCTTGGGGCGAGATAATTTTTTCGCAAATTTTTTGCAAATTTTAGCAAGTTTTTGCAAATCTTATGCATTTTTGCAAATTTTTTGAAAAATTTTGGCAAATTTTGGTCGATTTTGGCAAATTTTAGGGCCAATGTTGGCAAATTTGCAATTTTTTGTATTTTTGGCAATTGTTTGCAATTTTTTGCGCATTAATACATTATAAATTATTTTTTTCATTTCCTTGGGGGCCCACGCCCCCTGCCTCCAAATGACGCCACTGATTACGTCACGATCGGTGCTATTTTGAATCAATATCAGTGTCGTTTCAGTTCAGATAAGTAGCATCATTTAGCTTATTAATAGCTATAGTTTATATAATGGTGTTCAAAGCAAAATATTCCCCCCCCATTTTTTCCGGGTGCACACTGCGCCCGCCTTAAATAGGGATAGAAGCCCCTGCTTGTAGGCCTATCGGATATAGAAATAAGTGCGTCTTTAGTTTATTTGCAAACAGTTCGGAGGAGGTCTCTTTAGTCACTTCATCTGGCAATGCATTGCATTCCATAGGACGGGGTTCCCCCGCGTAAAAGATCTCTCCCCGAGTTCGCCGTTTTGGACGGAGGAGGAACGGACAACAGAACGCGACTGCTGGACAGGAGCAGGGGCGTAAACCTGGCGACTGGCGTCAACATTGGGGGGGGGATAGAATAATTTTTAAAAGTTGACCCCCCAGAAATATAAATATCCCCCAATTGGGGGATATTGCATAGTATGGTGGGGACTTTAAATCGCCCATGAAATACAATAAAAACTAAGTAGCCCATGCATTGCCTGGTCTAGGACTATTTTGCATGTATGTACACCCAGTGGCGTAAACCTGGCGTCAACATTGGGGGGATAGAATAACTTTTTTAAAGTTGACACCCCCAGAAATATAAAAATCTCCCTCCTCCATTATGGGGGATATTGCACATTATGGTGGGGACTTAAATCGCCCATGAACTAGCCTACGTCTTGTCAAGACAAAAAGGTCATCCTGATATTTTTATATTTTTCCCTCTCCAAATACCCTGACAAGCAAAAAAAGGTAATCCGGATTTGGCGTAATTCTGGCATCAACATCATGGGGTAGGATATAATTTTTTTACCATGTAGCCCAAAACATTGGGGGGATAATTGATACTCTGTCCCCGCCAACTAATTATTCGGGGGGACCGTCCCCCGCCGTCCCCCCGTGTTATACGCCCATGGACAGGAGATGCAAGCGCCTTTCCAACATCGCAGGCCTGTGCACCAGCGCTGATAAATAGCCGGGACAGGTAGAGTCGTGCAAGACTCGAAACGTAAGACAGCATTAGGGCTGCGCCGAGTAACTCGAGTACTCGACTCCAAATTGGAGTCGAGTAATTTTTGTGGAGTCGAGTACTCGCATAGAATAACTAAACAAAGAATAGAATAGATAAATAAAGAATAACCAAAAAATTCATTAAAATTTGGCCTACCGTTATTTGTTACAAATAATTATTAATCAGTCTTATTTAGGTTATTCTTATTCGTTATGCCCCAGTTGGTTAAGATGGTGTCCACAGTGGGTCAACTATAGTGAAGACCTCATATATTTTGCCAGTACCGGTAAAATAGTTTCTGTTCTGTAACTTCTGTTATACTAAATTTTAAAACGCTTGATATCCAAAAAATTGATATGTAACTGTCTGTATTTAATGTTCTGCTTTGGTTAAATGAGGGCCATGAAGCAAATAATAAGCATTATATGACGTGTAAAGTTTGCAAATCATGTATTTCCGGTTTTACGCGAGTACTCGCTAAGCTACTCGACTCCTACTCGACTCCTAAACTACTCGGTTAGCGCAGCCCTAGACAGCATCGTTTGAACTTGATGCGTTCCGGGATCGGAGCCAGCGGAGCTTGTCTCTGAGTAATGGAGTCACATGATCGTTCCATTTGGCTCCGAATATCACTCGGGCGGCAACGTTCAGTACCGACTGCAGCCGGCTCAGTTGGCTGTCGGGTAGACCAAGTAATAATATACTATTACAATAGTCGATCCGAGATATAACGAGGGCGCGGACGAGTTGTATCGATGCCGCAGTTGGTCCACAAAATGCTTTTCAGGTCAGAAAATACAGTAAAACCTCTTTAGCCTAATGTCAAAACTCCCCTCTCGCCACCAGGACTCAAGAACGTTTTCAAGACCATTTTTGTCTTTTTCCTCGGTCAAAAATTCCATGCCTATATTATGACCTCTTTTGCTCGCCAGCAAACATCTGTAATTTAGTGCGGGGCTAAAAATCTTTAACTACCAGTCCTCTCCCCCCGAAATACATCGGTGTTGATAATCAGCTGATAACCTTCCTAGGAAAATCTGGGGTGGAGAAAAATCTGACTCCGACCCGCGGCAGTTGAGACTCCCTCCTGCCATCAAAATTGCGATGGCCAATCCCGCTCCCGTGGCTTTTGGTCCAACCCAGCCGTCCCCGAGGCAGCAGGCAATGGATCATTTTACATTCATCTCACTCTATGCTGCTGTTGATGGTCTGCATTATTTCAATACGAAACACCGACGCAGCCTACTAATGACACTTTACAGTTTCTCGTGGCCGACCTGCTGGTGAACTGGATTTCACAACTTGTCATTTGTTCAGAGCGACCCGTCCCTACTGGTATCCGCGGGGCACCCAAAATCAAATAACGCCGTGAGCATTGTATTCGGAACCGTCGTCTGAAACTCTCACCCTTGCCAATGTGGCGGGCTAAACTTTACTGTATGCATTATCCTAATGCCAATCCATCTCAAGACCATGCTCGGTCAAATGTATGCTACCAAACATCTATTAGTGCGGGGGTAAAAATCTAAACTACCAGTCGAGTAGAAAATGGGAGTGAACAGCTGATACATTCCTAGGAAAATCTGGAGAGAAAATTCCATGAGACAATTCTGCCATCAAAATTAAGTGTGAATTATGGGTCTAAAGAACAATATCATGCATTCATCTCACTCTGCTGTTGATGTGCCACATTTCTAAAACCCGAATGACACTTGTTAGCTGGTGCGGATTTCATGGAAACTTGCTCAAAAACGCCGAGATTCGGAACAGTCGTCTGAAACAGTTCGGCCATGTTGCTCAACAGCTCGAGCCAATCCATCTCAAGACCATGCTCGTGCCCTAGACCATATGCAGGGTACAGGCCTGGAATGGGACGATACCCTACCCGTACCCATCGAAAAACTTTTTAACATTGCAGAACTCTGTGCGCTATACCCTACCCGACCCGTAAGCTGTATACCCGTACCCGACATTGGTTGGAATTTGGAGTTTTTTGGATTTGGAATTTTGGACCCGTACCCGCGGGTGCGTTTACGGGTACAAGTACTACAAGGACCTGTACATGGACCCGTGAACCCGTATCCGTTCCTAGAGACTATAGAGAGGCAACAGTGAAATAGGGGCTACGAAATTGGGATAACTATTCATTGTAAATAGCACGCATGTTTAGATTAGGACAGATCTAGTACTTAGGAATCAGGATAATCAGTCAGCTAGCCTAAACCGACATGAATGGGCTTGTTTAAAATATTTAGTAGATATCATTTATCTATGAGCAGGCATTAGAGCTCAAGTTAAACCACAAAACTTTACCAGACGAGCTTTCTCGGTCGAAGAGTCCTTGGAGGAGTCAGAGGACGCCATTATAGATTTATTACTGATGATGTCAGATTACGTCATCTGTATTTCCTTTATGTTTTCAGTAAGTAAAATGCATGCTGTCTGACAAACTGAACGCGATATACAAGTTATACTAATACACTTTACTCAATATTATTTTTCTATAACTGCATTGCTAATTTGCTATAGTAGTGAGAAATGAAAATATAATTTTTGGGTAAACACGGGTATACCCGTACCCGTTATACCCGTACCCGTAGCGCTGTACCCGTACCCGAAAAATGTGTACCCTACCCTACCCGTACCCGCGGGTACGGGTAGGGTATACCCGCGGGTACGGGTATACCCGCACATCCCTATGGGGCACGCTAATGATGATGATGATGGATTTCGTTAGGGTCCATCCATATAGTACGTACACAGTACACACTGAGGGAGAGGGGCAGTGGCAGTTCAAGGAATTCTTGGTGGGGGGATAAGAAATTTTCATAAGAAGCTGGTGGTGGGGATGCATAGTGAAGAAGAAAACAGGTCACTGTTAGTGTTTTGCCCACTATATGTTAATAAACCTTGCCAAAAAGACTGACAAGCAAAAAGGTCATTTGCAGTATTCTTCACTAAATTTTTCAAAAACTCACTGGAAAATAGGTTGACAAAAGTCATCCGGAACCCCGGTGGGGGATGCAGCCCCAGTCATCAACATGGTGGAACCGCCACTGGAGAGGGGGTTGGATTTAGGAGGATTTGCCTATGTAGGCTACACTATGCAAACGGGGGTTAAAGGGTTTGAAAATATTACTTTTTTTGCGTAATACTACGTATAAGATACGCCCTTATAGACTGCATTAATTGTAGTGTCAATACCGGTATTTTTATGATCTCCCATTTTGAAAATTCATATACGTCATTAGCAGTAGGCTTTATTATAGGGGGCTGTCCATTAATTACGTCAACAATTTAGGGGAAGGGGTTTGGAAAAGTTTGACAGTTGTTGACAGGGGAGGGAGGGGGTCAAGAGAAGTTGACGTCAACAATTTCACTTTTTTTAAATAATCAAAAAATAGGAAATTTCATAGAATACTACTTATCACAATGGAAAAAGCATTAGAAAAAAGGCAATCACCACCACATTTTGACACTCGATGAGGAAAAAGGGAAAATGATCATCACCACAAAAATAATAACCTTGTTATTGGGACCTGTCATTGATCTTGGGGGGGTCAAGAGTTGTTGACGTAATTATTGGGGGTTAAGTGAAAGTTGACAGTTGTTGACAAGGGGAAGGGGGTCAAAAATTGCCCAAAAATTGTTGACATAATTAATGGACAGCCCCATATACTCAGCTTCATTGCACAACAGTATTTTTGCATCTATAGACAAGTATTTTTTTTCAAAACATTATATATATATATATGGGGCTGTCCATTAATTATGTCAACAATTTTTGGGCAATTTTTGACCCCCTTGTCAACAATTGTCAGCTTTCAGTGACCCCCTATAATTACATCAAAAACTTTTGACCCCCTCCAAGACCAATGGCAGCCATTGGCAGGTCCCAATAACAAGGTTACTATTTTTTGCGGTGATGACCATTTTCTCCCTTTTCTGCTCATAGTGTCAAAATGTGATGGTGATGACCTTCTTTGCCATGCTTTTTTCCATTATAATAAGTAGTATTCCATGAAATTTCCTATTTTTTGATTAGTAAAAAGTGAAATTGTTGACGTCAACTTTTCTTGACCTCCTCCCCCTGTCAACAACTGTCAAACTTTTTCAACCACCCTAAATTGTTGACGTAATTAATGGTCAGCCCATATATATATATATATATATATATATATATATATATATATATATATATATATATATATATATATATAATAAAAAAAAGCTGTATGATGGAGAGTGGTAACAACGCTGTATGATGGAGGAGGACGATGGAGCAGGAGGACGTGGGTTCAACTCCTGCAGGAGCCCCTAAGGTCGACTCAGCCTTACTCGCTAGTGGGCATTTATAATGTCAAATTGAGGAGCAGCGTTCTATCAATGTGTTAATTTTTCTTGCCAAAGCTTCCATCAGTAAACTTAATTCAATTCAAAATGAATTGGCTCTTGCAGTAAGTTAGTAACCATGTTACCAAAATTCTGCCATATTTCACCACTATTGAAATCTCATCACTGGCTGAAAACAACAAAGCGAATTAAGATAACGTTCTATCAATGGCATAGGTCTACAATTCAATTAGGCTTACTCACCAAAGCCAGCCTATTTGCACACAAAATCGGCGCCATCTCATGTCATTTACCAAGACTACATCCTTTGAATCAGTCAGACTGTAACTACTCTTTTTCATATGCTGCACCAGAACTCTAGAACTCAAATCCAGCATTCCTCCACTGTCTGCATCATGGCCAAACAAGTTCTCAGTCAAAATTTTCTTCAAATCTTGCAACATCTCCAAATCTTTCTATCTATAATATTAAAATCCTTATTCTGTATGTCTGTTACCTTCAAGCGTTCTCATTGGTTGACAAAGAAGCGTTTGACCAAGCGTACGTTTAGCACGGTTTAGTCGAGTCATTGCAACGTCAGAGGGGTGGGCGTGCGACGACGTTGCTATTGGTAACAATTGTTCGTAGCTTGAGGAAGCAGCGTCAGAGGGGTGGGCGTGCGACGACGTTGCTATTGGTAACAATTGTTCGTAGCTTGAGGAAGTTGCGCAATTTTAACGTACATTTTTAACGTACACAAAAAATACGTGTACAGCGTCACAAATGGTCACAGTTGCGTGATTTTAACATACATAGGCCTAATTATTACGTGGCGCAGAGCTTGGCTAGGTGGCGTATGTACAGTACATCATTGAAATGTTGTTCAGCATGAATTCAATGATTGGGTATTAGGTATAGGTATTGGATTAGTATTATCCTGCACTGCGAGTGAAGCGAGCATCTTTCTAGTCTAAATTATTTCTCTTCAGAAAATCTTTTCCTCCGTAACTATGACATTGCAACCATGACAACCCCTTATGAATTACTCTATAATAGGCATTATGCTATGCTAGTGGTGCCATTATGCCATAAGGGTTTCTTTGCCACCCTTTGATCATTTTTGTTGCTCTGTGTTGAACTCATTCTAACGCCTCTGACTCTCTGAGTCTATATCCTTCTTCAAAAACGGACACCATACTGCATTACTATTGTAGTATGCTTTAGATTCAAAGCATAGAAAATTTGGGGAAAATGGAGGTCATCAAACAAATTTCTGCACACATAGTTATGCTGGCAGTTGTCTCTTTCAAGGTGCAAACATAAAACTCAGTCCGACCTAAGATGCAATCAAATACAATTATGTGGTAAGTACTATTTTCAGAACTGTACACACACAAGATCATATGCCACATATCAGTCAAATGGCAGAGACGAGTATTCTGAGCTGTTTTGATTGCTAGCTTCAGAAATTCATAAATAACAGACATATGTTTTAATCTTCTTTATGAAAGATTTTATAGTGCTCATCAGATGAAAAGGTAATCTTGATTGTTCACAGTGAATTCCAATAGAATTTTTGTTAAATTTAAAATTTATGGCAATGGAAAAATAGGCGCTTCTTTCAAATAAACACCTGAAGCAGAAGTGATAATGGAGCTTCTTAGACGGACTAACTGACTGCCTTACTTAAGTGCAAGAGTCTTGGATAGTGCAGACATTCATCATAAAATTCACTTCCTTTCTTGAGATTCTAAATGCAAAATATATAAACAAATGACAGTCCTTACCAGGCACATATGAGCATCAGCAGTTAGTCAAACATCATCAGATTTAATGATAATAAAACTATAAAAAGTATGCATACAAATTGCTCCTAAATTTTTCTCAATGTCTTAAAATCATTTTTAAAATAGAAAAAAACCAAATAATAAGTCATAAACATACACATAAGCCATACACATAAGTCAAACATCGATGGTTCATTCATGGTTATCTACTTGAAGAGGTCAGGTCAGGTTTTGGTCCTCCAGCTGTGTCCAGCTATCTACTTCTCTGTGACATCTCTCCAAACTTCTGTCCTTTGCTATTTCTTCCAAAGTCATTCGGAGTCTTTTGTCAGGAGGGGAGGAGCACAACTAATCATTCTTGTGGGTCATACTGCTGTTATGCCACTGAGTGCATAGAACAATGAAAGAATGCTCAAAAATAACAGTGCAATAAATGAGATGGACCTGATAGAGAAAATGATCAGCACAATAGTCAAGTTGAAATTATCAACAGTCTGGTCAAGCTCTAATTTATCACATATAAAAAATGTATGGCATGGTTGTGTGGATTATATATAATGATATATGTAACCTACTTATGTATGCTATCCACACTGCCAAGATACACTTAAGTAGGGACCATAACAAACTGACTGTGAGTGAGAGACGTGTATTCAGCCTCTGTCATTAAAATGTTAGCATAATACCTCTTTGTGAAGTTTCCACACGATATCATCATATTGCATTGCATTCAGCAAAACAGTGAAGCTTCTACTTGCATTGACTAGATTCATAAACTGATCCATTGTACTGCCACGACTTGGAGCAAGTATCAAAACTTGACCCTATGTACAGTACACAAAAACAACCGTTGCTTAACAACAAATTCTAAAACCCTGATTACTGAAGCATCTTTTCCTAGTTATGATTTAACTGAAGGAAAGTTGAAAAATATGTCTGGGAAATTAAAGAAACTATGATTTTAAGAGGATAATGTTATTGGTGGCATCTTGATTTAACTAAAGCCAAACTTTAACAAAAAGAAGCTACAACTACATGACATTTAGATGATATCCATTACTACCTTTGGACAACTTAACTTTCAGATACCAGCAGACTAATTCAACATTAAATATTCATACAGTAAAGCTGTTAAAGCAGACCCATGTAAGATACCCTGGATTACCACAGACCAATTTTGGGTCTTGACAAGCCATAAAAGGTTTCTTTGGAAATGTTGATAGATAATGTACTGTTTGTTAATGGGTAATGCACTGTTTTCAAGTTCAATTTTTTAATTCCATCACCAAGGATTGGTACTTGGTCCCTTTCTCTACATTCTCTATACTGCTACCTTTGCTCTCTAATTAGCTTGCTTGGCTTTACTGTTTATCTATATATGCTGAGGACATTCAAATCTACCGCCATGACCCTCATTCTTCTTAGATTGCACTAACACAATCAGTCAATAATCTAATTCCCACTTTGGGATTGGATGTTCTCCGGTAGACTTAGCCTAAGCCCTGACAAAACTCAACTTATCTGAATTGACACTAAATATCTGCTCTCTACACTGTGTCCAGGTAAAAAGGAGACCAACTCAATTTTCACTATAATTTCAAGAAAACTTGGCTGATTTCTAATTTTAACAAAATTGCAGTTTGAAACAGGAACAAATTGGTTTCAGATAGATACAAATACCGGTATTATCTGAAAGAGGTTACAAGGAATATTCAAAATGTTCACCGCCAGAATCAACACATGATTTCAGACATTGTCGCCACTGATAAATTGCTGCTGCAATGACGTCGTGATCGAGCTTTGCCCACTCACTCACCAATCTCTGCAAGCGATCGATCAAATGGTGTTGGTCAATTTTCTTAAACAGTTTATCCAAACCATTATGACTCCATAATTTTCTAGGGAATTCTTTCAGAAATCGATGTGAATTCTATTTATTTTCTTCTTGCTAAACTTTGATCAAATTTTTATCCTCTTCTATGAATGGCATTTTGAGTGACGTCATACATTATGCCAAAAAAACAACTAAAGGGCAGGTACAATGGTGCATTTTTATATCCCATGATATCAAATTCAGTCACACATCATCCAAATTTTATATAAATTGGCCAAGTTTTCTTAGTTATAGAGAAAATAGAGTTGGTCCCCTTTTTATCTGGACACAGTGCACTGTATATTCAACTATACTTTGCTAGTGTATTCGAATATACTTTGCTAGGCTCTGCTTTCTAATCTAAGCTCCTCAAGCTGGCTTAAAAAGCTTGATAGTGACTTATCCTACAGAGAGTATTTTGTTAACCTATCCCACTTCTGCTTCTACCAATTTAGACAATTTAAAGTTATTCGTTCTTCACTTTCAGTCTGCAGCCAAATCTCTGGTCCAAGCCATTTTGCCAGTAGGTAAGACTATTGCTATGCATATTAATATGGTCACCCCAAAAGTCAGCTTTCTATTCTGTAATCTGTGTTAAACGATAAAACTTTTCTTGTGGCTAAAGCTACTTGATACACTCTAACCTATCACATTTCAGAGACATTTTATTTTTATGGTCACATGAAGTTTGTGTTAGGAGGGTTTTACAGTACTGTATATCTAATTCATCATGTTGATATCTGTATATCAGGCAGGATACACGTTATTTATTCCTCCATAGTCTGTCTTCTGTTTCCCTCTGATTGATCTCTGGAATGACCTGGTCTTTTGTGGATGGATTTGAAGTACCATCGATTGATACCCTTGAGTATTAGAAATGGTGCTATAGAAGTGCATAATTATTATTATTATTATTATTTATTAAAAACTATCAATAATACTAACACCAGGTTTTAGCAGCTGAACCATTGTCTTCAGTAAATCATTCTGAAATTCCTCAAAAAAGAGGCTACAGAAGAAATAATTCAGTCAAAAACATCATTTACAACAAATGCCTTCAGCAATACAAATCATATGATAGCCATTACCAGGTATCAGTAAAGATAAAGTGATAGAAATACAGTTATCAGTGCTTCTGCATTATCAAAGAACCATAACAACTGAAGTTTGATTAATATTCAATTCCAAACAAATATTCACATTTCATGAAGTTATGATAATAATCCTTCAGAATCCTTAGAAAGTTAACTTTATGTAATTATTTAATAAGTATCAAGCATGCCTGAGCAAATTCACAAATATGATAATAGACTTTGCACGATTTAAGAACTTTGTCACTGCTGGTGTCATAAAGATACTATACTGAAGTATCATAAAGTACAAGTGGAAAGTGTGCACTCTGTTCTCTGTCAGCAATTAACGATTACATATGACAATATTTATAAGTCACTTACCAATCTGCACAAATGATCCAATCAAACTGATTTACAAGATCCTCATAATTTTCATTCCATCGCAGTACCCTTAAACATTAGAAAGCAATTTAACAAACAGTACAAAAAAAACTGCCATAACATATTCAATAATCTAAATAACAAATTGATCACCTGAGGAAAGAACAGACTGAAATACAGATTACAAGCAACTGACAGATATATGAAGAGATAATTATAAAAAAGATATACTGGTAAATAGAACAAGATAGACTGCTATTAATGAAGCATAACAAATACAGTATGGTTAAAGGATGTGCGTGAGAAAGGACAGGCAGTGAGATAAACAATTTTACATTCACAACAGAATATAATCCATACCGTGCTTCCAGTTGTTTCTCTTTACAAAGATGTCTGTTCATCTCAATTACTTCAAATAGATCTGAAATGCCAAAAGATATAATTAAAAAACCCAACACACTATCATCATTGAGCAAATGCTAAAAGATAATTCAAACAATGCAAAGAAATTTTCAAGCTACAACCAACTGAAACAACCCTTCTGTTTCAAATTCAACTAAACCAGATGGTGCTGATACGTACTCAGCATAAAGTAATCTACAACTTTCACATCATGAAAATTTCATACATGATTTGCTTACTTGCAGATCTTGACTGATCATAATGCGATAATCAAAATATGTGTACTGCTGTTAAAGATTTCACTTTCTTTATAAATAAAAGTGGTGTAGTTGGGAATATGGAATGGGGGCACTTCTACATTTTTTCAGCCAAAGTGTCTTGACGAGCAAAATAAAAGAAAAAAAGGGTTGTCGTTTCAAATGCCTTATTAAACTCCACTATCTACTGCATTTTGCTCGATTGAATACTACCATTAACTCTCCCCGAACTAGTTACCGGTTTTGGACAAATCTCACGACTAGTCCTGATCCATGGGGGATCAGGACTAAATAAATGGAGGGGGGGACAGGCCCTCCATGGCTATGCCAATTATGAATAAACTATTCTGATTATAACTTACTGCTGACTGATTGATGATTTCCATCAGTCAATACAATTCGACTAGCACTTGAATGTACAGCTAGTTGATAAAAATTAAAAAATTGGTGCAATTAATTATTTCAATAGAAGCAACATAAACCATATCACAGCAGCCAGAACATAATATTTGTTATATTCTCAATGAATTTCCTTTCCCAATCTACTTATATAATGAAATTAAGTTATGAACAAATATGATTTTGTTTCAATGCGGCAAATCTAACATCCAGTCAATAAAGTATCATAAAAAATTGACTTCTATTCATACATGCATTAAGAGTTTTCATACAGGATAATTGCCCAATGTTCATTATTCATATTTAAATGAATAAATATAATAAATTGTATTCAGCCACTGAAAAACTAATCAAATTCTGGTAAAAAAAGATGGTTCTAAAGTCTTAATCATTTGATGCTTCACTTCAAGTTAACAATGACATCTCTGGCAAAAATTCTCTGATTTAAAACAAAAATAATTAACCATAAATATGTATTAGCAACAAACCTACAGTGCAACATTTAACTTTGGAACTTCCCATAAGCAAATCAATACTACACAACTATTCATGCCTATGACAGACACAGGCTCAAATACAATCTCATTAGAAGTACATTAACAGAAGCAAATTAATATACATACATACATACATACACACACACACACACACATTTATACAGTGTATATATACACTGTATGAATGTATATATATATATATACTCTGTATAAGTGTATTACATTACACACACACACACTCACTCATACACATACATATATATATAACAAGTGTTATAAATAGTTACCTACAGAAATTCCCGCAAGACAGGTCATGCCACCTCCAAGCTCACAGACAGATTTTCCACTAATATAAAATAAATATAAAAATTATTAAAATAGCTTAAAGATATAGCAATAAAAAGACAGTATGGGGAGTTTACTTACATAGACCACTTCCACCAGTTCCTTTCAAAACGCCGACTGCTATTCTCTAGAGCGGTGGTTCTCAGACCCCTTTGCCTCGTGGACCACTTTTGAAGATTAAACATTTCTCGCGAACCACCTCAAATTGAAAAAGCCAAGACAAGCGAACAAGGTCCACAATTGTATTATTAAAGTTTTTTCAGAATTTGCCGTGGACCACTAGACCACCTCTTGTGGACCAAAAGTGGTCTGCGGACCACTGGTTGCGAACCACTGCTCTTGAGTCTAGATTGGCTGTGAATGTGTGTCCCACGTCATTTTAAGCCCATCTTTCTGTCCTAAAATGCCATCCTCTAACTCATCACACTGTCACTCTTGCTAGGAATTGAATTCGTTAGCCCATCAAACATCCAGACAGCCCAATATTTTATGTGCTGCAGTATCTTTGATGTTCATCAGTACAGCTCTTCTTATAAACTCCTCGCCAGCTATGCGATCACCCAATGACACTCTGGAAATTGACCTGAGGCATTTACGGTGAAATACATCAAGTTTTTTGTTAAATGAGCTGTCAGCTTTCATGTTTAAAAGCATTACAGGTTTTTGGAATAGAAAGGCAAGACAGCAGCTAATCTATACCCCGGTAACATCAAGTACTTGCATATAACTACTTAATATCCAGTTTTGTAAGATATACATGTTGCTGGAGAAACTACAAAGTCACAGTCTAATTAAAGAAAATTAAAAACACGGCTAATTAAAATGAATCAGAAAACTTATATTATACAGATGAAGCAATATGTATATCCACATTAATAGCATAGCAAAATAAAACTCTAGTAAATAACATACCTGAATAGATAATTGTGCTTGAGGCAATAATATGTAAGAATTTCTTCTGATGGCCATACACCTTTCAACAAATATGTATACATGTCTAAACAAAGGATTAAAACATTCTGAAGACATTTATAACAATGTTTTAATTTCATGTTTTAATTTCATTACTTTAATAAAATTGATTTCAACACACTACTAAAGACCAAAATATGGAAATCGAAATCAAAAACATAAGGCATAGTGACTCTTTACACTGCTGTAAAACAAGCTGTCTTGTTACAAAAATCTTATGTTTATAAAATAATAGATCATTAAAACAAACAATTCCAAATCTCATCAAGTTTCTTTCATACTATTTGAACCACTTTTTCTAATCTATGATTCGCCGGGATGGTTCGTCCGAACAACTTCATCCTGATTTACATTGTTTCAAAAAACGTACACAGAACTACCGGTACTTGCAAACTCTTACATCTGTTTAGTCAAACAAAGAAAATTACTCACAAACATTGCCAGTATGATTAAACCCAAGCAAATCTTCCAGATTGAGAGAATCATCTAAATGCCTAAAAGGGAAGATAACACAATCTGTCTAAAGCCTAACTGACTCTGTATATATTTAAATTTTCTAAAATAATTTAAATGTGTTCACATGTAATGGTTTATCAAATCTCTCTCTGTAACATAATTCAGACATTCAGGTGCTCAAGATTCCTGTTTTAAAAGCAATGCATATTAAATGCAAAAGCTGATATTTTCAATTATGTATTTTAATTCATTAATGATTCACTGATGCAATGCACTGCTATTTTACTTGCCTGTGCTTTCTAATAACTGCATTATGATTAATGGATGATTTAAATAATAAAAACCAAAGTAAAGTATGTATAAGTTGCACATGACATTACATGTGTTCTACAATAAAGTATTGAGTATTTGAGATACTATACACATCTCTACTGCAATCTCTTAACAAGCTATCAGCATAAAATATTTAACATAATTGTATAAACAAATAAGAATGTAAAAACTGAACTGTAATAGACTGCAATAGTGGTAATGAAATGTAATTATTCAAAGGTCAAGCAAATTAAATTGGATAATGCAATGCAAAAATAAATTTTCAAAAGAGTAGAATTTTATTATGAAAAAGTAATTGAAACACCCTATGCATTACCTAATCAGAAGAGCATAATCGGGAATCACTTCACAGGTGTATCTGTACCAGGTATGCCTAGAGGAAGCATTTTCAGCAGTTCTTGAAGATCCACATTTTGCTGATCATTTAAATCAAGATAAAAGAAAATATAACTTTAACACTGTAATAACATTTTTTATTTAAAACACAAGCAAAAATGTAATACTACAAAAGTGCACTAGTCAGTCACCTATATATTCTCCTGTATAGTTCTTCACAAATGAAGAACTATACTGGAGAATTCAGCCCAAACAAACCATGCTGGAAAGAGTAAAACAAAGGAAACTCCATCTTTTTGGACACATATGCAGAATGAAAGAGGACAGAAAGATCAAAGCTCTAATGTTTGGAATAATGGAGGGTGCCAATAAGAAAGGGAGACCACACAAGGAATGGTGTGATGATATTTAAGAATGGTGTGGAAGCAGTTTACAGGATCTTAGTCACAGATCAATGGACAGAAAGAATGGCAGAAAACTGTGGAGATGGCATTATACACCAATGGACGATGAGCCCACGGTTAATGATGATGACACGCTGCCTCGTCACCTGTGGTGTCTGTTAAACCGTTTTCGAACTGGACAGGGACACTGCAATTACTGTCATCAGAAATGGGGATTAACTGACTCGAACCTGTGCCCCTGCGGTGTCATTTAAACAATGTCGCACCTAGCTGACTCTTGCCCTATAACAAGGCTAGAGGACGGTGGATTACAAACTTTACACACAGCTGATAATGTCGCAATCAAATGGCTGACATCATTTAGCACATTAAGCATTCGATAATAATAATAATAATGATGATGATTATGATTAGCAAAACCAATGCAACATATCCTGAATGAGAACACAGCCATGGCTTAATGTTGGCTTAAAATTAAAATTAATTCAGAGGCGTTATCTTTCAGATGAAATATATGATTAGTCATAGATTGCATGGTCAGTGTTGAAATCATCTGGTTCTTTAAAGACTATTGTGTTTAGATTCTGATACATCAGAAGAACTTCTATCAATTCTGATTTCATAGAAGAAACTTCTTACTGTTTAGTTTAACTGCACAGAATCTGTAACAGTTACATCAATCACCACTGTACTCTCTGACAAGACTGTAATGTAAATAAGAAGGATTTCCTTGAATTAAGCTATCTCATGATGAGGAAGAACAATGCTGTCAATGGACATCATCTTTGAAAATATCTAGTTACTGAAATTGGAGTCAATGAACCAGTGTTACATCAGTTTTATAATTTTTTTAATACTAGAGCAATCATGGAAAAACTAATTTAAAGTACATACCTATCATTAACTCTGAATTTGATACCTTCTCAGGCTTGAGCAAATCAAATGATGAAAATCTTCTAACAGAAACATTCAAAAGGTCACTTCTCACACAACATCTTCTCTGCAATAAAATCTACAATTAAATTATTGAAAATATTATATGTAAAAAATAAAATTTTCTGAAGCAACTAGAACTTGAACGAGTTCCCTTTTAAGAAAATGCAATATATTCAAGTGTGACAATCAAATGCAACAACTATTGTCAAACTGTGAAACCATCCACTTACCAAGAACAACTAGTTTTCAAATTCGTAAAGCAAATCCAGATAAAAGAGTTCAGATGTCTACACTCACTAAACTACATCAAATGCCTTCAAAACAGCACTATCAATGTTAGATCCAGCAGTGTTCAGACAGAGCATTTACTTCCCTTGAATTATATTCAAACAAAATTTCCAAAAATTAAATGGCAGCTATGATTTCTGGGATAAGTCATCCACTACAAAAATTCAGATTTCTTCTATTCAAATCTTGATCTCAGATCTCCCATGAAATCAATTTAAATGCCTAGTAATTAATCTGAATATTTATAGTGATAACAAAGTCCCTCATCTCACAAAAGCAGAGATATAAATAATAACTGTAACTAATAAGATCCGACGGTACTTGTGCAGAATACGCCCAGTAACGGATTTTTTATGTGGTGCATATTGATAGTGGTAGTGTATAGTATGATATACTGTAGGTGAATAAAATCACCAGGGGTATTCTGCACAAGTGCCGATCCGAAGTACGCATGTATTACAAATGCGCAGAAACACGTCTAATTAGTGCTGGACTAAAGGAAATTAGTCATAAGCAAAAATTAAGTCTCACACCGCTGAAAATACCGGTACATGCGACAAGCTCTCGAGTAGCGCTATAGAAATGTAATCGACTTTACGCGAGGCACTTACGTCTGCCAATAGTTTCCATCTCCGCTTCGCCAACTCCGACATTCTTTAAACAAATCGGACTAATCCTGCTGTTAAAACCTTAGTTTAAATTCATTTTCAACTTCGTAGGCGAAAATTTAAATCACTATTTCTAAAATATTTGTTAAAATCTTGGAGGAATGATTAAAATAATTGCAGTCGGCATAAAAACACAAAATATCCAAGATAACAGACTCCACGGCAACCAGCGTTGTCAACCACGTGACATTGCGTGCAATTCTGTCTTTCACGAGCAATACCCAGGCTGACCCAGCGAGAAGCGGCCCTAGGAACACTCTGTTAGGAAATCATGGTTGTCCATGTTCGATTTGCTGGAGGTTGATGGAAATTAACCTCGCTGAACAGTATTTATTCTAGGCCTTCTCTGGGGGAATTCCCCCCTAAAGTTTGAAATTTTTACCCAAAATGTTTTACATTTTGGCAAGTAGTATGACCTCCTCAATGTCTATCCCCCCAAATTCTAAACTCTCCTCAATGTCTAGGTGGCTAGAATTGCAACTGCTCGCTGAGTGACCTATGGAAAATGGGAATAAAGGTGATTGGTGTGGAAGTAGTTATACTTCCATTACTTTTATAAGCATATTTTGAGTAAGACAATAAAGTTTCCTTGTCATCAGTAAATTGCACATGGTCTTAAATTACTTTAGTATATTAGTACAATCTGCAAAGCATATGATTTGTAACAACATTAATATAATGCACTGTAAATTTTGTGATTTTGTTTAGTGCTCACGTAAACTGGATTTCTTTATG
This sequence comes from Metaphire vulgaris, assembly GCA_018105865.1. Classification (NCBI taxonomy): domain Eukaryota; kingdom Metazoa; phylum Annelida; class Clitellata; order Crassiclitellata; family Megascolecidae; genus Metaphire; species Metaphire vulgaris. The sequence goes on along the minus strand of CM030839.1, from coordinate 8,193,624 downwards.
ATTTACAGTATCTTTCTCCAGCACATTTTCTCGTCCTCAATCCCTTTCTGTCCTATTAGATTGTTGCATGTGTTTTGTGCACGACTGCTTTGCCGACGTGTTTGTATGTGTTTTGTGCACAAAACACATGCAACAATCTGATAGGACAATCTGATAGGATATAATTGCCGTGTATTTTTTTATAGAAGCTCACCTCGGTGGACAGCTAGTACAGCTTCACTGTCTATCACCTTTAACATATCAAAGTAGTGAAACTTGATATATAATATATTACACAGCCATTTCAATTTCTACTCCATGTCAGCATATGCGCGACTGCCTGAGAAATAAAAGCTGACTGCTGGGTACAGCTCAAAATAAATATGGAATATTTTGTACAGAAAATATGTATTGCATATTCATAAAAAATATATTTATAGGCCTGCATGCTCATTATCAAGATAAATGCTTAAACAGGACCATTAGGCCTTCTTTGAACTACAAATACCACAACCATTTTCCAGTTACTATGTTCTGACAATTATTTTAATGGCAAATACTATAACTTATAATTATTACACAAATGTAAGACAAGCTTAAACGGTAAGTTCAAAGTCCAAAATGAAAACACACAAAAGTAAATAACTGATTAAAAGTAACTGATTAACAATACACATAGATTAAACAAGTAATAGTCTATGTTCATCTCTTAAAGATGTGATAAAATCTCATAGCTTTAAAATTTAATTAATCACCTGAATTTCTCTTTCAGTGCACCACAAACAAGCGTATCAATGAAAAAGCTACTTTACATAACCATGAATTTCAACTTTCAACTGACGTCTAAACTTCACACTCTTATTCACATATCAGCAAACATGGTGAATATAGAAAAATTCTAAAGCACGTCTATTATGCTTAAATACTACATGAACCATCGACACCAGAAAACCATCTTCATCATAAAGCAAGGTTCCATTTATTATAAAATGAACCGATCACATGGCACAAGTCTCAGGAAACATTCGGCCAAAGAAATATAAGGAAATATAAGATATCTAGTGATTGATCTGCAATAAACCAGCCTCAAACAATTTTCGCACTTTTCTGTGTAACTCAGGATCAGAAGAATGCAGTAGTCTGAAAACAAAAGTATTAAAACAAACAACATAAGAATATACATTAAGACACGATAATCAAACACAAGCAACCATGGAATCTAGAGTAAATATAACACACAATAGAAGCAATTAAGCTCAGGAGCACATCAACAGGAGGGCAAAGGGAGCGTCCGACCCCAAACCACCTCAGAAACTTTGTTTGCCAATATGTCATTATGTCAAAAAGACCACGCCATGCTAATCTATAACTTCTACACCACAGCTACATTTAAACTTTAGAAATTAAGGATTTTGAAAGTGCAGGAAGACCTTGTCATAATCAGTGAAAAACCTTTTTAGTATTATTGTATATTGACAGCTTATGGACTACTTTCTTACTTATTTTGGTATTTAGAAGTGGAGTCTTTGGTTTGACTCTGTCTCTTCTGGTTTGGGTTTTTCTGTATATAGACCTTTTGCAAGAATTAAATATTAAAATCAACCAAATCTTATCCTTGAATATAGCGCTGCGCTTTGAGCCTCCAACAGTATCAAATATCCTAACAGTTATGAAAATACAAGACTGACGACCTCAACATCATAAGTTGACAGCCTCTTTTTGCCTGCTACTATAAAATAAGTATTAAGTTTTTAAAATGCATACTTATATATTAAAAAATTCAAAACCTCTTAGCCAAACACATTCAATACTTTCAAAACTTCCACTTTTCCACACCCCCAACACATTATATTCCTCTAAATCTTTCCAGGGCCCAAGATATTTTCTATTTTCTATACCTGGAGGGGACCAAGTGTCGATTCTCGACCAGTGTAGATAAACCACTAATTTAAACCAGTCAGTGGACACTTCACTATTTATTAGACAATAATAAGGTAGCAAGAGCAAGTGCTTTCAAAACTTTTCACAAGCTCATAACTATATAGGCCTACGCACTGAATTTATTGCACAAAATAAATAAATCCAACAATCTTACCTATCAGCCTCACTGGGATTGCTCCGAATAGCTTCCATTAGCTGACAAATTTCTGGGTCTAATAAAATTGACTTCATTTCTGGATTGTCTAATATTTCCTTGACCTTTTTGTCTTCTTCATTCACTGGTGCTTCACTAAACCTTCTGCTCTGCACTTCTGTGATGTGTTCACTTGTGTCTGGCTTTACAAGTATCTCATTCTTTGCTACAGTCGATATCTGTGGTGACTGGTCATCATTAGCAAGTGAAGTAAAGTGGTCACCTAATAGGCAAAAAATAAAACATGATCCATGCGACCAATCGAGCAGGGGCATAGCCAGGAATTTGATTTGGGAGGGTATAAATATTTGGGGCTATAAACCTTAACTATAAACCATATAAACTATATATAACCACATACAACCACATATAAATCACATAAAAAACTTTAAGGTAGACTAATTTTGGGGGATTATATACACCGATATATCCCCCCCATCGCTACGCCCCTGCAACCGAGTATTAAAGACCCATTTGGCCCATCGACATCTCTGATACAAGACATTAGTACAGTCTCATCTAGAATACTGTGTTCAGGCATGGAATCCGTATTTGAAAAGAGATATAGAGCTCTTAGAAAAATGTCAAAGATGAGCAACAAAGATGGTCAGTGGATGCCATAATTTAAGCTATGAAAAAGGACTTGATAGAAACAAATAAAATAATGACTGAGAAAGCAGATGTGTCATATGATCAATTCATTACATTAGCACACTCTAGCAGCACAGGAAGCCACAGATGTAAATTGATCAATAAGGGGCTGAGTCAAGGAAGTAAATTTTTTTCCTGCAAGGGTTGTGGATAAATGGAATGATTTGGATGAAAAGGCAGTAACAGTTGAAACAAAAAGTGGATTCAAATTGTCTAGTAAAATTGGTTTATTAAGTGTTGAGAGTAATTACAGTGGTTTTCACACACCCTAATGCCTCCTAAACCACTTGAAATTAAATTATTATTTATTATTATGGCTGTGCCGAATTCCGGTTCTGGCAAAACCAAATTCCGGCCATTTTCACAGATCCAGCTCTGGCCAAATTCTGGCCGGATTTGTACTCTGACTACACACAAGAATTTTCTTTACTGTTCACTCTAAGTGCTAAGTGCAGTTATAAGATTTAACATGTAATTACATTAATTAACGAGTAATGAATAATTTTTCTGATTAAAATAAGTCTAATAACAAATACAATAATTTATTAGTGGAGTTAGTGCTCAGTTGAACAGTTAGTTAGCCATGTACCACAATTGTACCAGTCAAGTTTTGTAATTCAACACTGTTTATTTGTAAATCCGACTATGGCCTAACTTGAAATCTGGTACAGCCCTATTTATTATTATCGTATTTTGATGTTAATTAAAATATTCATAAAAATTTATTATTACATAAATAGTAAGTGAGTTCTAACCCATAATGGAGCAGAATTCCTTGAAAAATCTTTGAATTTCAGGATTATCCTTGTATTTTTCCATTGCTACTTCTGGATTCTTCTGAAATTCTGCAACTGCTGACATAAAGCTTGGATCTAATATTCTCTTACACAGAGTTTCATTCTTCTGAATTCTTGTAATAAGTTCATCTAATGATAAACAACAGCAAAGCATATTACATTTTCTTAGACATTTTCAAATTATCTATTAAAATCATATACCATCACAGAATCAAATTTTTAACATGAGTACCAGTAACTTCATTTTAGTTTCCCACTACTTCTATGGCTACAGAAGGGCCGAAAAATTTGAAAAGACACCTCTGAAAAATAGTTGCAATCATAAATCAGTATTCATATAAAAATGTTCCAAAAATTTGTCCAAGAACCCATCCAACCAAGTAGTTTTATTGCTTAAAACCAATTCTTAATCTAAAATCAAATAAAAATAAGGAAATTGTAAGACTCTAAAATATTAAAGGCAACACATGAATGGGTTTTTAATACACATTATCCCTAAACCTTCCATGTTGCTAACTTGCTACCAGTTCTTGCTATCGAATATGCATTTCAGCGTTACTCATGCAGGTGACATACTCTACCTTGATTTAGAGAAAGTGCATCTTGTATTTTGGCTGTTGCCTGTATTTCGTCAAAACGAAATTGAGAATCTTCTGAAATGCTATTCTTCTTTATAAATGGCACGTCATCCAATTTCTCTGAAGCCTTTTCAGTAGATTTCAATTTCTTTGTCTTATCATTGAACAGAAATCCTTTTTTCATTCCTCCAAAGCCGTCAGGCTTAGCTTCTTCTCGCCTTGAAACCTCCTGTTTGTCTTCCAGACATTTGCTCAAGTTCTACACACACACAAATCATTAAATATTGCCTTAACTGCATGAAAATAAACACTACTAAATAATCATGGAAAAAGTATGCACTTTTTCATGAAAAGATTTGGCTCAAGGTCCAAATACGTTTTGTATTCAAAAATACTTTAATTCTTATAAGATTTCAAGCTGATAAAACTCATTTGATTCTAACCTCAGTTAATCCACTTGATGATGCTGCTAATTGATTCACTTTAAAAGTTCTCTTATTTGGAAATTTCATGACTCTTTCTAAAACCTCAGTCATATCTTCAAGTGGAGGAACTTCTGAAAAAGCAGCAACAGCCAAAAAAGTGAGAAAATTATAAACAGGAAGGTCAAATCCCAAAGCAGCTGAACACATTTGCAGCATGCAGAGGTCAAAGATACTTCAGCTATCTGCTATCCCAGTCACTGCCTATCTATCAGTCACCAACTCATAAATCTTCAGCGCCAGCGACGCCCATATGTCATACGCCTCAATGCCTCTACCTTAGGTAGAGTTTAGGAGACACACCTCTACCTTAGGTAGAGTTTCTGAGTCCAATTAAGTAGAAGAAGATGCAGATGAATAAATCGTCCATATGGACAGGCGATTACCTACCGCCATAACTGAAATTCGATATATCACGTACACTGTAGATACATAGACCAGCCAAACACAATAACTGTAGTATTTACTACACTTCTAGGTGATACCTGTAACCTGTTAATCATGTTTCCCAGAGACTGTGGTTGACTATTAAAATAGTATTGCAATGACATATGGCAATGCAAAAGTAAGCAAAAGCAAACATTGAAAGAGTAATTTTAATTTTTTTTCAACCCTGAATTTTTTTCAACCTGGGCAGAAAGTAAAGTAACCCGGGCATTGCCCGTAATTGCCCGGGCGTGGTTACGCCACTGGCTATCACATTTACAAGATGCATAAAATTTAAACTATCATTTCTTCTGCAGTCCCGGTTTTGTTGACAAATGCTCTGGCATCATGTAGCTTCTATGACTTCAAAGAGTTCAGCATGCACCAACTCAAACAGTAATGCAACACTGAACCATAGGGCTCAAAGCTCATTCTTATTTGGGGCCTACTAATGTCTTATCTCAATTGATATCAACCCAAAACAGGGCCCATTAGACTAAAGGATGCAGAAGTAGACCAAATTTCATGCATTCTGACTCAGGGGTTGTGAAAATATTTACATTAAAATATGGTGGTACCGGTTTTATTTGTCCACCCTGTAATACATAATATATTTGCTGCTCCCAGTGTGTGTTGTGTAGTAACATTACATGGGTTCCATAAACACATGTGTAAAATATACCTTGAATGAGTCTTAGTCACTAGGCCTAGATGCTAGACATTGAACTAATACAGCAATGTTTTATTATCCAAGTCACTGACTGATTTCAAGGACAAGCCAAGGACTCAATCCTTAAGCCAGGACCACGACCAAGGACTCAGCTCTCAAGACTAGGACCAGAAGCAGGACCAAGGACTTGTAACTTGTCCTTAAGGAGTCCTTAAGGCCAGGACTAAGGCCAAGAACTAACATCCATGATTACTTCTGAGTCACAATTTCCTTCCTTTCTTGAAACAGCTCAAGCTTTCTTTCTAAGCGCAAAGCATTTCTCTTCGAAAAATCATTTCCTTCATAGCTGTAACGTCTCAACCACATGATTCATTGGATTAAATGAACCTGCATGAATGACCCCCCCCCAATCTTGTCATTCGCAAGCGATGAAAATGACGTGCAGTTAAATAAAATATGAGTATTTTTATTTTTTAACAGAAAATAATTTATAAAATTAAAACATGCGCCCTACCATCGTCGTCGTCCATCTTGACGCAGTCACCTTGGAGATCAGAAACATAGCGTCATAAAATGCTAGATTAACAGCACTACGGCTGAAAAGCAATAAATTCGTCAAACTATTAGTTCGAATCGGTGCGTGACGTGCGTCTGCTCCATGCCAGACTGTTTAGACTAAGTCGCAATCAAATTGATCAACACACGCGTCAGCCGAAAATAAACATGATGATAAAGTGATTAAGATTACGATCAATATTAGACAAGTAAGTAAGTAAAATCCCGTAAATTTATATAGCGCTTTGTTAGTAGTACAGTAGTAGCTGCTTATTATTACGCGCTTAACCTAGCTTCAAATAGCTATAGAAAAGGTGGGTTGTCGGCCAGGCAAAGGTCAGTGTTGAGGTGATGGGTTAGCTATAGCAATCGTGCTTTTTCATATGCGGCACCTAGCTAAGCTTTTGAACTCAATTCCAATATCCCTTCGCTGTCTACATCAAAGCCAAATAACAAACTCTGAGTCACAATTTTCTCCCCTTCTTACAACATCTCCTCATGTTTTTCTTTCTAAACTAAAATCATTTCTCTTTATAAAATCATTTGCTCCATAGCTATAGCGTCCTGCCCACTCGCCCTTTTGATTAAATGACCCGGCATGAATGACCCACCTTTGGCTATAGCAGTATAGCTTCTTCATTTGAGATTGAGCGCATATAGGAATAAGGAGCTACTTCGGTGCATCTTTTGAAAGCGCTTTAGAAATTAAAGAGATTTTACTCATAGTAGTACAGAGTAAATGACTTTTGGAATAGGATTGGATTTTACGTTTAGACCTAAAGGCTTGAGATAGTGAAAGAATTAAATGAACTGAGGATGCGGAGCTTGTTGTTAGACCATGTTAGACAACGGAGGGAAGCTGGGATTGAGTTCCAAAGTTCTGGTGAGGCGTATGAGAAAGCGCGGTTGCAGATGTTGAAAGATGACCGATTTAACGGACGTGAGAGTGGAAGATGAGTCAGATGACGAATTGACGATAGTGTGGGTCTAGAAGGCTGAGGCGTTTAAAAGTTTTCGAAGACACAGTAGATCTAAATAATGACGGTCCAACATATTTTACTATTTCGACTAACCAAGTATAATGTAAGAGAAGTAAATATATGAAATTTTGAATAATTACTACCGCCCAGTAAAGTGCAAAAAGTCTAACGATTGCGAACCAAAAAATTGCAATCAATGAAATGAAATAAAAATTTTCGGCATACATGCTGCGTCACAAAAATCTTCGTAACGGAAGTCTAATGTCGACTCGAACGAGGATGTAGTCTCCATATAGATTTCTATGGTAGTTTCTAACATTATGCTTCGAATCAAGAATAAGTAAGATGTTTGTTTAGACCGTGAACGGTTCCGATTGACTCGTTGTGTACGCTTCGGGCGATGTTGTCGTCGTCGTCGTCTATGCTTCCGCCGGAGATCTGGCGTCGAAATCCTCAGGAGGACTTCGAGCTGTTGCAACGCGTTGGCAGTGGGACCTACGGCGACGTTTACAAGGTCTGTTATGATAGGGTCGGCTGGTTTCGTTCGGCTTTCCACTCTGAATGTGAATTTAATCACTTTGTGACGAGGTTGAAGAGACAAATTATTAGATATCACCTTCGTTGAAAGAGAATTAGCGATGGAGTGTTCAGCAGAGCTGGGATGGAAAGGCTGCTACCCACCAATGCGAAAAACGATAGTCTAAATATTTTGAACATATAGCAAGACAGGGAAACACCATAGAAAAATCCATCATGCTGGGGATCGTGGAAGGACAAAGGCAGAGAGGAGGACCAAGAACTTTCTGGATAAAGTACATCACTGAATGGGGTTGTATGACTATACCAGAAGCCTATCGAGCTGTGCAAGACAGGACTTTGTGTGGACAGTTAACCTAGGTCACTGTGTCCAGCACCGGCATGGCTGAGTGGCAAGATGATAACGATATGACGAAGTTATTGTTTGTACCTTTCATTTGAGATAATGGATGAAGTGGTTCTCACACAAGACATCTTAATGAACCACTCTGAACTCAGTTTAATTTTATTATTATTATTATTATTATTATTATTATTATTATTATTATACACTATTTTGGAGCTGTCCATTTTGATGATAAGCACAAAGACATGATGGCTGCTGTGAATTGAAGAGGACAACTTGAAGTAAAAATTAGAAGAAACAGTCATGTCCAAATAGAGGTGGATCAGTTGGTAGTGAGTTGGAAGATTGTGAATGCACAGATGAAAGGAATCACAAATAATACTACAACAGAACTGGATTGAGAGACATCATAGAGGAGCTTGTGGCCAATAATTGGTTGACTCTCTTATGCATCTATACCTTGATGACTAGTTGAACCATTTGCAAATGTTGCTTGGGATAGTTTGTCAGAGAGCAGAATCTTTTATTGTTGGCTCTTGTCTGATCTAGACTCAACTGTTCATTGGTGGGCACTATTTTCTCAATGTGGTTTTGACCTGTGAGACATAGGTAATAACATATGGGAACCATAATCATCTACTTCTATGTGTTGACTGTTGATTGTTCTCTTATTTTTGCAATTGTAACCAACATATTATGGTGTCTTTAAAATGAGACATTTGTATTCACTCATGGACAAGTCTGCAATTAATTTCAATCCTCAATGCCCAAATCTCAAGTCACTGATTCAAAAAGCTGTTTGTAGGTAAAAATTGCTGTTTGAGATGTTATGATTACTAGAATTTTGGAAATTTAATGTTTGTTGAGGCGTTGATGACAGTTATTTTTTGACTCGCTTGAAATGACTTCTTTGTGTATTCATTGGCTATTTGAATTATCTGTCATTACCAACAAATCTTCAAACCAAAAACTTAAATCTTCTTTCTATTCCTAGCATCATCAGTGCTGTTGGTTTTTGCATTTCTTGCACTGAACATGCAAAATTCCTTGTCGGCGATAGCAAAAATTACAGTAAAGGTGCAATGGTGTATATAAATAAAATTTAAAAAAATAAAACCTGGCATTTTGATGATACCAGGGTTTAGTATTTTAGCTTTTAGGTTCATATACATTCATAGATATATTTAAATTCATATAAATTCATAGATATATTTAAAACTTACATGTCTCTGTATTTTGAATTATAGATATTTTTGGCAATCAACTTATAAAAATTTGAGATCAGATTCCAACAACTGTTATATTGTAATTTAAGTCAAATTGAAAATCAATTTTGTCAGCTACAGATGATAAATAATATGAAATTTATGGAAAGAACTTTGAGATTGATTTAAAACTTGTGATGAACCACATTTGAAGCTTATCATATTAAGATGATTTTGAACACCATCTGAAGGCTGTTTACGGTACTTATTCAGCTGCCATTTTCATTGGTTGTTTACATAGTATGCTTTAATATGTATTGATATTGCATGTCTTTTGCATTACTTGTATGTTTGGTCAGCCTGAGATGAATGGATAAGGCTATGCTCTACATTAATTGGGGCTTTTTACATTTTTAAATGCTAAAATAACTCTATTGGCCTTGTCAACTGTGACTATGGATGACCACTTATGGATTTTACCCAGATTGAGTGCTCATAAATAAGCTGGTGCACCATGCCAAGCTTTTCAGATGAACTACAGGGTGTAAAAGTAAAACGTGGACAGATGTTTAACATTTAATATCTCAGCCACGTGTGTAGTGATTTCAATAAAATTTATAGACCATATACCTGGAAATATGTCTGATGTGATTGCCAAATTTCATACTGATATCTTTAGTGTTTGCTGAAATATGGCCAAAAAGCTAAAGAGACACAAATTTTAAAATTGACAACAGAATATAACAGCATTATAAACTTATAAAGTGATAAATAATTATTTTGTTTATTTTTTGGCCCTGAAAATGGCCGCTTTAAAGGTTTTTTTAGATGATTTGTTGCATGAGAGGTACTCAAAATGCCCACCCCTAGCCTTTACACATGCCGAGAAGTGCTTCTTCACTGACAGTATCGACTTCTTGATCTGGTCCTCAGGCAAACTCTCCCAGATATTCTTCAGCACAGTCTTCAAGAAGAGCAGCAAGGACTCTAGATCAACTGACGGCAATGGACAAGATCTGGACAAGCAAAGCAAAAGCACTGAAACAAAAAAGAAAATACCGGTACTCGAAACCTGTATCTTCAGCAGCTTTTTATATGGATGCGAAACATGGACCATCACCAAAGACTTGGAAAGAAAAATACTAGCCTTTGAAAGAAAATGTTTACAGAAAAATACTAAGAATCGGATGGGTCGAAAAAATCACAAATGAAGAACTGTACAGGAGAATTCAGCCCAAACAAACCATGCTGGAAAGAGTAAAACAAAGGAAACTCCATCTTTTTGGACACATATGCAGAATGAAAGAGGACAGAAAGATCAAAGCTCTAATGTTTGGAATAATGGAGGGTGCCAATAAGAAAGGGAGACCACACAAGGAATGGTATGATGATATTGAAGAATGGTGTGGAAGCAGTTTACAGGATCTTAGCCACAGAGCAACGGACAGGAACGAATGGCAGAAAACTGTGGAGATGGCATTATACACCAATGGACGATGAGTCCACGGTTAATGATGGTGATGACATGTAGTCTTCAACTCCATGATGTTCTGTGACTTTGGCTGATGCTTTTGATATCTGTCGAGCATGATTCCCGAACGTGGAAGTCAAGTGGATTGATATCTGGGGAGTTGGGTGGCCAGTCATCTTTCTTGATGAAATCTGGACAGTTTTGCTCCAGAAAATCCCCTGTCCTGAGAGCAGAGTGGGCAGGTGTTCTGTCTTGCTGGAATGTAAAATCTCCTAGCAAATCATGACAGTCCTGCAGGAGATCTGGTAGCAGCTGAGTTACATAGCACTCGGCGTTCACTTTTGATTTGTCTGGTACAAAGTGCAGGCGACGCTCCAGCAGACACATGACATGTCTGGAAAACTTTACCCGCTGCCTGACAAGTCATTCTGATGGCAAATCTCTTTTCCTTCCCACATCTCACATTCGCTTGCCTTAACTGTTGATTGGCGGATCAAGGTGGAAGGCCTTTTCGTCAGTGAAAAGACCTTCTTAAATCGCATCAAACATCTGCAGCATGCAGCGAGACAAGCGCTTGTTCCTGACTGCGACATTGTCAATTTTAAAATTTGTGTCTCTTTATTATTTTTTTGGACATCTGTCAGCAAACACTAAAGATATCAGCATGAGATTTGGCAATTACATCAGACACATTCCCAGGTTTATGGCCTATAAGTTTTGTTGAAATCACTACACATGCGCCGAGATATTAAATGCTAAACATTGGTCCACTTTTTACTTTTACACCCTGTATAGAAATGTCATTCTTACTTACGTATTTACAGTCATTGTGATGAAAGCTGTATGTGTAGTGCATGGCATATTTTAAACTGTTTGCACAGTTTTGTGTTTAAGTAGTTAGATATTTAACTATAATTGATTAGCCTGTATGCCAAATTGTTTCAAGTTGGTTGCCAAATTGGTTGAATTAGTGGCAATTTATGGCTGGATATGCAAGAGAAAGGGAATTAAATGGTGTTCAATCACATTTGCTCTTCAAGCTGTGTTTTCAGGAAATGTAAGCAAAAAAAATACTGGTGATGACCATGATTGACAGTAATTTTAGATTTGTTCACTTCTCTCTTGCTAAGAATTCGTAACTGTGAAATAGTTGAACCAAAATCCCTGAGGTGAAAATAAAATTTTATGGAAAGCTATTGGTCTGGCTTTAGATTTCCGTGATTTGGGTGAAAATTTCAAGCATTTGGTTAACAATCTTGATATAGTTTTTCTTCTCTTGGGGCATATAGTGTCAAATGCATGTGGTGTACAAGTATTAACAATTGTATAGAAAGAGAATCTTGAACCTGCTGCTGGATAAAGTAGTTCTGTTAGTTGACATTTCCCATGGATAATTCTAAGGCTCTGTGAAGTACTACAGGTTGTTGGCTCAATTCTTTGAATTTCAGTTGTTTTGCTTTCACATCTACAGTATAATCTATATTATACTGTACATTTATGTTTTGCAGGCTCTTTGTTTATGTAGAAATCCAAATTCACTTGTGAATGTCCTCTGACTTGGTTTTAGACTGAGCTGTGTTTATATTGGTGTTACCATTGCAAGCACTGAATAAGAAATTTTGTTAAAGGACTTTCTCTGTGACAAAATATTTTTATTTAGAGCAAGATATTTGTGTATCTCAAATATTTCATGAATGAGAATGGAATTTTAGTTCATTGTCTGTATAGCTTGACTATTAACTCTTAGGCAGCCATGTTGTTTTTACAGAATTTAACCCTCAACAGTTTCCCAAAATGTTTTAATTCAAATATCATAACAATATTGACAATTTATATATCAATTGAAAGGGCATTTGATTATCTACAAGAATATGAAAAGAAAAATATAACATTTACAATGACATTCTTCATATTCATGAGAAGATATAAAAATAAAAAAATATTAAAAATTAAAATTGGACTTTGAAGTTTATTAAAAATTTTGTCAGCAACAAGCCAGTATAAGTAAGCTATCTGAAATATGTACATATATGTAATAAACATTTAAAAATTTATGTACAGATGTAAAAATGTCATATTTTAGTTTACAGAGAATTTAGTGTGAAAGGTCTCAAAGTAATTATGACATTATGTATTTTTGGCACTTGTCACAAAAGTTCCTAAAAAAGTTTGTCGGCAACAAGACATTATAGCTAATAATAGCTCCATGATCTGAAACATGTACACATACCGGAACGTAATAGACATTAAAAATTATATAAAATGTGATATTTTAGTTTAGATAGGATCTTGTGTGAAAGGTGTCGAAGCAATTGTGACATACATATATTTTACACATGTCACAAAAGTTCAAAGACTTAGTTTTTTCAATACTTTCCAGCAGAATTTGTTCGCTTTCGTTATTGTCAGACCTGGAAATACCCATGTCATCAAATTTACCATTTTCAATCGCTTCCAAACTCCTTTAGTTGAATAAAACATCTGCCCCTGTGTATAGAAGGGCATTTAAATTTAAATGCAAGGGCATTTAAATTTAAATGCCAGAAGGACCGAAAATCTCGCCTACGAATCGACATATTTTCGCAGTCAAACTCGCAAAATAAACGGTTTTTTCGCATGTTTTAGACGCAAAAGAATGTTGGCTTTCATTAGAATAGCCCTAAATCCTAAATGTAGCGGTCTATATATAGAAATGGTTGTGATTTCTTGTTGCAGTCTATATCGACTGCAATGGCTGCCTGAGAGTTAAACATACATCTATGGGTGTACACCTTTAAAAGATATGTGATAACATTTGTGGAGTGTCTAACTGTAATTTATAATTACTTTTTGCATATATGTATATTTTTCATCATTCTTTAATTGTGACCAATATTTTTCTCTCAAGTAGCTCAGACATGGACAATTTTGGACATGGGTCCATTTTAAAAACTGAACCCAACCCAACCATCATGATTCAGACCCAACCCACAGAATTGTTGGAGGGGTCACATTACCCAACCATCCCAACCCACAATAATACATTACAATTTCTTACACCATGACTAGGGTTACCATGAGTTCAGATTTCCCTGGACAGGTCCTCTTTTTGTGCTCCTCTCCGGGCGACTTTCCAGGAAAAAGGCTATTTCCGGGTTTTCTCCGTCCTGGGCAGGGGCAAATGTCCAGGGGCCCAGTGATCTGTAGGGGGCTGGCTCATCAAATTTTTGATACATGGAATACTAAATATTAACAGCCTGAAAAGTCTGACAAGCAAAAAGAGAAAGGTCATCACCACTTTTCACACCTGACCACATTACAAGAAAAAAGGCCATTGAGGCTTTATCAGAAACTTTCAAAGTGCCCCATGACTTCTCTGCCCAGGGACCCAGAATTTCTCTTGGCACCCCTGCACTTACCGGTATGCTTAATATTGGTCAGATTTGATGACAATTTTGTGTGTCTTCTTTTTCCATCTGACAGCTATGGCAACCCTAACCATGACTTTATTTCCGACCCAACCCAACCCACCATACACTTGAAAATTTCCAACCCAACCCTTTGTGTGAACCCAACCCACGTCCATGCCTGAGATGGCTTGTTAAAAGCTGCTCAGAGGTCTAACCAACATGCAAGGAAAAAGCTTGCGTGATTCCCTGAGGGATTAGATTTATCAAGCTTTAATTTAGAGTCCTGTGGTTTTTATACTGTAGTTGCATTCTGCTGAAATGTCACTAACTAGGCCAGGCATGGGGCACCAGTTTGTTATGATAAACTTGGAACAAATGAGTTACAGAGCTGTTGTATGTTTATTTTAGGCACGGAACTTGGCTTCAAATGAATTTGCAGCCATTAAGATAATTAAAGTCGAGCCAGGTTGGTGTGCTTTCTGCTGCATTAATGACTAAACTCTTGATTCTATACCTTTTGCTTGAGTGTGATCTTTTCAACTGGTATTTTCTCAGTGTTGATTTATAGTTGGGTGTTGATAATGCAGCAGAATTCTTCCCTGATGAACATATCTGTCAGACGATGTCATGCGAGATAACATTTCAGAGTTGAAGTGTTGTTTTTTTATATATTCGATATCCTTACTTTTTGTTAAAATGTTTTAATGCCTGAGGCTGGACTTAATCACCACCATATTTCCTTTTATTGACAACTTTATTATTTGCTTAATGGTAATTGCAAGCTGGTTAGGGATTTTTTTATAATTATCATATGTCTGTACATCTAGTGAAAGTGTAATTGTGCATGCAAGTATAATTTAGGAATTTTAAAAATTAGTAACTTTCTATTTCTCCTTCATATTTGTAGTCCTGAGACAACTGTTGTGGTGAATCTGCTTGTTGCCCTTTGGGAATCAATAAAGTAGTCCGTATTGTTTCTTCATCAGTAAACCCTCAGCATAATATCTTTTTTATGAAACACTTCACCTCAAAAATTTTGCATTAATGCTTGTGTGAATTCTTTTTGTACTTCTAAGCATATAATTTTGAGGCTTTAAGGGACTTTGATAAATAATTATAATATGTCTTCTAGATTTCTAACTCAGCCACAAATACTACTGTTTTGATTCTTATATTTCCTAGAAGATAGTAGAAATGATATATCACTTACCCGATAATGCAGCATATTGTTACAATCCTTCAGATTTGGTCAGAAGTAACTTTTTATTTTAGTAATTTTTAATGGAACTCACCTATTCTGCACTATATTTTTATAAAATACAAACATGTCTCCTATGCAACAACACCATTTTGTTTATGGCTAAATGAACTTTAAAGCTGATTCTTCGGAGGTGGAATGTCAAGGTCTATATGGTCAACCAATCACAATTTTGCTGTAAAATACTGATTTTTTTATTGGCAATGCTTATGACGATTGTTGCAAGCATATAAGTACAGCTGCAAAAACTAAAGTAATTTGCATGAAATGAGTGACATCCATGCTTGACATCAGCACCCCCTGACAGTCCTAAGTAATGAAATGCTGTACTACAGCAAGAGCAGACAAAATGTTGATCATGGACAGCATGAAGTTATGTAATTTTTGTGTGTGTGTATGTGTGTGTGTGTGTGTGTGTGTGTGTGTGTGTGTGTGTGTGTGTGTGTGTGTGTGTGTGTATCACAGTCATGGCACTTACTTTCATAAGATATAAGATTTTAGGTCGTCTTCTTTCTGTTCTTTCCTGAGACACGAGAGAAGTTTTTTTGCTCCAGCGCATTTCAATGACTTTGCAATGTTTCAATGCGATTGCCTTCCAAGGGACTTCCCTGACTCTGTTTCAGATCTACTGTAGACGAGAGCTGAAAAGTATATATTTATCTGTCTCAGGACACTCTGACACTTTTTTGTAATAAGTCCCTCGAACTAAGTACCGAGGGCACATATATATATATATATATATATATATATATATATATATATATATATATATATATGCGCTTATAGTGTCTTGCGTTGGTACGTTGACATCGTATAATCTCAGCAGCACAGAAAGTTTTAAATAATAACATTTAGCTTAGACTATGAAGTGGTTAAGCTGTTAAGATGTCATTGATGCTCATCTTGAAAAGTTTTACCATATTCTTTGTCAAGTAATAGTTTCTAGTCACTTGCAAGTGAATAGCTATATCACAACAAGATATTGCACATAGCTGAAGTTTTAATCAAGCCCAAAATCAGTCATTTTGTAACTTTGCTATGATTTTTAATTTCTTAATGACACGTTAATTGCATACAAGACAGACATTGTAAAAAATCACCAATAATGAGAAGATGAAGCTTATCAATATGCCAAGAAGTGTTCATTCATTTTTAACTCACATACCACAGATGCTGATTTACTATAATTGGTTCTGTTTTTACCACACCATCCATAGGGTGCGCAGGTGGAGCAGTGGTTAGCACACTGGTCTGCCAATCCCGAGGTCCGTGGTTCAACTCCTGGCTGCGGCAGAAACTTTTCGGTTGTTTCTGCCCCAAGCGCCCCCAGTCGACTCAGCTGTCAATGAGTACATCGGGTGTTAACTCGGTGGAAGGAAATGCGGCTAGGGAAAGGCTGGCAATCCGCCCTCATTCAGCCGTTGCTGTATATAACTGAAGGCGCTAACCCTTCAGTTCCCGACAGGTCCTCCGCGATGACCTATGGGTTGTACCTTCACCTTTTTTTGATCCATTTAAGCATCTGCATTAATGGAGATGACTAAGACTCTAGCTAATAGCCTGTAAGTTTTGAACTTTATGTATACACAGTGCTGAATTCAACAAAGGGTTGGCTCAAAGCCACAATGGACCAACACTACCAACACTACCAACACTTCCAATGCAACAGATGATGATTTTGATGATGAAATTGTTTTTGTTTCATTAAATTTTGGACTTCATTGTTTGTTAGGCGATGACTTTGCAATAGTGCAACAGGAAATTTCAATGATGAAAGAGTGCCAACATCGTAACATTGTGGCTTACTATGGCAGCTACTTGCGGTATTTCAATAATTTGCTTGCAGTTTTAATGCTTGAAGAAGACATTTAACCCTTTCACTAACAATGACTCCAAATGGAGTCATTGTATAAACTTGTGATTTTCTAACTCCAGAATGCAAGTACAAGCAATTATTTTATTTGATACATAAAATATGCATATTTTGTCTAAAATAGGCATTTTAGCGCCAAGCTAACTTCTTTGATGGAGGCATTGTGCTAATTTGAAGTTACCACATTGGAGCAAAATATTTATTTTAAGTATTCAAGCAAATTTTTAATACTTTTAGTGCATTTTTTTAGATTTGAAAAATATTCTACCATTCATGTATTATTATTGAATGCACAACCGAAAATGTGAATGAATTTTTAAAAAACTCTTTTAGAAAAACGAATTTTTATGCATGACGCCATTTGGAGTCAATGGCTGTGAACGGAACTAAAGCACCAACTGCAGATCTCAGACAGCGTTTTATTCTCTAAGAAATAGTTGAGAAATTCGTCAATGAAGGATTTATTGATAACGTAGTACACCACATGGACTCTATAGAGTATGACAGTGGCATAGCCTGGGTTCTAGAATGGGGAAGTGGGTGTGCCATGGCCACATATTTTGGGGTAATATTAGATTCAAATCTTGAAATTTGGTGCATATGTTTGAGACTTCATGACAGCACACTGGCATTTGGCACTCCCCAATTGAATAAATGTTCCTTAGGTTTTAAGTTCTCCTAGAGAGGTCTGGGGCAGAGACCCAGCCGCCCCAATTTAGCATAATATCAGATTTAAATCTTGAATTTGTTAGATAAAATTTTATAAATGTCTCTGCAAGAACCTCCCCACTACTGTTCAAGGCCCCAAGACGCTGTCCCTCTTGTTCCTGTGCTAATGGACAGAAGACAGACATGCACATTCAATATAGTCTGACAAGGGGACTATGGGCAGTGGCAGCTCCAGGATTTGGCAAGTGGGGTCCGTTGGGGTGTCAACTTCTAATCATGGGGTCAACCATTTGTTGTTAGGTATGTAGTATTAAGTATAGGGTCCCAACAGGGGGCACTGGGGGGCCAGGCACTCAATAGGGGCATGGGCCCCCCTGTGGAGCCACTACTGACTATGGGGGATTGTCGTGAGCTCCCTCAGCTCTGTCCCTGCCTCAAAAGTTTTGAGTAATATATTTGCTGCTAAAGAGTTGGCAGAGAGCAAGCAATTATTTGAGCTAGACAGTGAGCTCTGATGTAGGCCTATTTCTTAAAGGTTTAATTCTAATTTAACACCGACTGGCAACCAGCCGCAATGCAACTACAGTATATCAATTCTGTTGACAATCACCGTCTCTCCACCCGGAGAAATTTCCCACCTATCCCTTAACCATGTCTCATGACCTGGGTGTCATTATCCCTTTGGGATGCTCATTTACCTGTGAAAGGAAAACCATAAGAATATCACATCTTGACTTGGTCAAGTTAAAAAACGACAGGTGAAGCACTGATTCATGAACAGAAGTGGCCATATTAGTTTGCAAGTGTGAACCTCCAATGTCTTATACATCTGTATTCAACACTTCAACTGAGCATGAAATAACAAAGAAACTAGGGAAGAAGTATGCTATAATTCCAGAAGGGAAGTCAGATGTCACAGTGTTCTGCATTTCCCTTCATTCTGAACCAAAGCATTAGTGCAAGTTGTGCCACAGCTGTGTGGACTTAGGTGAATCAACTGGGACTGCCAATGTGTGTCACAGGGACAGAATTTGGTTTCTAGCAAACATAATTGCTAAGCAACAGTAACACTGTAGTTCTACAACTTGCAAACTTTAATAGCAATCTTTATTATTGATTACTCAATGTTACACCTCTATGACTCCATATGGAGTCATGGGGACCTTTGACCACCAGTGACTCCATATGGAGTCATACCCATAATTATATAATTAATTACTGTTTTAATTAAAAATTGTGCTTAGGTGTCTAAAAGCTTTCCATTTACTTCACTTTTGACTTTAAAAATTTTTTTTTGCTAAAAAAATTAAATCGGTATTGAAAGGGTTAATGAAACACTCTGGTTGATATCAGAAATGACTTAAACCTGAGATGTACAACTTCTCTAATTAATGAATTAATTGTAAAGAGTCTTTGTGAGAAGTCTGCATATCAGTTTTTAAATTTTACATTTTCTGGATTCAGTTTCAAAATTATTATTATTATTATTATTATTATTAATGTGGTGATATAGCCGAAAAAGTGACCCAAGGGTGCTCTGCATGTCGGTTAGAATCACTGCATTTTTATTGATATTTTATTGTTTATTGTTGCAGACGAGATAAACTGTGGATATGCATGGAGTACTGTGGGGGTGGTTCATTGCAGGATATTTATCACAGTGAGTTTGTGTCAGTTAGTGGCTACAGTATTAACTTGATATTGCTATTCTGTTAACAGCCACCAGTATGTCTTTGCATGGACACTGTAATTGAATATAACTGTGGTTAAGGTCATGTTCTCCTAAAGTGGATTGGGGAGAACAACTTTTGAGGGAAACTCTTTATATATACTGTGTAATTGGATGATTAGGTATTCTGCTGTTTAGCACTTCTCTTTGTATAAAGTTGAATTGTGCTTGTTCATTGGCCATACATCCTGTTACAACCGTCAACCAATTTGTTCAATTTGTTAATGAACATCAAACAGAGATTTTGTCAACAACAAAGGATCCAATGTTTTCATTTCATTTTCAACGAAATCAATCAAATGTTTGACTTAAAAAATGAAACACAAATTAATCTGGCAGGTAACCCTTAAACCGCCAGATACTTTGTAACTACCAGTTTATGTAATGTAACCAAGTATATACTCGGTTCCAACTAGCTAAGGGTTAAATATCTCACAGATGCAAAAAAGTTACTGTTTTGTCAAAAAGACTGATACAGGATGCATCAGTTGTGGTCTGGCTGAATATTATTATAAGGTTACTATTGACATGTAGAGCAAATTAAGAAGAAAACCGTTTTACACTGAACTTCATAATCAACGTTAACTAGATTTGGCACTAAAACTTTGGATCCTAATATGTGATCATCCATGTGTGCATGAGGTGTGTAATTGGACAGTCAGATGGGAAGTCTCATGGCCTTGTGTTGCAAAAACCAATCAAAACCAATCTAATGGATTAAATGGGCTAGAGAACTTTGCAGCCAAAATATTCTTTCAATAGGAATTTTTAAAATGATTACAATGGATGAAGTGTTCAGTGCTGTGTTATATTAGCCATACAACAACTTGAACATGAAGCTTTTATGATTCTGTAATCCTAAAGAGTGATTGTGACTCTTTGGTTGTGAAACTCTGGAATTGATGGTAAAACTTGCATACAATGCCTCTCTTTCTTTGAATTGAGTTTGTTTGGGGCATTTCAAAGTTTCACTGAATATTTTGTATGTGAGATTGGTAATCAGAATCTGTGATTGACAGAAATTTAATGTCAACTTGATTGAAAAATTCAAAGTAAACCCAGCTATTAAATAGTGTGAGTCATGGCTCCCTAGGCAGCCGTGACTCACACTTTGGGAACCACTGGATTAAAGCATTAATGTATATCAGAAATAGCAGGGAAGCCGTGAAATCAATTGCAGGTCAATCGTAAGTCTGTTTCATTTTGCTGATACCTAGGGTCAATATAATGATTATGGTTTAACCTTTTCCTATCCACCGTTTTGTCCGGGGACCTTCAAAAAATGTTGTTGTGACCCGGCGTCCCCTTTTATAGGACATTTACGGTGACCTTACTTTAGCTGTCCTTTGGCTGTCTATAGGATGCAAACTAAAAATAGTATATTACATAATGATTGTGTAGGGTTTTTTCTAACAGAAAATCACATACAGTTGTACTTTGTCTGTTGAAATAAGCCTTTTTGATATTATATCAAGCAAGTTTGTGTAAAAATGGTACAAAACAGTGCTTTTGTAGGAAAGAAGTTTTGAAGTGAATTTATGAACATATTAGCTATAGTAATGATGAAATACTGAACGTATTGACAGATTTAGTGAAAGCGAATGTTACTCTGATGAATTATTACAATAGATTGTTGACAATACAAATGCTAACGAAGATATAGGCCTGACAAACCTATCAGTAGCGTAGCGTGCCAATAGCTACTATGGCTCAAGCCATGGGCGGCACACATGAAGGGGGCGGCAAATTGAGCGGCTATGGTCTTTTTTTGCTTGTCAGGTTGTCGGAGAGTTTTAGCGAAGGGGCGGCAAAATTGAGAAGGGGCGGCAAATTCGGCCGCAACAACCTTTTTTTGCTTGTCAGTTATAATAGGAGCAGGTTGGGCGGCATTTTTTCCAGGAGCCATGGGCGGCATGAAACCACGCTACGCCACTGGAACCTATCTCTCAACCGGCATTCTGTCTGGGCCAAATCTACTACTAAATTGTATTTCTTTTGTGGTCATTTGACTATTTGACAGTTTTTATGTTGAGGTTTGTTTTAAACCTTCAATAATAACCAAACTTCACCAGATTTTGTCTTATTACTCCGTACGTTCTGTAGTTATATGGTAACAACTGCAATGATGGAACTGTCACACTTTTTCGCACCAAAATTAGGATAGATACGGAATGACGTGAAAAATTAATTGGATAAGAAAAGGTCTATATCAAACATCTGTGGCTCAAGGGTTCAGGGTCAATTGATTGCACGCCAATTGATCGACACAAATTGGCCGCGCAAAATTTATCGCGATATCAATGATAACTGTCGATTTTTTTATATTGCAAAAATACTACGGTACTATTAAATCTGTAGTTAAATCAAGTGTCTTTATGCTTCTCTTGGTTTCATAGTCTGCATTGCTGCGTTCCCGCTTCAACTCTGGTGCTATAGAAGTTTATTATTAATTAATTGTCAAATCACTGCCACTTAGTTTGAAAATTTACACCAAATTAAAAAATTTTTATTCTAGTATTATCCTACAATTTTTTGTTTTTGGGGCAATTCTCACACAGGGCAGTCCTTACTGAACCACTTTAAACCTTGTTATGTTAACTCAGAAGGCATTTTGAGTGGGAAGCTTTGTTCAATTGACAGTTATCGTTGATATTGCTAGCAGTCAATTGTCGTGCTAGCTAGTTTAACCTTCCATTTTGCATGAATTTAGAAGTTTTAAAAATATTTTTCTCAAGAAGTTTTAAAAATATTTTTCTTTATGGATTTTTAAGAAATTTGCCAGTATTTGCTAAACAGCAACAAGCATGATAAGAGTGAATATGAAGAGGACACGTTGTCATCTAGAGACAAGAATGTGAAGAAGTGCAAAAATCAAAAATTGGACGATGATTTGACACAGAGAGCCTTGGGAAAATCTTGACTTGGCTAGGAAGCCACAGATTGAAAAAGTTTGGTAACCACTGCATTAATCCAATCAAGCATTGGAATTAAGCTTGTGAGTTACATATTGACTGGGTGAGGAGCACAAGAGTTCAAGTGCAGAATGGCTGCTGAAGTAGGTGATAGATCGGGAATTGGCGACTTTTGATTGCCAGTAGGTGATTTGCAGCTGAAATTCATGGAAGTTATTCTGCCATTAATCAGCATGGCTCAGTATTGGTAGAGGTTCTTGCCTTACAATTAGAGGGCTGTGGGTTCTTATCTAACCCTAGTCACTGCATAGCGACCTTGGACAAGATGTTGACCCTTTAGTTGTCTGTAAGGAAGACTGAGAAACCACAAAACCCATTGTATCCCCATGTAATGCAAAGTCAGCTGCACCTGCCTTAAGCCGTCACTTTGTCGTCACTTTGTCGTAATATTCTTCTTCATCAGCAGTCCACGGGTAAATTACATGCAAGTTTAGATGAACTGTATTTTTGTCCTACAGAAAATGCCCTTACAATTATTCATTGCTTTTATTTTCCATTAGTCATAAATGATTGACTCCAGAAAGTTTAACCCTCATTTGAACCTTCTAAAAGTGTAACGTTCCAGAACCTTGGGGTGCAAACGCATCCCAAATCTATTTATTTAGTTTTCAGCAAAAACACTGTGTCAGCTGTTCAAGATAGCTAAGGATCTAATAAATAGAGTCACTTCTGTCATAACTACTGACAGTTGGGTTAGGATTAGGGTAACCCTAACCCTAACCCTCCCCAACATACATCAAGCCCTGTCGAAGAAGTTCTTCAGCAAGTGCAATGCTGGTAAAAAATTTGTTTAATTACAGACTTCAAAAATGGTCGACTGGATACTGGTGTGACTAAAAAACCGTGACTGCTTTGATAATCAACATATCCACTCATACAAAAATAATTTATTGTAAATGTCATCGTTGTCATCGTGGGGTGCATTTGCACCCCAGGAAGAAAACACCACTATTTTGCAGATGCGTTAATTATTCAAAATAAACTGAACACTGTATTAGGTGCTGAATGTATACGAACAATGTCATGAAACCATTCCCCAAAATTCGCATGCTTTACAATGTTTAACAGGCATTATGTACACGTTGGGGTGCATTTGCACCCCAAGGTTCTAATGAAGGTTAATCCCATTTAAACAGTTACATATTTGGTCACTGAGTTTATGAACATAGAACTCTACTTTCCAAAAGCGACTGACTTTCTGACTTCAGACAATAGAGTGATGATGGAATATTTGTATACTTATATTTGTATGTCCTGCTCAGTTTTGTGAAGCTATATAATTAATAGGTGGCCAACTGCCACAATTCAGTCCTTGAATTAGATGCATTCAGAACATTGTCACATATGAGTGGCCTGTAAAATTTGTTGATTCTTGGATAGCACTGGTTTGGCTGTAGTAAATGTCATCTACATTGATTTAATAATACTAAAGAATGGATTAAATTGCAGGATGTATTATTATTATTATTATTATTATTATTATTATTATTATTATTATTATTACTACTACTACTACTACTACTACTATTATTATTATTATTAAATATGTATGTTAATACCCAAGAAATGTTTTCATGAGGGGTGTTTCCTGGTATTTGTATGGGTCTGGAAATGCATGCTGTTCTTTGAGGGAAATGAATGTAGGGCAGCAGGAAGTAGGCGGGTCCAGTCAAATGCAAACCCCCCTCAGAATGCTGTGAGCCTTTTTATGCTGTGTCACATGCATTGGAGGTGTATAATCAGATGTGTAATGTCAGCAGAAAGCTAGAGATATTGGACCTCCTGGTGACTTGTTTAGAAGCTCGTTGTTATGTCCTATATGATTTACAACCAATTAAGAACCTCAGTACCGGTATGTGCTGTCCACTCCATTTCAAGTGGCAATTTCTGGCAATTGTTGACTCTGAAATTGCCACTTGAAATCAACACTGTTAGGTATTCAGTTTATACATGATTTAACATAACTTCCACTGTATATGATGAAAATATTTTAAAACTGTTTTAGTTACTGGTCCTCTGATTGAAACTCAGATAGCGTTTATTTGTCGTGAGACGTTACTGGGGCTATGCTACCTTCATAACCATGGCCGAATGCATCGCGATATTAAGGTAATCAAACACACAATGCTGGTTCCACGTAATTTCCATTAACCGCTTAACCGCCCCGTGCCGGAATTTTCCAGCATTTTCCTATTGATGCTTGGCAATCGCTGGCATAAGGAATTATTAATCATTGGGCGGTTAAGCGGTTAAAGAACTACAGGTCTTGATGAAGTGTATTTGCTGCTGAATTTTGCTAACATAGTGCTATATATTGTAGATATGTAATATTTGACAGTTTTTACATATAAGCTATTCAAATCTAAAATGATGAATAGTGTGATTGGATGAATTTTTACTTTTCCCAATAATGTTTCTATTAGCAGTGTTAGTTAAGTAGCAGTGTTCCTTTGTCAGGATTGAGTTATTGACCACATGTTTGCATCCTATTACTAATTTTCCTATTCAGGCAGCTGTGGCACTTTGTGTAGTTGTTGTACAAACAGTGAATTAGATCATTTGACGATTGTGCATGCTTTCAATTTATGTGCATATTTTTTCAATTTAAAGCAACATTTGAGTATTTGATGACTTGGCAATGGACATTTATTAGACTTTAGGCACTTAATAGAATAGGCATGGGAAAAATGTATACAGATTATCACCTGCAGTTACTAGTTTAGTTTTTATAATTTTTACTAATTTATTACAATGCATGCGATATTCAAGCAGATGTATGGTATCATTTGTTGTCAGTTGCTTACTGCCTTGGGCATTTGGATCATTGCAGTGTAATCATTTATTATGTTAAATAGTATAAAATGATGAACGATTTTATGTAAATGATTAATGTGAGCTACTGTTTAAATGGAGTTGTGCTGCAGGAAAGAGAAGTGATGGGTTTCACTTATGATGGTCTAGCTCCCTGCCCTCCACTGAAAATAAAATGCAATGCAAGGTCATTGATGCAACTAATTATGTTTTGAATGAATGAATTTATTCCTCTGAGTAGTTTAAGTTCATATCCATTTAAAAACAAGTTGAATTAACTAACTTTCTTATTTAAGAAATATTTATGTATTTAATTTTAGTATTTATATTTAAGAAAATTAAATTTTGAATTAGTTAATTTTTATACTGGCATTTGTCAACTGACTGACTTTTTTTGTGTTAGTTATAAATAACAGCATGAATAATACACTTATTTCTTGCATACATGGTGCATTGGCCTTCCTGTGTTTGAGTAATGCTGCTCAGTTTTAACTGATTTTCTCAACTTACTTCATTGTGAGCAAACTTTGAATTAATATATATATATATATATATATATATATATATATATATATATATATATATATATATATATATATATATATATCATTGTCTTGAATGATTTTGGTTGAGATTTTGATGTTCAAGTTTTCAATTGTTAGATTTTAACATATAAGCTACTGTGTTTTGAATTTCTGTAGGGAGCCAACATTCTTCTGACTGATGATGGTGATGTAAAACTGGGTAAGTTCATGTTACCAGAAACTGCAAAACCAGAATTTGTGATTGAATAAGTTTTAAATATAGCTAAGCTATTGATATGACTTTGCTCTTTGGCAACTCAAGCTTTGGATGTTGGTTAGATAGAACTGCTTATTGATAGAAACATCGATATTGTGATTGTGTTGGAGAGTTCAAAACCAATTGATTTCCATAACTTCATCCCAGCATGCGTTTTCACTTATTACAATTAGTGTGTTTTGCTTTTCAGCTGATTTTGGCGTTTCTGCCCAGATAACTGCTACCTTGTCCAAGAGAAAGTCCTTCATTGGCTCACCATACTGGTCTGTTTCCCATTTGTAGCATAATTAGTTGAATTTGTTATTGCTGCTAATCTTCTATCTTAAGTGAGTAAGTGGAAAGAGGGAACTGGAGAAGTGAGTCTTCTTCCCCACTGATCTAACACATATAGCATATATAGCATATGTTACTATACAGCATGTCTAATAAAGTCAACCTCAAGCCCCTGACATTCAATAACTGGTTGGGAGAAAAGCACAGGATCTGTATTTTAGGATCCAAACATTGGATCTAGATCCTGTGGATGCAGTAAGGCTCATTTCTGAAATCACTGAATTCTTAGTATAACTTAATATTTCCATGTATATGCAGTATGATAAAAGTTGGAAGTGATAAATCAAAGCGAAATAGGAAGAGGGTCATGACAGGGTTGCCCACTATCTCTGCTGTTATTCAACATTTATATTGAGGAACTAATAAACTGAGGGCACAGACGAGTTGTATCAATTCAGCAGTTGATAGGTAGCGGCGGATTCCATGATCATCTAGATCTGGTAATACCAGCTTCACGTCACATTGTATGTCCGACGAACGTCAGCGCTTTTGTCCAAGAGGATGCCAAGAAGGCGCAGTTCGGTCATCAGGGTGATGTTGACGCCGTCAATTAAGAATGGTGAGCGGCTGCTCAGGTGATTTCTCCTGGGAGTACTGACCCAGAGGAACTCTGTCTTGCCAGGATTTAAGGCTAACCGGTTTGCTGCCATCCACTGTTTGATCTTGGAAATGCACAGTCATGTGTGCTGACCCTCAGTCGCTCAGTCTCCCCCTGTGGACAGAGGGAATATAACCTTAGATTTTAGTTTTATGTTTTAATTGATTTATTATAGTTTAATAATTCTTGAATTTTTCATATTGCGATACCTTAAAACTGCAGCTACCATTTTTACAATGTTGAATTTTTATGCAGCTGAAGTTACAGATTAGATTTTTAATATTGTCTATGCAGATTTACATATTCACAGAAAATCAGATACCTTGTTTTGTCTCTCAGCGAATAATTATGCAAATACTTTTCTGTCAAGTTATCTTGTTTACTGTGATTCTCACCTTTTTGGAATTACTTAATCTAGTGTACAATAGTTACTGTGGGTTCAGAAGTCCTTGGTATGGTCTGCCCTTATTTGACCATTTTACACTTGTTCTTGAAATTTAGCTTTGTAATGATCAAATGAAAACATTGTTTGCAAGACTGGTTTATTGGTTCATCGATTTAATTGGTGAAGTGATTAACATGTGTTTTGCATTTCACACTGTAGTACTATGTAGACCTATTTTTGATTTGAATTATCGGAATATTAATACAGATGACATACCATGTATCAATAGAAAAACTGACGGAAGACACCGAATGACCTTGGAAGAAATAGCACAGGAGACAGAGAACTTTGGAGAGATGTAATGGGGAAGTCAATAGCTGGATACAGCTGGAGAATGAAAACCTGACCTGACCTGATCATATATAAAAATTGTGCTTAAAATGTAAAAAATGTTTATTATTTTAAAAAATATGCAGCATGTGCTTATGCATCTGTGCTGTTGTAGGATGGCACCAGA
Organism: Metaphire vulgaris; assembly: GCA_018105865.1. Lineage (NCBI taxonomy): Eukaryota > Metazoa > Annelida > Clitellata > Crassiclitellata > Megascolecidae > Metaphire > Metaphire vulgaris. The sequence goes on along the minus strand of CM030839.1, from coordinate 8,165,478 downwards.
GGTGGCCGCTGTTGAGCGCAAAGGCGGTTACAATCAGCAATGTGATGTTTGGGCCGTTGGAATTACTGCGATTGAGTTTGCTGAGCTGCAGCCTCCAATGTTTGACCTTCATCCAATGAGGTTGGCTTCTTATGAGTGATATTTATGATATGGTACTTTTCTGCTAACTTGCACGGTTTCTGATTCTTATAGTATGGGGTCGAATTACGATTTGCCAGAGGTCGCCTGGTACCATCGGAAATATGGGGTTGTCTCTTTTCTGATGCGCTAAACTTGTTATTGGTAGTTACTAGTTTTTAAAAGTATAATTGTCATTCGAGGATAGACATTGCAGACAATTGAACCAGTATAATTTCAAACAATTTAATTGTCGTAGCATTATTATATTTGGCAGTTTACATTATGAACGAAAATAATTTTACGGTTGGGGGTTGCCACACAATGGGGAATTGAATTGAACGGGTCATGGCACTATTAAGGTTGAGAACCGGTGCCATAGAGTAGCCAGAGGTAATGTGAAGTTGTCAACTACGACAACACAGTTATAAACATCAATTATAATTGTTGCGTCCTGTAGAGATGAATTTGTCTGTCTCATTAAACGAGAGTATATCCTTGTAACCACAAAGTTTCACTGAATGTATTGATTCAGAAGAAGGCAACAACATGCTGCAGCAGTTGACATCAGTAGCGAAGATCTCATACGCTGTTATGTTAACATGGAAAAAATACTGATTACCAATATCGCGATATTTAGCTTTACCAATGCCGAAATACCGAAACACCTTTTAATAATACCCACTGATATACTGAATACCAACGATAGTCTGATACCGAATAAAATACCGACATTGACCCACCACTACCACAGACCCATCTCAGATGAAAAGTCAGGTCAGGTCTTCGTCCTCTAGCTGTGTCCAGCTATTGACTTCATGACATCTCTCCAAAGTTCTCTGTCTTTTGCTATTTCTTCCAAAGTCATTCGGTGTCTTCCATCAGTTTTTCCATTGAGATTCAGCCCTGCCATGTGCAGATCCTCTTCCAATCCGTCCACCCTTTGTCTTTTCGGTCTTCCTTTAGATCTTCTTCCCTCTGGTTTGTAATTGAAAATTCGTTTTGGGTTTCTTATTTCTTCCATTCTGAGTATGTGTCCAGTCTATATCATTCTTCTCTTTCTGATGACTTCCATGATGCTCGGTTGCAGTGTTCTCTCTCTAACTTCTTCATTTGTTATATGATGAAAAAGTTGACTCCAAATCCAGAAATTTATTCCTCAAACAGGCTTTATGGATTCATACAGAAATTGATTGATCGGACATCCTTTACCATTACTATGGAATTGCTGTTCTAGCCCGTACATGCACGTCTTGAGAGCAAAACATTAAATTTAATTTTATTTGGATCTTTCAATATGATATTTTGATTACTTACCAGAATGTAAGTTGTTTCATATGTAAAGAAATCCAGATTTAATAAAATTTGCCATAAAGTGCTTCTCTTCTTTATGAAGATTGATAGCTATTAGTTGCAATATAATGTCCATATTGCCATCTGGTCTGATTTCAGAGCTCTCTTCATCATGTCTAAAAGTGGCTTTAAACCCCCTCAACTTAAAGATCAGAAAAAATGGTAACATTTGTCGCTACTCTAGACTTGTGACAATTATTATTATTATCAGTTGCCTATGTACAGAAGCCTAATAGTGAAAAATTATTTTATACTTATGTACACCAATGTATGCTTAATAAATATCTTATTTGCATATTGCCATGCCACTGTTGAAACAAGAGCAATATATTATACAGCACAGAAATTCCATGATTGTTTACCTGCTTGCCTTAATTAGCTATTATCACTCAACTGTAATTATTTCTTTCAAATAATAGATTATTATAAATATTATGGGTGATTATTTACTTCATTTTTTATTAATCGGATGCAGGTCTTTAGAATTCCATAGCTTTATCAAAGCTGCCCTTACTAAACATCCCAAGCGTAGACCAACAAGCAGCAAACTTCTTGAGGTAGGTTTTGCTGTTGTCTTCTAAGGGTAAAAACGTAATTGTATGGTAGGAATATATATTATTACAGCTATTGTTGATGAAATTAGGTCATTATAGTCACAGATGAAAATATCTTGCCACAAATAATTTGACATCGGAGTGATGAAGTTGCTAGGATTTTAAAGAAAGTAACTTGTTTGTGTCTATTTAAATTTAACATGTCAGTTGCAGTGTTGTTATTTAACCCAGTATGGCTGATTTCTTCATGTAGCATCCATTCCTGCAAGGTGACCTTGATAGACAGATCGCTCAGGAGTTACTAAGGAAAGCCTATGGCATGCCCGAACCATGCTTAGATTCACAATCGCCTGATGGTGTAAGTGATGCCAGATTTATAAGTTTTATACTATATTGTCTGCTGTAACATAATGATTTATATAGCTGTGTTTTTAAGTGTTGTAAGTAAGATCTCTTGTGTGTCATTGTGCATCATATAGCCATCTATTTCAAGCTGTGTTGATGTTAAAGCTACACCTGCCAATTATGTTTTGAAGTTGATTCACCCAAGCACTTTGTCATAAATCAATCATCTGCATTCATTTGACTGATCTTCTTAGTAATATTTAATTATTTTTTCAAAAATAGGACTCAGTAACTATTTCAGTTCTAGCATAAATGTATATTTTTTCTTGCAATTAGATCTCGACATTATGGATATCTAAAGTGAATACCTATTCTAAAACTAATTGTGTGATGTTATTATTTGTACATAATTCTTAACCCTTTTGCTCCATAGGCAGATATTTAGGCTTCATAACATAGTGGTTATATAGGTTGCCGTTGCAAAATAGTTAAATGTTTTGAGCTGTGTACAGGATACAATAATGAGCTTATGCTGGGAACAGTCAGTCAGACAAAGGTAGAGTTTGTGGCTTTAGGAGTTTGAATCAAGGCCTGAGAGAATATAAGATCTTTGCAAGCCAGCAAACCGACAGGCTTCTAATAGTTGAATATGCATTTAATGTCATTATGTAAGCATAACATTATATACCAGTCTTACTGTTGCAGTTGTCAGGTAGAGCTCCACAGAGAATCTCCTCTGTTCTTTACAATGCTAAAAGTGACCAATCTGTTGGTGAGTTCTGTATAAAACTCTGTGTCATTTATTTCAACTTTCTCATATGTGTTCTGTAGCAAATTGAAACTTGGTAGGATGTTCTTTGCTGAGGAGAATGTATCAAACTTCACGATCTTCCTAATCTGTCATTGTCATGCCCAATTTTCATCATTTATGCCTAGTGATTGTGTTCTTTTACTTGCTTAAGCTTGTAAAAAAAGTAAAAAACCTGAGCCTGCTATTTACGGCTGTGTGTTTAATGTGATTATACAATCTCATATTTAACAAATTTTTTAAAACACGACATTTTCTTCCATTTTTACTGCTTATGCGATTTCTACATAAATATGCGGCAATTTTATCTGCATTTTTCGCTCTTTTCCACATATATAGCATTTTGCTATTTTACCTGATATAGGCATAGATTTACAGGGGATCAACACCTGTCTGGATGACCTTTTTTCTCGTCATCTCTTTTTTTTACTGAAAAACACCGCAAATATGCAAGGTGAAATCTTCGCATAAATGGGAAATTGCCACATTTCCTCTCTCATGATTAGGGCCCCTCAATCCTGCATATTTCACAAAAAAATTGTCGTATTAAACGCACAGTCCTAGCTACTGGAATATTCGTCTATACTGAAATGGTGTTGCTTGTAGTTAAGGTAGTTTTCTTATTTCACTATTATAATAATAATTGAATGTGTATTTGTCATTATTTGCTATAGGGTCTACGAATTATGTATTATGCCCGATCAACTCTGCACTCTTAATACACTTTAGTGTTCCTTTATCTAAGAATTCAAATGATGTCAGTTTCTCACAAAAGCCTGGTTAAGCGGAATTCCTGAACATATTAAATTTTAATAAAGCTGTTGATCTGAACATTTGTGTGATTTTGCAATTATTTTATTTCAGAAAATGATCATCCTCCTAAAGTGCCTCCACATCCAATTGTTGTCAAGGTAGCCATAGTGGTTTATTTTTGCTCTTGTGTATTTAGCTATAGCGGCATTGTTTAAGAAGGTAACATATTATCTCTATTAACTGACAAATGATGTATACCAATTAAACTGTTGTCAGCGGATTATAATGCTAGCACATTACTGTTTTTTGTACTTTGTTCATGCAGTCCATTTCAGATGAGTCACCACATAAATATTTAATAATAATAATAATAAATCCCCTCTGTGATAAGGAACTGCAGTGCAGCTGTACACATTAAAAGATTTCTTTGTGATATGAACAAAGGGTCAATTTGACTAAGTACATGGTTCATTTGCTTATTATTTTTATGGCTGCTGTGTGTGATGCTTGCCTGATTCCTTAACAACTTTATTAAAATTGTTGTTGTTGTTGTTTGTCATTGTTGTTGTTAATATGTATAATTCTTGTGTGTTGTAATTTGGTGAGTTAATTGTTTGAATTTTCTTGTTTCTGAAGAATAAAGACAGTGAATATGAAACTGCCCAAGATTGGTCTCCAGAGTCAGATGGTAGCAAGTGAGTAGATATTTCATTGTCTTGTTACTGCATTTAGACACTTAAAAGGTCCTTGATAATGAATAGCATGTTTTCAATTGTGCAAGGCCAGCAGTATAGCAAAATCTATGCCTGTATGTTCTGTGTTGTCATAGCTTTCTCTTCTTCAAATTAAGGCATCAAGTGCTCTGATGTCTTCTTGAGTGCCAGTTGGACATCATGTAACTAGCTGTTCACTTAAATGCTTGCTCAGAACACATAATTGATGGTTATGTCACGTTAAAAGAAAGGGGAGTAATTTTAAGAGTTTATTCTAATAACAGAAGGCAGTACTTGTTTAAGTGGCATGTCATTTAGAGACAGAATCTAGCAGGTATGCCCTTAACAGAAACAATGCTGACAGTCTTGCTAATAGCTGTCAACTAGATTAGGCGTGTGACAGGGCCGAAATTTTTATAATGTTGTGCTTTTACCTTATCATTCATTTTGTTCCAGCTTGACATCTATCTGCCTTTTTACGGTGCTGAGATGCATGTATCATTTCAATTAATTTGACAACACTTTACCTCAGATACAATTTGGGATTCATTGAAGTTTCAGTGATAGTAAAACAAGCCTTTAATTCTGTTGTCTCTTTCAGCTAATTGTTAAAGATAGACTGTGTATGTTATGTAGTGTGGGTTGAATTCCTACATTTTTTGTTGGCCTATTAAGAATTTATTGAGCTGCTCTGTTGAATATGTTTAAGCAGTAAAAGTTTAACACCATGGTAATACTGTATGTTTAGGACACCTAGTTCCTATAAAATTTGCATAGTTGAAGCCACTAAAACCACTTGGTTTCCATTGTTCACCATTGTGTGCACATGTATTTGGGTGTGTTTTTGGGTATTTTGGTTTGTGTCTCTCTATAAACACTTTATCACTGCCATTATCTGTCTAACTGCATGTCTGTCAGTTCAGCTATATAAAGATTTCAAGTACTATATACTCATATCACCTATAGTGTGTGCGTGTGCACATGTGTGTGCGTGTGCACTTGTGTATTCAGCACTTATGTAACACTCGTAAACACGTGTGTCACTTATATATTTTTCATTGCTATGTTCATTTAAGTTAAAGAACAGATGATGGCTGTGAGAAAGTGTTTATAAAGATGATGACCATAATACAATAGACAAGGGGGCAATTATGCGACCTCATGTCATCCACATGGTAGTAATTGCTTTGTGGTTATTGATGACGATTTATGATGAAGATATGAATCTGCGACCTCATGTCATCCACATGGTAGTAATTGCTTTGTGGTTACTGATGACGATTTATGATGAAGATATGAATCTGAGTTCATTTTTTCAATAAAACAGTGTGGTCTGATCACTCCCACCACAAATGTTCAAGCTCCATTGAGCAGTTGTTCTCAGTCGGTGGGGGTTAAGACCTGCAAACACGGCAGAATCAAACGTTGCAACTTATGTTGAACAGAGATGATAAAGATCATAGAATTACTTTATAATTTTGACTGATATTTGTTTGACTTTTAAAGGAATTTTCCCATGATTTTCTCCTAAAGTGCATGGAATTGGACTCTCCCAAACCTCTGGCAAATTGATATTGGTCTAGAATTAACACTGTCGTTGGCCATAAGACCTGGAATTCCCTTCCTGTCTCTGTTAGATCTTCCAAATTATTGTGTACTTTTGGCTTTTCCTCCACAGTCTGCATTGCTTTCTGTTTCACTGATCTGTCTCTGGCATTGATTTAGTCTTTTGCTAATGAATTTGAAGTGCCATCTATTTTAGCAGTTTTACACAGAAGTGCATTCACTCTATGGTCCTTGTTTGTAACATAAGTGAATACATTTCAGGAATTTTTATAAGATTTGCTAGTTTGATTTACTGGTAGTAATTCAAACTATGAGTTTGTGAGAGTTGTTTGAATACACTGCATTTTAGAACATTGTTAGAAAATGTGACAGAGGAACTCATTAGAAGGTATGCTGTTGTGAGCCAAATAGTACATATGCTGTGTTGGTTATAATATCATGAAAATGCATATGATGCAGAATATCACATTAAGTTACTAATAAACTAACAGTGTTATTTATTCCTTGTTTATGTGATGCTATTTTCTGATCACTTTTATCAAAAGCATATTTAATGAGAGTACCTTTGCAGCTAACTTTATGGAGATTTTTGGTATAGCCCCCCCTCTTCTGTACTCGCTTAGGTAAAGTGAAATTACAACACAAAACCATCTATCAGTATGTTTAAAATACCATTTCCACATTCTGGACTGCCATGCATTATTTATATGCATAGCCCTTCGACCCAAAGGGTTGTGAGAAAAGGCTAGGTTTAGGAACCCTTTGGGCCAAAGGGTCTAGTAGCAAAGGGCTAATAATCTGATTTATGGAAATTATTTTAAAAGTCATTGGCATTAGCTGTAAATATTTTGACTTCCTTATTCAAAACTATGCTTCAGTAATACCAAATAAACATATATGATTCGCTGTTCCAAACATCTTTAAATAGTTTAAATGGTAAAGATTGATTTACCATATAGACTATTTAAATTAGTCCACATATTATTTTCCTCATTCTACCATACCCTCAACTTCTGCTTGGTAAATAGATAGAGGGCTAATTGTCTGTTACCCATTTAAACTTTGGTTACCATTTGAAGTTACCTGTATAATGTCATAGTTTTAGTTATTTATAAGGGTGTGAAATGGAGCAGTGGTTAGTGCACTGGTCCGCTAATCTTGAGGTCCATGATTCAACTCCCGGCTGCGACAGAAACTTTTTGGTTGTTTCTGTCCCAAGCACCCCCCCCAGACTGGCTGTGAATGAGTACATCAGGTGTTAACTCGGTGGAAGGAAAGGCAGTGAGGGAAAGGCTGGCAATCACCTTCATTCAGCCGTTGCCATGTAAAACTGAAGGTGCTAACCCTTTGGTTTGCCTTATGGGCACTGAGCCTTTAGTTATTTATTCAAGACAACTTATATAGTGCTGTAACACAGCTAAGGCCAAAGTCAAAGGCACTGTTGACTACATTGACATGTCCAATGAGGAATGGAAGATGTTGGTCTTGAAAATTTGCGCAGATGGTACAACAGAGTTCCCTGCTTTAACTTTGGACCTGTGTAGCTTTGATATTTGATTCAAAATGAATCATAGGAAGTATATTCAAATTGATTGGCTCACTAAATACAAAATGTGCATCTAGTTGGTCTATGTGCACGAGTAAAGCTCGACACAGAATTTTGGTTCATTCTCCCAGTCTCATCACTCTTTCATGTGCTGTGCACTCAGCCTTGTTGTTTGAGCTGTGCCATCTTGCAAGCTGATACTTAGCTGATCATGCCTACCATCTGCTGATGCTTGTGGTGAGACTAGGCAGTCAGCGGCCATGAGCTGAGCTTTTGCCTTCAGGCCAGTCTAAGTTGCAACCACTGCCATACAGCTTCTATGTTACTTATGGTTGATAGTCCAATATGCATTCACTGATTCAGTTTGATATTTGATTCAAATTTGAACCTTAACAGCCACTTAAATTTTTCGGTTTGATTCAAGCAAAAATTTGTGATTCGCATTAATTTTGTGCAATCAGATAAATAGTGACTCTGGGCAGATAAGCTTTCAATTATTGACTCATATTATTCATGGAAAGTACGGTATACATTTATGAACAGAATTTGTAGTTATTGGTGTGTTTTGGTGTAATGCAAAATAAATAATATAAAATAAATGGGCTGCCTAGGTTTTCCATACAAACAGACATTTAAATGTGATGCATTTGCTTGGTCCTGTGGCTGTCATTATAATGAACCCTGACTCTGTATGTGTATTTATGTATACACTTTATTTATTTTTAATTAAATATTCCACTCTGTTTTATTTGAGTGATATTTTCTACTCTGTGCCTTGACTGATCTTGCTTAATAGAGTATAATTTTAATACATCCATGCCCAGCCATGTTGGTTACTATTATGCTCTTAGACCTGTTGGGCTCTCTAAACAATGTTGATGTCTTTCTTAAGGCTGTTATCTATGCTTATACATTCATGATGCTCTAGAGTTAGAGATATTTCGTTCTAAGTGTTTTCTACAGTAGTTGAGATAATTACTAGATGACCAAGTGTTAGGTTTAGAATGAGTTTTTGTGGAGGCAGGAAATACATTTCTCAAAGCAGCTGAGTAAAAATCATGTCTTTTTGGTTTATTACTGTACTCCTTCAAGATTCTTTTCTGGTAATCTTGATCAAATCTATGGGCTTGTTGCTACAACTACAGACTTTTCTTTGTGATATGCAGATGTTTCCTGAATTATTTTAAAAATAATTTTTTGATGACAGGAATGTTATTTCTATTGTAATTATCGTATCTGGATTCTGAGGCCTGTAACCCTCAAAATCTAGTATATTAGAGTTCTGTTTAAGAATTTTATTTTGATATATGCAGTGTTTGGGTTTGAAATAATTTGCTTAATTCTCATGAATGAATTCTGGTTGTTGTTGTTGTTGTTGTTATCATTATGAGTACTTTTGCCTGTTTTGCATTGCAAACTGCAAAAGATGATATGCATATTTATGCTTTGCATTTTGAAAACCTTGCTATTGATTTTAACAGCTGTGTTAACTGTCAAAGCAGTCAGTTTATTATTAGTATTGGTATTCTGCATATTCTTATGATATTATCTCATCATGACTTCTCCCTGTGTATTATCACATCATCATACAGCAACGTAATAGTAAAAATAAGCTGGCATATTATTAGCAATTGAAGAAGCATAGAAATCATGTCTGCAGGGAAACCGTGAAGAATAATTTTAATTTACACGTGAATTTGGTTATCATCAGCATTTGGGATCCATTGTTTGTGCATTCCATAATATCTTGAAATAATTGATTAATTATGGTGACCTTTCATAATATCTTGAAATAATTAAGACATCTATATCTTATTGTAAAAATAAATATATTTTAATATTGGAAATTTGTTTTATGCTTTATTTGTGTTAATTGATTGTATGTTTTTCTCATTTCTAAAAAATTGTGTTGGTAATGGCAGCTTGGACAATTGAACCAAAAGTAAGTTGCAGCCTGAGTAATGATGTTAGAGAAAAGAGAGTTGCACATTAATTTTAAGATTTTGTTTGTCACAGAAAGCATTTGCCTGAACTTGAAATTTGCTGAATTTTAGTGCAGGAAGCAAAAGATAGTTTGTCACCAAAATTGTTGCAAGAAGTGTATATCGTAAAACATTCAAAAGTTAATGCTGGCTCACTAGTGTGCACTTTTAATTTCTGCCGTTTTCATGCATTTTTGTGTATATACCTTGCTTGTTAGGATTTCACCTGTACTCACAACAGCCATGACTTTGCCTATGCATAAGCTATGACTTAAGGCACAATTATTTTGCAGTTTTAAAAGACATGACTGAATGTAGGCTTGATAATTAGGAGCAGAAGAAATTAATGAAATGTGCCAGTATTGATAAGGTTTGTTGAGAACCAAGATAAGGATTGTTTTGCAAATCAGAGTTTAGTAAATGTAGCAATATTGGTAGCTTTACTATAATTAGATCTTTCTTTATGAGCAGAAGAAATTAATGAAATGTAAGACCAGTATTGATAAGGTTTTGTTGAGAATAAAGATAAGACACACCAAAATGCGCTTGTTTTTGCAAAACAGGGACCGTTAGTAAATGTAGGCGACCATTGGTAGCGACTTTACTATAGCGACCCGTCCTTCAGATCTTTCTTTATGTAATAGGTTATTATATTCATTGGTATTATTCATGTTCCAGTCAACTTGGATAAGAAAAATTGTGGGTATAAGCATTCCCTTCCTTATGGTTATTATATTCATTGGTATCAATCAACTTGGATGAAAAAGTGGGTATACATTCCCTTCCTTATGGTGGCCTTTCAAAAAGTGGGGAAGGGCTCGAGTCTAGAGCCTAGAAGTTTGCACCTACGCTTGTACTTAAGTATCTTTATAACAGTTGACAATATTGACAATGGAGCAACTTTAATGTGGATCGTTATATTACAGATATCTAAATGGTACAGATATTTATATGCTTTCTGTTGGTCTCGTATTGTAGGGGCGTTCATGGTCACCCCTTTAGCCACCTGAGCTACTGTGATGAGTGAGAATTTGAGTTCTCAGTTTGCATGGAGGATTTGTGCAAGTGTTGATTGCCTGCACTTTGTTGTCTCTTGCATGTTTGGAACATATTTCAACTACAATTATCAGATATTTGTTATAAATTCAGTGATAATGTATGGCTGGATTTATAAGTTGCACACGTTTGCCATTTCTAATTCAATTACTTGTGGGGATATTAAAGCGTAGAAGGAATTGCGCTTCAACGGCTTCACGCTAACTGGCCATCTTAACTTCATTCTTTCCTTACCTTCAAGATTGCCAACACTCGCCTAGGTTTTCAGGTGCCTGGTGCTTTTACACTTTATATACCGGGTACTGTAGAGCGGGAAGTTGGGGCTGGAAGTTGGCAGAAGTGGCTACACGCCTGGCAGTCACGCTGGCAGCACTGGTCCAGCCTCTGTAGGAGTCCCTAAGGTCAACTCAGCTTTACTTGCTAGAGGGTGGTTGTAACATCAAATTGAGGAGCAGCATTTGCTGCAAAGTAAAGTGTGGACCTAGACTTTTGGCTGGCAACCTACTCTAGGTTAATGGTGTATGCCACCCGCGTCGCTGTATGCCTGAGACCGGAGATCAGCACCAGCTCCAACACTCGATTCCAGGCATGCGAAAACTTTACTTTACTGTAGGAACACAATTGGGATGTGTAGTTTCTCTGTTGCTTGACCAAGGCTCTGGAACTCTCTGCTGACACAAGTTTGCCAAGCTGGGCATCTCTCAGCTTTCAGGTCTGAGCTTAAACACATCTATTTTCTACTGCATGTCTTCCTTAGCTGAAATCAACCATTTATGGACTGACCTATGAATTTTTAGCCAAGAACTACCACGGACATGATTTTTGACTGTGATCCTCACTCTTAAGCGACCATCGACTGGCGCTAAATGCTTTGTTTTAATGGCACTAAAGAGATTTTATGATTGATTAAAGAAGATTTTTGTTTTGTTCCATTGAGTTTTTCATTGTGTATGGTGTTTTGGTAGATTTGAAGTGCTTTTTATTTTAAATTTCTTTAACTACAGTTAACAAGTACCAACCACATCACAGCATTGTGTTTGCAATGTGATGATTCATCAGTGGATATGCTTATTATCGAATTTGATTGATTCAGTTTTTGTTTTGGATTATGAAATGTTCAGGAGTGCTCTGTATGGTAATTTACTGTCTCATTGAAAATGTCTAAATTACCATAGATTAAGGTAGAGCATTTTGTGTGTGTGTGTGTGTGTGTGTGTGTGTGTGTGTGTGTGTGTGTGGATTGTTTAATGCAGTGTTTCCCAAACTGTGGATCGCGACCAAAAAGTGGGTCACAGGGCTCAATCTAGCGCAATCTAGTTGCAGAGGAGCGGAAATTAGATTCAGCGGTATGATTTTCTAACCAATACCACAATGTCACGAGCCTTGAAAGTTGCTAGTACAATGAAGTTTAAGAAATTTATATGCCAGCTATCCTTCATGCACAGCTTATATAAAAATGATTACCAGTAGTGTTTTATCCAATTTTAGTTGACAATAAGTTTGCAGGGTTGCGGCATGTTAGAAAGCCGCTGAAGAGGGTTGCAGTTCCAAAAAATTTGGGAAACCCTGGTTTAATGGATACTTGTGAATTACAGGACATTTAGTACCGGTACTTGATTGTTTTACTACTTGATTGTTTAATTAAGGTGTGTCTTCTAATAGCTAATCAACATCCTGAAATTAAAAGTTAAAATTAATTTTTCCTGGAATTGTTGTTGCAGCTGAATTATTTGAGAACACGATTTTTAGAGCTAGGTTAGGTTATAAAAAATGAAGGTCAATGTATGAATAAAAATAATAAAGAAATTGTTCTTGACCAACATTCTTTTGATACAAAGGTCTTTTATTAGGGTGTTATGTATGTGCCTTGTGGTAAATTTCATTATTATTTTATTCTAGATTAATATTATTGCCATATTTATGTCTCAGACTGGGTGGGGAAAGAGTACCTGGTTATTTAGGACAGTTCAGTTTGTGTGACATGCTAAATAGTTCCATTGTCTGGATTTCTGAAAATGGACTTTCTCATTATATGTTGATGAAATTACAGAATCTTTTTATTTCTTTTTGATCTCTTATCCAACTGGTGCATATTTCAATTGACCAATGCAGTGCTGTGTGTGTTGGTAGAATATTTGAATTTCGGCTGTTGTTTTTGAACAGAAATGAGTTTCTCTTATTCCTGAGAAAACAGTATTTTCAAATGCAAAAATTTTGAGTTGTAGCATCTTTAGATAGTTTTTGCTGATTGAATTTGAGTTAAGTCATTTTGATTATTATAGAACATTCTCTTTGTCTGATTTATTAAATTGTATAATTTGCTTTCCTTTTAGAGCCACGCTACCTTTAGCTAAATCTTCATGGCAAGATGGCAAGTCAGAGGTCAGTTTACTTTTAGGTTCAGTTAGCTCCAATAATTTGCTGGCTTCACTAATGCCATTCGACTAATGCCTGGCATATTAACTCTATATTGCTAGATGGAATTGTCCATATTTTAGAACAAGCACTTGTCTCAGATTCATTTCTTGCCTTTTATGGGATTGGTCTCTGTTGAAGAATTTAAAATTCTTAAATTTATAATGCTTAGACATATATCATTAACCATGGTAAAGTTACTGACTGTCTTGCTAATTAGAAAATTATGTTTAAGTGAATTGCTTGAATGATGCTTGAGGACAGTTGCTTCATCTTTCTGTCATCGTTGTTAATTTTCTGCAAAAAGAAACATGTCTTGAGTACTTTATGTGCTTCTGTTTCTAAATTTGCTTTCCTAGTGCATTGTGTATTGGATGTTCTGGAAGAGAACAGAAAGTTTCTTATTTCTGGAATAAAAAAATGTATTGGTGTAATTCTTTTGGCTTGACATCTTCTGAGTTGCATGAGATTTGTGATGATCATCATATTACCATATTTTCTGCACAGTAGATAAGCATGTACAGCTTTTAAATTTACGATAAGTTATAATTTAGAGATATTGGATCAGAATATGAAAGAGAGAATGCTGAAACGTTCTCGTTGATTCCCGCGTGTTTTGCATTGCTCTTCTTCAGCAATGCCTTAGTGGGACAGATTACAACAGCAACTGTGCCTCTGGGGCAAAAGTGGGCAGAGAAACGGATGAAAGTGCTCATGATACTGACGGCGATCCCACTAGTAACGGTGAATCTACGCTGGTTCCCGCCAGTCGGTCTGTTCTGCCAGTAGCCGGTGATCTTGAACCGTCGAGTGGTGGGTCACACGGTGGCGAGTCTTTTAACAACGTTGGTTCTCCGCCATCTGGTGGTCTGACGCCAGAAGCGAAACGAAACCGGAAACCGGCTCCCAATGTGAGTTGGGATTCTGTGGAGTGAGGTTGTGACTTTGTCCCGAATGTACGGGTTTTAGTCGGGTTAATTATCTTCCTGTCGTAGATTCTGGTGCAAGGTTACATGAGAAGTCAAATGTTGGCATATGGTGATTTTTTCAGCATTTCTATTGGTTATGATCTCCTTTAGATTTATTTAAAAATTATCCCCTTAAGATATTTTTATGCTTGCCATAGAGACATAGTCATCAATCCATCTGATACATCATTAGGACCAGCCTCTTCTTTCCACTTTTTCTGCTTCTCTTGTACCCTTTTTTTCTTTCCTCCTTATTTTCCCATTATTTATCCTGTGTCCTGCTTTCCCGTCCTCTTCTTAATCTCTTTCCCTCCATACTGTTTTAGCTTTCTGTTCCCTTTTAAAAGTGAGAATCCGGTGTTATATCCCCCAAAGTGTTGGGTTCCCACATCAGTTTAGATAAAATATAGGAGCATTTCACTGTGCTACATTATTTGTGACTCTTAGTTCAAATTTCCCTAATGGTGCCAGCCATAGAGGACATTGTGAGTAAACTATGGCAAGTGTTAAGACCAGTGGACCCTTACAGGATCAAAGCCTGCTCCTAAGATTCTGCTGCTCTCTAGCGCCTCTTTGTTGCATTCAACACTGCAGTGTTTTATAATTGAAGAGCATCTATCTCAGTGGTTTCCAACCTTTTTTTGGCCATGCTCCACCAAAGTCTTTTTAAAATCTTTATGTCCCCATGACATATAGGCTACAGAAGTATTCACAGAAATTGTACAATCAGAATAACATGAAATGATATGAAAAACAGCAACGACCGATACAAAACATGCAAAGCAGAACTGAATTGCGTTAATAGTTACTCATTTAGTAATGAAAGCTTCTTCTATGAATTTATATTCCATAAGTTCTTTAACACTCGTCTTTTAATTATCCTGTTCTAAACATTTTAAACATTGAAATTGCCCCTAAATAATGAAATTTTCCCTGGCGGGGCATATGCCCCACGTTGGGAACCACTGATCTATCTGCTGTAGAATCTCAGTTTTATGAATACTAATGTCTAATATTGCTTTTATGGCCAAGGCAACATTCTGGTAACTAAAAAGCTATATTTACAAATAGGCACATCTCTTATGAGACAAGATTAAGAGTGCTAAAAAGCTGTTGGGTCAGTCCTCTCTTGTATGGAGCAGAGACATGGACTATATCCAGGGCCATGCAGAAGAAATTGGAAACCACAGAAATGTGGTTTCTGCCAAGGATGCTGAAAATTTCATGGACGGAAAGGAAGACCAGGAGATCTTGAACAAAATTGGAATAAAAAGAAGTCTGATGGTAGCCATTAAACCAAGGCAGCTTTCCTAATGAGGAAGGAAAACCTGAAGCATTTGGCAATAACCGGAAAAGTGGAGGGAAAAATAGCTAGAGGAAGGCAGAGAACGCCTTTGTAGACTGCCTATGAGAAGAAATTGAGGAAGTAAAGAATAACATCGAATTAATAAGAGGATGTCAAGATCGAACAAAGTGGAAATCCATGGTCACCAACGTAGAAATACACAGCACCTAAAGAAGAAGAAGAAGAATGTCTAATGTTGCTTATATGAGATGAGCTGTTGTTATGCCTCTTAGTGAATTGTCTGTGTGATGTACTTTGCTTACTGCCTATACATTGATGAATATGCATTTTTTATTTAAACAGCTTTAATGTAATCCAAGCAGCACTTGACTGAAAACTGCTGTATTGTATAAGATTTGAATTTTTATGAATTTCTTAGCCTTGATTTGATTATATAGGGTGTAATGAATATGCCCCTGTTCTTTCTTAAAAAGTAAGACTTATAAAATACCAAATTTTCGCACCTGTAATTCATGCATAATATACAACATATCTACTAGTCAAATTTAGGTCGGACATTTATAGCTTTGCATTTACAAGTTAGCTAATAATCATTAAGGTTCAGGATTCTAATTTTGTGACAAAGTATTTGAAAGTTGTATCATTCAGATGTTTTATAGTCTGCCTGTTCCAAATTTTAAAACAGTAAATTCATTAATAGATGATGGTAGCTAGAATCAGTTTGCCTGGAATAATTGATAAAATTTGAGTTTATGGCAGAAATAATAATTTGCATTCACTGGAAATAGTGAAGTTTACATGCCTTCTTTGCTGTGTGTTTCATAATTTGCAATAATGTTGAAAGTATTTGGGATTCATCAGATATTTAGTTAGAGCCCAAGTTTAACTAACCTCAACTTCTAGTTTTTGCTCATTGTTTATTTTCAACTTTATCGTGATGAAATGCAGTGTTATTAAATATTGGTATCAGAGGAGATAGTTAAAAATTGGGATCTAGGATGATTACTCATAGGACGATCACTCACAAGTTCTCGGTGCACTTTGCTCACATGGACTTGCTCATAGGCAGCTGCTGATAGATGATTTGACATAATATTAACATCACGTTTTGAACTTGTGAGTAAAAGTCCATGTGAACAATTTCCTGTGAGCTATTGTCCTATGAGCAAAGTCCATGTGAGCAAAGTGCACTGAGAACTTGTGAGTGATCATCCTATGAGCAATCATCCTATGAGCAAAAGTCTGGCTACCAAAAATTGATATATTGAATAAATTATGCTATTTTAGTTCAAGGATTTGAAGTTTTTATTGCTGAAAAAATATCACGAGGTTGAAGTGAAGGTGGTAAAAAAAGTTATAAATATTTTTGAAAATGGCAGTTACTTGTTTTTCTGTCACCATCTTCAGTCCTTATTGCCTATTAGAATACTTCTAAAATGTCTAACTTTATTGAAACATTGAAAGCATTTTGTAATTGTGCTTGGTATAGTAACTTACTTTGTTAAGATATCTTTTTAGTTCTACTGCACTTATATATAACTTATATATAATTTGTTATAAATAACAAATACCGGTACAGGTAATTCTTAGTGCTTGCAATCATTCTTTTAGCAGAAAATCTTGTAAATTTGTTATCTGTCATTTGACTGTAGAGACCAGTTAGCCACGGACTTCCTCCCACTCCAGAGGTCCGGGTAAGTAGATGTATTGCTCTGGATCGACTGAATCCTCTAATCTTCAGTTCTTCTGCTATAATTATTCTATTTTATCTTTTGATGGTTTCAAAGCTTAAATAGGGCTATAATAGAATTTCTGTCATTGCAAAAGCAAGGTGAGGAGATGTCTTGTGTAGCCAAAGATCTGTAAATATCTTATAACCATGGGACATGTTCTGCAAATTTTCAAGGATGAGCTACTTCTGTACCGAAAAAAGTAGATATGGCCATCAACTTGAAAAACTTGGAAACCGCTACTGTACATGCTTTGCATTTTTTCTCAGTTCATTTAATGTATTGTGATAATTTGTTGGAACTGGTTGATAATGGTTGATGTTATATATTGGCTTATTTAGATGGGTGCTTGTTTTTCCAAAATTTTCAACGGTTGTCCACTTCATATCAATTGTACTGCAAGCTGGGTTCATCCAGAAACAAAAGGTATTGTTCAGACAAATTCCATGGAATTCATATGTTGCTTTCATAAGCTCAGCTATATCAAATGTAATTTGGATTTTTCACTGCATTTGTGGTCATTGTCATAAATTTCAACTTCTAATATTGGTTTTCGAGCAAAGTTGATTTTCATTTATATTTTTATTCCTCTTTACTAGCTGCTCTTCATTTTCACCCTTGTGCCATGAGGTATTTAAATTCAGATGAAAGTTAAAGTTCTAGAACCTGCCATTTTTCCATTTTGGTTTTATATATTAATAAGTTCTTATTTCCCAGAAATTTATGAAAAACTTTCTCAAATTTGACAGATGCTTTTTGTAGCAAAAGCTCAAGACAGTTGGTTATACATGGATAGTACATTATTTACTTTTGCATTTATTTGAAACGATGCATGACCTCATCATATTTTACTTTAAGCACAATTCCCATAGCAAACGACAGCCTTGTCAAAGAGTGGCATTAAATGTCTATGGATTGTGCAAAAATGTCATGAGATGTCTGGTAACCAGTTCAGTTTTTCTCTATGTTGTGGTTAATTGAAAATTTAGGTTTTGTTCTTTATATGATTTCAGATCAGCACCTTCTGATTGCTGCTGATGAAGGAATCTACACGCTCAATTTAAATGAAATCCATGAAAATTCCATGGAACTTGTGAGTTTATCTTGTCACAGTTATGATGACGATGACAACGATGATAATTCATTGATTGTCAATTTAAAATGTTCTTTATTTATTTCATTTGTGTTTTTGACAGATTTTATGTATTAACTCAAAATACTACATAGTATTCCCTATTCCTGTATGTTTTTGGTTCTTAAGTCTGATTTATTCACTGCATTTATGGTTAGGTGTTCATACTTGAGAGAAATGGATGAAAATTTTTTTGAATTTAATGCTTGGCAGCCATTTGTTTCACAGTAGTTAACAGTAAAAGACACATCATGGCTTAAAATTTATTACCTGTAAAAAAGCCGTTTTCTAGATTGATTCATATACTTGGTAGTTGAAATTGCTTTGTAGCGACCAAGATGCAGTATTTTTTATTAGAGATGTTCTTAGTTGCAATACATTTGCTTTATTTTATATTTTTGTTGTAGCTCTTTGCACGGCGCTGCCTGTGGTTATACATTGTCAAGGACATCCTGATGTCTCTGTCAGGTATTTATAAGTTACTGTTTTGACTTAAGTGGACATGGAATTGAGATAAACAATAGGACAGTCTTGTGCACTGTGTGCCTGCACATTTATGAAGATAATGCATGTAGGATACATAGCCACAGAAGTCATGTCAGTGGTGTAGCAAAGGGGGGGTTAAACCCCCCCTGGCTGCTGAAAAAAATTTTGTTTATGAGTTTCTATGCATTTGTAATTTTTGAGGTGACTTTGGGGGTCAAAACCCGCTTGGCTAAAAAATGTAGTGGTTTAAGAGGTGAGGACTTTTTTCTTTCTTTTAGAGGTGATAATGTTTTTTTGCTTGTCAAGATTTTTCCAAAGTTGGTCACGGTCAAAACCAAAACCCTCCTTCCGGAAATCCTGGCTACGCCACTGAGTCATGTGCATTGTGCAGTTTGCATTGAATAAATAATACACATGACATATGTCTTAGAATGTGATACATATGCATTGCATATATTAAGATCAATGTATTGCTAAAATTATATATCACCAAATGATTGATTATATCTTGGATGCAACAATTTTTATAGCATCATGTAGACTATGAGTGTTGCAATAAGTAAGCTTTAATTTAAATTTATCCATGTTTGAAACCTCAAGTCCCATATTTCTCTTTTATTTATGCATAGAATGTTACATTCTATTGTTTATGCTTAACATCTGGTGATAAGGGAATGTTGTTATGTATATTATGTGTACATGGGTTTGGATAGGCTATGCTTTGTTCTAAAATCAGACACAAATCTGAGGATATGGCATGTTTACTTTTGAATTGAATATGTTTTAGTGGCATGGGCAGTAGCTGTACTGAATTTTATTTGTCATTTGGCAACAGAGAGATGTCAAAGGAGATATGCTATCACTGTATATTTTAGATAAAATTTGCATGGTTTGGTGACAAAGAATTATATATGAAGTGGTTTTAAAAAACTTGCAAAAATTGATTAAGCGTGAAATTCGTGTGAAAAATTTATGAACAAATATGATCATTTGTTTAATTTTTTTTAAACTAAGAAGATAATTATAGATGAAAACAGTGAAATGTAAATAACTTGTATGCACTTATAGCACAGAAATTAATTAAATTCTTACTTAGCTGTATATAACTGAATATAGCCTTGTTCTCAGCTGTATATAAATATTATGATGCAGTTCTTAAGGTTCAAATATATAATTATCCAACTATTTGGTACAGTTGTGAGTTATTTACAAAAAATAGGCTTTGACACTTTTTATGTGCCATAATTTGTGCACGTCATAATTAGCCATAATCTTCAATGAAATCAAAACAGAACTATTGTTTAGACATTTGCACAATAGTATTGTGGATGCTTTTTTGTGTTTATTCAAACCTTGATCTAATCTTTGAATATGTTTCTCTAGAGAATCTAAAACTTGGTTGGTGCTTTGATTGTTTTGATAGGCCGTTTTCCATCTCTCTACCGCCACGATCTAGTATTGCTGCATAATCGTATAAGTAATCCGATTTCATTAACTGTGGACAGGATTCCTGAAAAGCTAGTTCCAAGGTAAATTGGATGTCAAGACTTGAGCTTTGCCAATTATAAAATAGAGTGGACCTCGTTTGTTGTTGCAGATTTTTGCATGAGCTTGTATTTTAGTATTGGTTGTCTGAATGTGTTAATTAATGTTAGGATTTAACTGATAAGACTTGTCAAGATTATTTGTTCTGACAGCCTAGCTTCCTTAAACACTCTATGCAGCTACAGAAGTTAAGACAATACCATCTTAGATAAGCATATTCAGTTTAATCATGTTAACCTTTGGGCATCCAATATGTCAACATTAAATACAATTGAACTTTTACTTGTTACTTTTACTGAAACTTTTTTTTTGGTAATTAAATTTTGACTGTTGCTTTTGTTGTCTATTTTTTGCTTTAGTATTGATTATCATGAATGTTTTGGTGTTTGATGCTTTACTCTGGTTTTGTCCTGAGCACTGCTTTGCATCTGTAATTGTCAGGAAGTATATCATCAATGCTAAAGTTCCTGACACCAAGGGCTGCACAAAATGCTGTGTAGGCCGTAATCCGTACAACGGATACAAGTATCTATGTGGAGTGACGCCAAACCGTATCTTCCTAATGCAGTGGTACGATCCACTCAACAAATTCATGTTGCTCAAGGTTTGTGAGTTTCTTAAAATAGGATTTAATTATGATCGACTTCAGTAAAACACCATGTGTTTTTCTTTGCATCCAGAGTTTGATGTTTCTAGGGTTATGCTGTAGATATTTAGATTTTGTTCATTATAATGGGATTCTGCTGTATTATCATTGGCAATAGTAATAGTTTATATTCAGTATATATTATTGACTGAGTTGTACAATTAAGTTAATCTTGTTGCATGTGATGACATTTAATTTGGTCATGTGTAATATATTAGTAAGACACCTTTATGGCACTTGGGTTTTCTTTAGAGAAATGTGTTAAAGTGATTTCACCTGTATAGTTTTTTTTTTGTTACAGCATATTGACGTTACTCTTGGTCCAAACCTGAATGTATTTGAGATGTTTATCACTCCAGAGCTGGAATATCCTCAGATATGTGTTGGAGTGTTTAAGGGGTACGATTCCCACAGCTTCTAGTTTCCGCTTAACACTGTTAAATCTTTAGCTATGAGAGGTTGCATTATGCAATGTGTCATTCATTTGTAACAGATTTTCTGCATTGCTATCTGCTTATACCTATTTGGTTTATTGGATCAAAATTCTTTAGTTTAGTTAATGCGCAGATTGTTTTTGTGGAAGTTGAAAAATGAATTTTGTTAGAATTTGGAATCTAACGATAGTGAGGCTTGAGTATGAATTATGTTAAATATTTCAAAATATCATGGTGAGGTTAAAAAAATATTGTGATTATATTGCTGGTCTTAACTAGTACAAGCAACCACAGTGGTGATTTTGATTGTGCATATTTTGAAAGAAATTATGTAGAAAACTGATTGTGATCCAACCACTTAACTACAGTTCCTTTGAAATACTTGTCTCACAGTTTGAATCTTTACATACACTTTGATGTGTGAAGAATTTTTTATTAACTCTTTCGAGGCAGAAGTCAACTTCTAGGCAGAGGGCAGATGTTGACCAAAGTCGACATCGAGGGGTAGTGAGCAGTGACAGTAACATATCTGTCGATAAAAGTCGGCATATTGCATGAAGAGCATTTAGATGTTACTATATTAATATATTTGAACCGTAGTGCCAGTGTAGGTGCATTTGCAGCTTTGCCTCTCTCACTAGAAAGGACTAATCAAATGATAAGGAGTGTAGTAATTTGTGTTGCAAAAAAATATTCTGCCCTGTGAGGATAGTAAAAAACAATTCTGCCTCAAAAGAGTTAAGTTCTTGAAATGGAGCTAACACTGAGTTAATTCTTAGTTTAAAAGTGTGTTTCCTATTAAATACTGGTCAGCTGCCTTATTATTATTTGGTTCGTTTTTCATTTAGAAATGACTCAAATTCTGTTGAATTTGACCTTGTAAATCTGAATTCGTCTACAAGTTGGTCATGCGACTTAAATTCAGGTTTGTTCTCACTTAGTGAAAGGTGACTGTTAACTTATAATGCTCTGAATATTCAAGTAATAATATTAATTATATATATATATATATATATATATATATATATATATATATATATATATATATATATATATATATATAAGACTTATAAGTATACTGGAGACAGTTGGATGATTGTTAAGCTCTGTTGTCTGTAATATTCACTAAATTGTCTTTTAATTGTTTTAGTGGCAATTTTGAATGCAAGCAGAAATTTTGAAATATGACATTTGAGCTATATTTTTGCCCCTTTGAGTTTTGGTATCAGTTTAAATTTTACTCACATTTATAAAAACATCTGCCTTTTGTGTGTTTTATTATGATATCTGGAATTGTTGTTGGCTTTCGTATTGTTTATATCATTATTACTTGAACTATATTTGGCTAAGACATTGCTTATTCATTTATTCATATATGGATAAAAGGTAAAAATGGTTAATGATACAAGTCAACATTTCTGATGAATGCTAACATCATTAGCTATACTGTTTTTATTGTTGTTTGAATTAAACAGACTTTGATCTGGGTTATCTTGTAGCATTTTAAATTCTTTAAAATTGAAACTCTGTGACTATGTGAAGGAAATGTATGAATTGTAGATAAGAGTCCTATTGATGTGGTTCATATCTCGCAACTTGATAAAGAGACCGTCTTAGTTTGTCATGAATGTAAGTTGAATATATAAGAGTGCCATTATTATTATGTTTTGAGGTGTGCATTTGATTTCAGCCAGTGTTGCCTTACTTCTAATGGAAACCAAATTTCTGATCTAGTTGCAGTGTCTGTTAAGTGTTATGTTATGCATTTCACGAAGCATTTTCTTTAAGTGTTTTAAAAGTCAAAGTGGTTGTGATTTGTTGCAGACGGGATACAGTTGTTTCAAATGAATGGTCTTGCTAAAAGCTTTCGACATCATGCCAGTGAAATTCGATTTAATTTCATCATTAAGTCATTAGGTTGGTTTTCCAATATCTACTACTTGAAGATAATTTGTGTAAGATCATATTTGATTTCTAAATGTTGTAATATATTTGAGAAATAATTGATAACTTGTACACTGAATACTGAGTCTATGCAGTGTATTGTGTTAAAGCAGTTAGTAGCATAATTGAGCATTTGTTAAAATACTTTACAATTTTTTTGTAAAGCAAATAATGAAAAGCCAAGATATGTTCAATAAAATATTACTTTGGTGTTCCTATCGAATTTGCTTAAAACGCATTATCTTTCTTTTTTCTTATCTTTTTGCAAATCTTAACAGATCTTGGAAGCTTGTTCAAAACAAACAGAAGTTGAAGAAAGGGAGACATTATAATCACTCATTTAGTTTTTATCTCAGATTTTGAAAGAGCTGTTGACAAGATCAAGAAACATGTAAATGGAATAGCAGTGCAAGGACTACAGTTTAAGGATCAGTTTGTCAATGACATGAATGACCTGACTTTGAGGAAAACTAAGAAGATTTTGAAGAAACTGCAGGCACTCAATAATGAACAAGATGTTGTCTAGCAGTGAATCTTGAGATCGCATAAACAATGACAGAAAGAAATTTGGTTAAAAACAATGGTAGACATGGTTGAAATTTGACTTTCTGGAAAGCAGCATGATTGTCTCACTGTCACTGTGGGAGCTAGTTGAAAGGAAAGGCAGTGATGGCTTTAAGGAACTTGACTGCTGCACTGCTATAGATAGGTCTGGAAGAACAAGGCAATAATTTTAAAATGAAAAGGAAGGCATTCAGGAGGCACATTTTTATCAGCTGCCTCAATGGGTTGATTAATGGACCGTTTACTAAAGATTTTAAAACAAGAATTTCTTGTTTTTGCCAGGAAATGCTACAAAAATATGTGTGATTGGCGGCATCATGATGGTTGATGGTCACAATGATGAACTCTACAAAAAAATCCAGTCTGAGGAAATAAATATTCAAAAAATGAAACACAGAAAACTGTCTTTGGGCATAGGCACTGAAAGAAAGAAGACTATGCAGTATGTGAGTGGTGTCTTGATATTAGTGATTGATGCAGAAGCAGTCCCACAAGGGTTAGGCACAGCGTCCAAAACAGAGGAGAATGGAAGCACACTTTAAAGATTGCATCATACACCGATGGGCACTGGATCCATAGTTATTGACGATAATGATTATCTTTTTTGTTGGAAGAACTGAGAATCAACGATCTGTTTAGACTACGAAAGGTTTTGGACAGACAAAGAAAAGAGGACCTTCTAGCAACGTCACCTTTAAGTGATGATTTGTGAAAATATGCAGACTGATTACTGTGAAAACTTGCACTTTGTGCTTTTAAGATTCTTCTTCTTCTTCTTCTTTAGGTGCTGTGTATTTCTACGTTAGCAACCATGGATGTCCACTTTGTTTGATCTTGACATCCTCTTATTAATTTGATGTTATTCTTTACTCTCTCAATTTCTTCTCATAGGCAGTCTACATAGGTGTTTCTCTGCCTACCTCTAGCTCTTTTCCCTCCACTTTTCCAGTTATTGCTAAGTGCTCCAGTCCTTCCTTCCTCATTATGTGTCTGAAGAAGGAAAGCTGCATTTTTAAAAAAAGTTTATAAATACAACAAAGCTAAACGAATATTGAACTGTTGACTTATTCAAGTTAATATGTATTAGCTCGTTACCTTATCAATATGTTCGTTAATTTTTAGTGTTACTACATGAGAATCAGAGTATTCTCGCATTTCATGATCATGGTATGCAGGGTCGAAGTATCCGAACAAACGAGGTATTTGTTAGCAAAACTATTGTAAATCAGCAATGCATGGGTCAGAGCTGTGCATAGAATTCTATATAAACTAGAACTGCAGAGAATTTTGTATTTTGCTGTCAGATTTACTTCAGTTGGGAAATTGATTGAATGAATTTACTGGTAAAAGACATTGCAAAGTTTTGAATTAATTATAAGTTGTAATTTAAAAAATTGGAAAAGTCTTCAGAGTGAAGCAAAAGGTCATCAGGCTGCAAGAAAGTGTTTTAAGCAGTTGATCTTTTTGTTGTTTTTTTTTTGTTCAAAATTAATTTTATTATTCAGTTTAAATGTATACGGATTATGAATTTAGCAAGTCTAAACTACAATTACTGACCCTGTTCAGTTATTGATAAACTACAGTCTTAAAATTGTGTTACTCTAGATCATGTAATAAATTAACTAATGCGCCAAATGTGTTCTGGTACTTGCCATTAGGGATGTGAGCTCGGAAATTTCCTCCAGAATTATTCCGAAAATTTCTGGAAAAATAGCGGTACTTTTCCGGAATAATTCTGGAAAAGTTGATTATTATTAATTAATGTTTATTATTATTAATGTTTATTATTATTATTTATTACTATTACTACTATCTATTATTATTTTTTATTATCATTATTACTAATTATTATTATTCATTTGTTGGGCATTTGTTAACAACTGTCAGGATTATAGCGCTATATAATGTTTTTATGTACATACGTGCTGCACTTCCGGTTTCATTTTTCCGGAAATTTCCAGATTAATTCCCAAAATTCTACTTTTCCGGAAAAGTTACAACCCTAAATATAGGTAACACTTTTGTTTTCAGGTTACTCAGGAAATTTCCAATCAGGACAAGAACAATATCTACCGTCTTCTTGGATCTGACAGGTCAGATATTAGCATTGGCTTGCTGAAATCTATTGTTTTGTTTCTATAAAATAATGATGTGATATTTGATTTGTTTTTATAGTAACTAAAATAAATTTTTATGTATATGTAAAATTATTTTCTGATGTTTAAGTTGAGGATTTATGATTTTGTAAGCTTTTTGTGCATTTTAAGAGATGAAAGATGTGGTTTTTCTGGAAATTGACAATGCATTTTGAGTTTAAACTTTTTATGAAAAATTGGCTGTTTAATATTTGCATGGGGTTGTTGTCTTTATTTTAGAATTATAGTTTTAGAATCTCGTGTCAGTGGAGCCTCATCAATGAACAGCAATCTGCATGTTTTAACAGGACATGAAAGCACAATCTAAAACCTCCTTGACAGAACTTTTGCTTGTATTTCATACGTCTCAACTTACTTCAAGTCTTGAATAAGGATGGAAACTTTTGCATACTGGCAGTGTCTGTGTTAACTCTTAGGCAACCATGTTGTTTTTACAGAATTTACCCCTCAACAGTTTCCCAAAATGTTTTAATTCAAATATCATAACAATATTGACAATGTATATATCAATTGAAAGGGGTTTTGATTATCTACAAGAATATGAAAAGAAAAATATAACATTTGCAATTACATTCTTCATATTTCATGAGAAGATATAAAATTTTAAAAATTTAAAAATTAAAATTGGACTTTGAAGTTCATTAAAAATTTTGTCAGCAACAAGACAGTGCAAGTAAGGTATCTGAAATATGCACACATATGTAATAAACATTTAAAAATTTATATACAGATGTAAAAATGTCATATTTTAGTTTACAGAAATTTAGTGTGAAAGGTCTCAAAGAAATTATGACATATGTATTTTTGGCACTTGTCACAAAAGTTTTAAAAATTTTTGTTAGCAACAAGACATTAGTGGCAAACATCTGAAACATGTGCACATAATTATGTAATAGACATTAAAATTTATGTAAAATGTGATATTTTAGTTTAGAAAGGATCTTGTGTGAAAGATGTCGAAGCAATTATGACATACATATATTTGACACATGTCACAAAAGTTCAAAGACTTGGTTTTTTATACTTTCCAGCAGAATTTGTTCGTTTTCGTTGTTATCGGACCTGGAAATACCCATGTCATCAAACTTACCATTTTCAATCACTTCCAAAACTTCCTTAGTTGAATAAAACTTCTGCCCCTGTGTATAGAAGGGTATTTAAAATTTAAATGCCATAAGGACCACAAATCTCGCCTACAAATCGACATATTTTCGCAGTCAAAATCACGAAATAAACAGTTTTTTGCACGTTTTAAAAGCGAAAACATGTTGGCTTTCGTTAGAATAGCCCTAGATCCTAAATATAGTGGTCTATATATGGAAATGGGTGCGATTTCTTGTGTAGTCGAAATCGACCGCATTGGCCGCCTAAGAGTTAAAGCCTTATTACATAAAGAAAGCACCGGTTGAGTTATATGCATAAACATGAGCCAGTTAAATGATTGGCTAATGGATGGTACAATGTATAAAAATTGTGATAATATGAAAAATAGTAACAACTTATTCCTAAAATATTGTTTGTTTAGCTGATCATAATTTCCATGGTTTCTGAGAGCTTTTTGAGTAACCAACTGAAGATTGGATTGCTGGACATTTAAGATGAAAGTCTTTTAAATAAATATGCTGGCCATCGTTACTTCATATCATAATAAACAGATTATTTTGTTGGGAAGGTTTTTGTGATGAATTTAAGTGAGAATCTATTTGATTATTTAATTCAAGGATTGTTTTGCCATCAGTTTTCTCGATATTGATAAGCGAATTTGGGCATTTCAGTTCTGCAATAAATTTTAATGATAATTTTGATTAATTATGATTGTTAATTGGCTGCATGCATCGACAGAACTAGCCGGATCTTGTGTAATTTGGTCCTGCAAGTACTGTCACTATTTAAACAGACTTTGTGTATGTGGTATAAAGTTCTTCTAAGTTTAATTATATATTCGCTGTGTAACTGTCATTTGAAACGTTTGTGCTTCAGAACATATGTCTTATTAGAATGACTGTCATTGATGACAGTTGTGAATTTGAAAATACTGAGTCAATTTCAGCAATACTGAGCCAGATTAGATGATACTGAGTCTTGTGTGTGTGTGTGTGTGAGTAATATTCTTTTTTATTAAAGGTTGCAAGAGTTTGAGTTATTGAAGATGTATATCATTATATTTAAAATATGAATTTTACGGAATTATGTGCTTGAATGATTCATCAGTGATGTATCATTTGCAAAATACCAGTGATTTCAGCAAGCAGTCAGAGTGGGAAGCAGCGAGGATGACTGCACAGGAAAGTCAACACAGCGAAAAAAAGTATATTGTGGTTCAGCCGCTTAAGCTGCCAGAGTATGTTATTGATTTAGCTTTGTGTATTATTTTTATGTGTTTATATCAATATCCTAGAATATTTGTAACTAGGTCCTTGTTTTTTATTTTAAAGTTGTAAATCCCAAATTGAACAATTTTTGGTAGTCAGCTGTTTTAACTCAATTCTGCTAAGAAAATTTTTGCTTTTCAGATTACTGGTAAATGCTATTGTAATCATTGTCCTGTCTGCTAGTATGTTTCAGCTGTTATTTAACTGTAATAATTATGACTTTACAATAGATAATGATTATTACATTACTCATGATGGTGCATTTAATAATTTTATTGGTATTTTAAAAGGCAATGTAAATGTGTCTTCTAGGTTATCTTTTTTGAGGCAAATTTTATTTTTTTGCTTTATTTGGATGGCTCAAGTTGAGAGAGGGGGAAAGGTGACTTAGTTTTGACACCCATTTTTTTATTCATATAGCCATATTTGGGTATTATGTACACAAGTTTCAAATCTCTTGGGCATTAGTGTAGCCATAAGTGGATATGGGTGGTCGCCCCCATTCTGGCTTGGGCCAGTCATGTGATGTGCACAAAACCTAAAAGAAACTTTGGGAGGTTAGGGTGAATGCTTGGCAGAATTGGTATAGTTAGTTGTTTAATAGCTTTTAGCCACTCAAAAATAAATCAAATTAAAGTCTTTAAAATATGCACAAGAGCTCACCGTCTAATAATCTAATTCTAATACTACTCAAAACCTCTGCAGACCCATTTGGGAGCTCACGACGCTCTCCCAAACTCCCATCGGAAGTGAAAACGTCAACCTGTAGAAGCCTTGTGCACCGCCTTATTCCATAACATTGGCTATGCCAGTGCCTCTGGCTGGGGGTTGCAATCTGAAGTTGTATTTTACATTTGGCATTGCAGATGCAGCCTGGTACTGGACTCTAAATGCTAAAACTCATTGATGCATTGTTTGTAGAAGCAACTTTACTGTACAGTACTTTACATTGTGTTACATCACTTAAGCTTTTGTACATTGAAAGGCCATGTGTTTGCTTTGTTATGATGCATTTTTGTATGAAATATCCTTACATCCTTAGGGAAGTTTGTCATCCTTGTGTTGTATAAAGTTTGTGTTTACAGTTTCTTTTAAACTGATAAACGTTCGGACCTACTGCAAGGATGTCGTTGCATAACTGTCTGTTCAGATTAACACTGCTGTAACTAACAACTGCAGTTTTAATAGAAGTACACATTCAGAACAGACTACCAGATTACCAAGCTAAAATGTAAAATTGAAGATAACTTAGCAAAGATTTTGTAAATTAATTTAAACTAAGATTCATTTAGTATTCATAATAATTATTGTCTACATTGCAAAACAAAACTTGGTGCTTGCAACATTATACAGAATATGTGCACCAATAGTTTAGGCCTGTTAGACTTAAAACCTGGATCAACTTGATTGACCAAACTCTAGCAATAGCAACACAAACTGTCAAAGATTATGGTTTGCAAGAAAAATAAGCTAAGACCTCTAGTCTTTATATCGTATTCGATCAGTTTATTTTAAAAATTAATTTCATTTATATGACTACATGAAATGTTCTCTGTATTGAGTGAATAATTCTTCTGTTTCTCTATGGCTGGCAGTGTCCTGAAAGCATCAAGATTGGTTTTAAACAATGGTCCTGTATGGTCCTTAAACAAAGGTCCTGTATTACAGAATTTTTAAATTATATCTTTATGTATTTTAGAAAAGCATTTTGAGTGTTAGAGAGAAGGAGAGAATGATTAAAGGGAGGATTAGGTGAAGAAACTTACTGTGCTATTCTTAACGGGCATACGGTGGGCTCTTTTCAGCCAAACGAATGCATTACGGTATTCCTTCTTTTCGATGTAGCACTATAAACCAAAGCGAAAGGCCGTTTATATCTATAATACTTTTTCAAAGATGATAAGTAAAAAGTAAAGTTTTCCAATTTCGAGCGTTGGGACCGGTGCTGATCTCGGGTCACAGGCATACAACGAAGTGGATAGCATACACGGTACACCATTAAACTGGGTTATGCGCTGTAGCGGCAGGCTGACGCAGTGGCGTAGCGAGGGGCAGTGGGGGTGAACCGCCCCGAGCGGCATTTGCTGTAGGGGTAGCATTTTCGAGATTTTTTAATTTCTAACTTCTTATTTTTATGATGCGATAAAGTTTTTTTGCTTATAGTTGATAACGTTTTTAACGGTTTTTTTGCTTGTCAGGAATTTTGGGGAAGTTGATAACGTTTTGGTTTTTTTGCTTGTCAACAATTTCAGTAGCCTAAGTCTATAACTTTTGTTTCTTGTCACTTCTTTGGTTGCCAGATTTTTCGGAGGCGGCACTTTTTTCGCCCCGGGCGGCACTTTGCCTCGCTACGCCACTGGGCTGACGGAGCGGGTTGAAGCCCCGTTAGCGCCCCTAGTGGGATTAGGTCCGGCCCGAAATGGGGTGTAAAATGGCCCGCGAGGAAACTAAAACGCTAGCTGTTTCCAATACTTGCAAAATGTTTTAATGCGTTCTTTTCAACTTACCTGCATTCTATCACTTATCAGTGGCGGCTCCACCGGGGGGCCAGTGCCCCCCTATTGAGAACCTGCCCCCCAGTGCCCCCAGTTGGGACCCTATACTTAATGCTACATACATTAAACAACAAATGGTTGGCCCCATGATTAGAAGTTGCCCCCCCTAACGGCCCCCCCACTTGCCAAATCCTAGAGCCGCCACTGTCACTTATGAACTGTATTTTTACGTCTAATAAATATACTTTACCTGGCCCTCGGGGACCAGTCATGAAAAAGTCTACCCTGCGTGAAATTTAGTTGAATACCCCCGAATTAGAGGGTACTGTAGGTATTTTTAATGCTGATTTTCAAGCGTGGGTAGGCCTACAATACAATAGAGCTATTACTTCTTAAGGCACTGTATCGAAATTTTGTTAATAGCCTATATTCGATGGTGATCAGCCTAGATTGGGCCTAACTGAAAAGTCATCAATGTAACTGAAAATAGCAATAACTTTCTATACTGTAACTCGAAAAACAATTCATAGCTTTAACTGTCACTTTAAAATAGACCTATTTACTAACTTAAACCTCGCTGTTTATAAGGCCCACTATCACTTGGGTCTAGGCAAAATAATTTAAGAACCATATGCCTACTGTAAACGCTTTGAACAGACAGTAGGCCTACAGGGTGGCGCAAAAAACCCGGACTAGTCATATTTAGGTTTACAGTTAATATAGTCCGGTTTTTGCGCCACCCTGTACATCAACTGTGTGCCTATACATTTTCGCAATGATATTCTACATCAATTGTCAAAAATGAAACGAATCTGTTGTACTGTAGATCTACGCTTAAAGTGCGATGCTTTAATTTCAGCGCCTAAGTTAATGACATTCTCGTTAGTCGTTACCTTGCCAATATTGAGAAGGTTTTCCTTCCATCTGCCGGGGCTTAAGCGCTCAGCCTTTGTGAGGAAAAACACATTTACAGTAACCAGATTAAACGCTATAGACAACATCTGCTGTTAGTACGTAACGGTAGGCCTACGCTACATCCAGGCCCTCCGAGAGACATTCCGGCGGGCCCCTGCGCAGAATAAAATTTCTTGAGGACCTTTTTCACATCTTAGAATCTTAACATTAGCCGATGACCTTTTTTATGCTTGTCAACCTTTTCACGCCCGGGCCTCCTTTTCCTCGCCGGGCCCCCTCTATTTTATTGTTATTATTCGTATTATTATTTTACTTATTCATCATCGTCCCGGACCCCCCAGACCGCCGGGCCCCTGTGCAGCAGTGCTTATTCTAGCCACCTTGACATTGGGGGGAGTTTGAAATGTTTGGGGGCAAGATTTGTCTCTCCACGCCAGAGACGTCATTTCACTGTTTTTCAGGGGGGGGCAAAACACTTTTGACCTGACAAGTTACAAGTTTGCGAAAAAATTGACGACCTTTTTTTTTTTTTTTGCTCGTCAGCCGTTTATAACGGTTAGTTACTTTTCAGACTAGACTACTCCACATCATATCAGGGTCCTTTAGGACATGTAAAAAACTAAATACTAAATAACACAAGAAAAAAATTTTTTTCCTCAAAATCAGGGGGCAAATGCCCCTTGACGTCCCTGCTCCACGCTTTTGGGGGAAATTTCCATCCCCAAGCCAACATATACAATTTTGGGGGAATTTTAAAACTTTGGGGGGAATTTCCCCCACCCACAAAAAAACAGGCCTAGAATAAACACTGCCTGTGCAGTTGCTCCTGCCCCCTCTCGGATGGCCTGGTTACATCCATGGTATTAAGAGATCCTTGGTTACATCAATGGGGTTGGTAGGGCCCAGGCGTAGCCACGAGGGCCCCATCCCACTAGACCTATTTGGTCCTGGATCGGTCGTGATATTTGACCATAATCGGCGAGGAGTTGGGGGGTATGAGATCGAGAGGAACGCACCAGACTTTTAAGCCCTTGAGATAGGCCCGTACGAAGTGGAGGTGCATAGGGTGCAGCTGCACCCCCTGGAAAAAGTCAGAGGTGCAGCGCACCCCGGCCATGGAGGCCCGTTGGAAGCTGCACCCCCTAAAAATTAGAGAGTAAATTCCGTGCGTGAAGACCTTTTTGGCTTGTCAGGAGTTTAAGAGAGGAAATTCCGTGCGCGAAGACCTTTTTTTGCTTGTCAGGAAGTGTGATGACCTTTTTTTGCTCGTGAGGTTTTTAAGATGATAATATGGAAATTTTAAAAGAAAATTTGCACCCCCCTGCTGAAAATTCGTTCCGACGTGCCTGCCTTGAGACGACGAGCTTTTTGCTCGTCAAGAATTTTGGATCGAAACTGTCTCCGTGCATGCCCCCTATTGTTGAATCCTGGCTACGCCACTGGGTCGGGATGTAGGCATAAATGTAGATCTCCCAAAAACATAGGATTTGGATGCAATTCTATAGCTGGTTCTGATTTTGTAAAACGAGGGGCCTGCTAATAAACTGACTTGGGTTCTCCCACACTAGCTGGGTGGATAGACGCCACTACGCGCAATTATTATAAAAATAGGTCATAGACCTACTCATCAAACGAACGCAGAGGGGTAGACTAAAATCTCAAGGACTCCCAAAGTGAAGGGTAGATATTGGTTGCTGACCTTACTGCAAAATAGTCTTAACGTCTTTTAGTATTTCGTCAAATTATGCAAGCTAACCTAGAAATCCTACACCGGCCACATCATAAGAGGTTCGACCGGAGACCTACCATTAACAATTAATGGAAGGCAGAATAGAAGGAACGGGGAAGAGGCAGAGATGTCCATGGGTCCATTTTTAGAACCCAATCCAACCCATCAAATCTCCAACCAACCCAACATATGCCGATAATAGGTTTACTTGACCCGACCCAACCCACTGTAATACATTAGTCATTACGGTTTCTTAAGTTTTCTAACCCAGCCCACCATTAATATGGAAAAGTCTGACCCAACCCAACCCAACCCAACCCATGGGTTAACCCAACCCATGGACATCTCTGGGAAGAGGACGACCGAGAAGAAGCTGGATGGACCACGTCTTTGAATGGACAAACACAAGGAAGTTGAAAGAACTATGGAGAAAGGAGCGGCAGAAGATAGAGAGAAATGAAGGATAATGATTGTCAACCACCTGATAAAGGAAGACACATAAAGAAAAAGAAATGAAAAAGATCGGACCGATATACAGTCAAAACAATGCCTTAGCGAGTCTTGCATCTCATCAGTAGCGGTTCCACGTGGAGGATGAGTGGGGTTGCAGCCCCCAACGGACTTCCGAGCTTACTTTTTTGCTTGTGAAACCTATTTTTGGGTAAAAGTCTAGTAAAACTAAAGTTCTGCGAATGACCTTTTTTGCTTGTCAACCTATTTTTCGGTAAAAGTATAGTCAAATTAGGGATACAAATCTTTTTCAGCCTTTTCCGGCAAAGTTTATAGATTTTTCCCTCCCAACCCCCAACCCTCCACCACCCCTAACTTTCTATGAATTCATTTCATCACCCGCCAAGAAATACTGGAACCGCCACTGCATCTCATGAAGCACTTTGGTGAAAAATTGTGCTTTGTTTTTACCCGACGTCAAGTGCAGAAAGATAGCTTTGATTTCTCTACAGTACACCATTCCTCTCTCTCTCTCTCTCTCTCTCTCTCTCTCTCTCTCTCTCCTCACATCCAAAGCGGGTCCCAAGAAAAAGGGACCATCAAGGAGGTCCCTCTGTCTTGTGACCAAACTCTTTTCGTTCAAATAAGGGACCGTTTGCTCTTCCACTTACGTCTAGAAAATGTTCTAGAGCTTCGTCAATCGTTGCCGTTGGAGGCGTTGCCAAGAGAACGGCGGCCACCTGACGCTGTGCCCATGGTAACGTCGCCACCTGTTCATCAAAAGTATAGAGACGGAAAATCGAAATGACTTATTGAATTTGACAATGGGGAATTGAGATTTAAATCAAGGAGCGACCATCGACTGGTGTCAAGAACATTACCAAAATGACGGTATGATGACGGTTCAATGACGATGCTGATGATGACGACGACGACGACGACGATGATGATGATGACGACGACGCAGCAAATGGCAAGCAACAGCGCCTGCGTAGAAAACGACTATTGAATTTCACGACTGACGTTGCCTTTGCGATTTGTCATTTTGCCATTTTTATCAACTGGTATTTAGAATTCATTTTCAGCTCGTTCGAGCTATCGTGAATTTGGAGGCGCTGGGTTGAAGAAACAGTCTAATTTACATGTGTGTCCCAGGTTACTCCGAAAGACAAATTGAATAATATGACTTAGATACTCTTGGTCATAAGCCCACAGTAGACTTGATTCTGTCCTCGCTGATATTACGATATCAGCCGGGGGCGCTTCCACGTTGGGGATGCATCCCCCACCTGCCCACCAAACAAGCGTTTTCAATGGAAGATGATCGTCCAAACGGATTAGCCTTGATGTATATCCACAAAGATATGAACATATCTATGGACAATGTAATCGACAAATTTGCTTCTAGGGATAGAAAAACTCGATTTTGCACTATGACTTTGTACAACCAGACTAAAATGGCTTTTATACATTGTCAGTTCTGAGCATTAGGCCTACATTTTAATGATTTTATAAATCATACATCTCTCGCCACCAACTGACTAGAAATTCATTGCATCCCCCACCCCAGAGTCCTTTGAACCGCCATTTGATATCAGAGCTAGTATACAGCAGGGGCGTAGCGACGGGGGTATATCGATATAAAAAAATCACCCAAAAAAATCAGGCTACCTTAAAGTTTTTAATGTTTTTAAAGATTTTCAACGTTTTTAAAAGATTTATACCCCACCGCCAATCGCATTATACCCCTCAATCAAATTCCTGGCTACGCCCCTGGTATACAGTAAAGGAGACTACAATGTAACTTCAGTCTTCGTCGCTTACCTCGTAACACCAGCGACCCATCAGATGGTGTGCCTCAGCGTCGGTCGGATTCAGTTCGATCGATCTTTCTATGTGTTTCTAAAGAAGGTTTGGCCCGATGTTCATTGAAACACCATTAAAAATTGTCAAAACCTGGTTAACGAGCATCAGTTGACTGTGCAGTGGTGCTATGCGTTATAGGCAATGCGCTTGCCATCTTATACCTCACCAAACTGTTTGCTCCACTTTTCTTAATTAAATGCCTCTTAACGCCGTTCTTGAAAATCCGATCCCATGTAGCTACGGCTACAATTGTTGGATTCCTTCTTGCTCAGTTGGCAGAGCGTCTGCCCTGTCCGCTGTCGATCTGGGTTCGACTCCAGGACACTCACACGCCCAACGACGCACCGCACAGCGAAAATTAATATGGTCTGCACGGAATTTTAGACTTACCTAATCTGCATACAATGAAAATGGCAACGGATTTTCGATCACATGATTTTCGACGAAGTGATCGGCCACCATTTCATCGTATACAGATTGTAGGCGTAACCTAACTCTAACCTGACCTAACCCTAACCACACAATCTAATAATGGCTTTTCTTGCACGCTCTATAAGACTTCGTGATGTTTCGTGTAAGCTCATGTCTTCAAAAGATGTTTATTCATTGGTTCGAAGCACCGTTTTTTGCAAACTTAGAATTGGGGCGCTTTGCTGGCCCGACGTTTAACTTGCTGTGACGTCCTAAATCAGGGATGGGTAAAGTGCGGCCCCGCCGGCCCGCGGGCCGAATGCGGCCCTCGAAGCCCTTTTGTGCGGTCCCCGACATCGAGAAATATTGCATTAATGTGCGGCCCTTTAAAGCATATGAAACATTTGAAACATTTGACAACGCCTCACTGGAAAATTCGGCATTCAAATTGGATTTACACTTTGGCACTTGATCGTTAACTAGAAATAATGCGTTTGATATTACTAAGTTTTCTTCGACTTGACAGTCTTGGCTTATTAATAATTTACTTATACTGAACAGTATACTGTATAATACGTTATGTAAAAGTCGTTTTGGAGACTACTTACAAATTTAATTCTAAATGCCGAAAAAAATCGTGCGGCCCTCGGCTTTCGTCACAGACACTTGCGGCCCTCGGATAAAAATCTGTGCCCATGATCACTGTCCTAAATGAAGACAGATCGTGCTGTGAGCGATGATCTTGACTGACCTTAAACTGGTAGCCGTTTTCAATTTTCGCCCTGCTTCCTTCGAACCTTCCTATTGCTCCGAGTGTAACGGCCCACCTGGAAGCAATCGCCACAACCAATAGCTGAATTTTTAAATTTTTATGTATTCGCAGAAACTTGCATATAGCCTAATAGACGACGTCAGGCCTGTTGGATGAAATCGACCAAAATTAAGACGTCTTCGTCGCTTATATATTTGTAGCCTAAGTAGCCGAATCTAAAAATCTTTGTGATTGTGAGTTAGAACGTTGGCATAAATGTAGAAGAAAAAGTGCGGGGGTAACCCATAAGCCTTCTGCTCTTTCCTATGGTAGCCTCTCAAAAAAAGTGTGGGTTAACTCGAACCAAGAGGCACAATGCAAATTTACGTTCATGCGCCAGAACGCCAGAGAGAGAGAGAGAGAGAGAGAGAGAGCGCTTGCCATTTGTGGGCTTCTGAATTGTGTTTTTCGACTTGTAGTGATCTTGCTGCCAGTTCTTTAGCTCTGTATACGAGGTTCTTCTTCGTATTGTCGTTGTCCTCCAGTTGTGAAACTAAAAACGTCGCCTTCGCAAAGCGCCACAGGAAATTCGCGTTCGTCATTGTCTGAACCACACACAAAAGTTTAAAATAATGGCAGTATGCGTGCTAGCGGATCGTCTAATAGCACTAGTGCTATACGGATGACGCATACTTACACTCAGACCAGTATGCTACTACAGTTACTTCTATGTAGGAGGTTTAATAAAGAATCAGCAAATCAGTTCGTGAATGATTGTTGCTGCTGCTGCTGCTGATGATGATGATCATGGGCGTAGCGACGGGGGTATATCGGTATAAATCCCCCACCCCAAAAAAATCAGGTTACCTTAAAATTTTTAATGTGTTTTTCTAAGGTTTTCAACGTTTTTTAAAGATTTGTACCCCCCTCCCAATCGCATTACCCCCTCCAAAAAAATCAAGTTCCTCGCTACGCCTCTGGTGGTGGTGGTGGTGGTGGTGGTGGTGATGATGATGGTGGTGGTGGTGGTGGTGACATACTATATCTAGCCCATACATATAATCATATACATATGTATGTATAATGTATAATGGTAATTGAAAATGTGTAGGGCATACCTGATGATCTCTGGCCTTGGAAGAGAGAATCTTGTATGCGTTGTATCTGTCTGAATCGCTTCCCTCCATCAGACGATCCAGGTGGAGAAACGTCTGACTCAGATCCTGTTCTCTGGCGGAAAAGAGGAGCCGCGGAGTGGCGGTCGTGTCCGCCATTTCCTCTCGGTCTTCGAGTCCGAACGACTGAAATCCGTCCTCTCTGAATTATTTTAAAAGCACCGGAGGAAATCGAAGCGGAAAGAGTGAAATAATAGATAGGAGTACAGTTTCTTTTTTTCATTTGTGGCTAAATTTACAATCCGTTCTCAATTATTTTAAGCAGAAAATGACGAATCAATCGACGCATTCGGCCTTTGATGAGACTTAGATTTGTACGTGAAACACCCTGCACTCTGATGATCGGACTCACCGATCGGCTTAGGGGCTGTCCATTAATTATATCAACAATTTTGGGCAATTTTTACCCCTCCTCTCTTGCCAACAACTGTCAAATTTCAGTGACCCCTATTATTATGTCAAAAACTTTTGACCTCTACCCGCTAAGATCAGTGACGGGTCCCCCTAAAAGTTTAGAAGGTTATTATATTTTGAGCGGTGATGACCTTTTCCCCTTTCTTGCTCATCAAGTGTCAAAATGATCACCTTTTTTGCTTGTCAGGCTTTCTTCGTTGTAATAAATAGTATTCCATGAAATTTCATCTTTTTGATTATTTGTGAAAAGTGAAATTGTTGACGTCAACTTCTCTTAATCCCTCCCCCGTCAACAACTGTCAAACTTTTCAGACCCCCTCCCCTATTCTGTTAACGTAATTAATGGACAGCCGGCCCCTTACCTGCCACACTCTGCAAACAGTTCCTCTTCGTCCGAACTGTGCATCGAGCAGCAGTCGCGCAGTTCACCCGTCAAATCGCGTCCGCCTTGTGCGACCGCCGCCGCCGCCGCCGAATGCTCCTCGAGATGGCCGTGAAACTGGTCTTTGAGCTTCTTGATCTCTTGGCTGAGAAATTCCACGCCGTCCCTCAGATTGTCCATCCTCCATTTTAGAGCCAGAACGGTCACGCCCGTTCCCATGACGACGCCGAAACCAAAAATGGCCGCCTTGACGCCGACGCTCTGCAGAACGTCGTCATTGGACGACGGCGAAGACATGGCGGATCTCCCTCCCCCCTCAGAGAAACAGACAGCGGCCTCCGTCCGTTCTGCGGTCACAAAAACAAAGAAACTGAAGCCATAACATTTCGACACTCGACAGCTAGCACGGGGTTCATGACGGAAATCACCCGATGTATAGAAAAACACATTTATATCAGAAAAACACAAAGTTCAGCCTCATTTGCTCATCAATCGCGCTTTATTGGACATTTGTCCTCGTTTGACAGCTTGCATATTTGTACCTGATAGTGGTGTTACCAGGATTTCAGAATTGGAGGTACCGTCGTTTATATGGCGGGCCGACTTGATCTGATCCGACTGGGAAGTTAGGAGCGGTGTCATGAACTCCGCCCCAACCGAAGAATTAGATTATTTGGCTACTAGACTACTAGAGTCAAATTTTTAGCTCTGGCGCAACATTACAGACAGGGGCGTAGCGACGGGGGGTATATCGGTATATTTACCCCACAAAATCAGACTGCCTTAACGTTTTTAATGTGTTTTAAGATTTTCAACGTTTTTAAAGATTTATACCTCGCCAAATCACATTATATCCCTCCAAATCAAAATCCTGGCTACGCCCCTGAATACAGACAGCATGATCACTTATCGGCAATCGCCATTGTCCTCTCCACAAAAGGTTTCTCGTCGGTTTTTATACGAATCTCACAATGTAGTCTAGGTCCGAATGAAGAGGCCGCCCCTTGTTCCACAGTGGCAACGCTAGGCCTAATTGTATCATCTGAAAGCATCGGTTTGACCATTTAAGCTTATATCGAATTGAACTTCTACAAAATTCCAATAGAAAGGCCTCCTTAAGCACAATTTAAATAATAACCCCAGGAAACGCGTTCTACAAGTTTGTAAGCTTATGTCCAGTAAGTAGGTCCTAACTGCTTACAGGTTTACGTACACAAAAGATGAAAGCTGTCAGGCCATAGACCAGCTGAAAGCTTGATCTTGACCGATAAGAGCTGTTTGTCCCTCGTGTGAAGTCGTTTTCCAGCCGAGTTTCTCTTTGTCCTCGAACAAATCTAGATGAATTCAAAATTCGTTTGATCCTACTTTAGGCCACAGCAATTGCAGAGTTTGCAGCAATCTTTAACGTTCGATAGACGCTGGCATCTTTTGCACTATTATGATTGTTAATAGTAGACTATTTTGACTCGATATACATACTGTAGACGATGATATTATTATGACGTGTTTTTGTGTGTGTTGTGTGAGTCGAAAGGATATGTTAAAAATAAATTCTGCGTCATAAAGTAATTTACCGTAGATTTCTGCACAAGGTTTCATGCATCAGATCAGAGTCTTTCAAACTGTGGTCGGCGGACCGAATGGGGTCCGCGGATCAGTGACGTAGCCAAGGGAGGTTTCAGGGCTGAACATCCCTTGGTTGTCCGACCAAAATTTTTTTATTGCGGATTATTTTTATTCTGTGGGTGGAGGGGCGCCAAAATCGGGGTTAAGGCAGTAAAAAAAAAAAAAAGTAGCAAAGAAAAAATATCAATATAGCTGTAAAAAAAAGTAAAGTCCTTCCCGAGCACTTAAGGCTAACCTCAAGGCTCATAGGGCGGCGCTGATCTCCGTTACCAAGGCCCTCAGCCAGGCGACTGGTGCAAGGTTAGATGATACGGGGCCAGTGTTCTCATGCAACGCGCCTGTTTACTTCGCGGATTAATCCGCTACTCATTTGCTATCGCCATCTGGCGAAAGAAGGCTGAGTCGACCTTAGGGCTCCCGCGGGAGTTGAACCCGCGACCTACTGCTCCATTGTCCAACGCTGTACGAGCTCATTTACCTAACCTATAGAACTCACTTAATCAAGCAAAATAATAGTAGCTGACTACCTTTTTGCAGTGTCAGGATTTTTCGAAGTTGAGGATTATAATCTTGCTTGGCTTGCCAGGATTTTTTTTCGAAGTTGGGAATCATGGGAATCATAACTTCTTTCGGGAAATCCTGGTTACGCCACTGCTGTGGATGATATGGCGGGGGTCCCGATTGCGTCACGAAATATTCAGTGACACTTCATTCGTAGGCATCTGGGGTAAATCTTCTCGAAGTATATTTTCACAAATTCACCAACTGCAGAAGGTTTCGTAAACGCTCGTAACCTGTATGAACGTGGATCTTGAATTGTCGATTTTCTGCGCTTCTGTTAGTTTAGTAATGACGACCAATTAACAGTTTCTAAATTTATTCGCAATTTTTACACACGAAACCCTCACACTTGTCTGTTACGGAAATCCGTAAGTGAGTTTAGTTTGCATTATTAAACAGTGTACGGTCACTTATATAATGAGCTATTGTAGAGGTCACAGAGTTATCTGATTTTTCTATCCACAGTTAGGAACTTAGGGTAGTTATCTTGTACGCATTCCAAAGGAGTTTTTATTAACAGCGTATAACCATAGACTCAGTTTCCTTCGAGTTTGAAAACTATCATTTCGACTATCGCATCAGTTTCAGAAACTGAAATCGAAACGAATTCTTGCTGCGTTTTGCTTATTCTACGAACTCGTTTAGAGCGTTCGCTATTAAATAGTGTTAGGCCTATCTAAAAAAGCTGTTTCATAGTTCACATCGTTTCGGGTCAGGCCCGTCGAGAGATAAATTCTGGGCCCCTGGTGAGAGCAGTAACGGACCCCTACATTTTAACAAAGAAAGTTTGTGGAACGTTTATAAAGTTCATTATTTAAAAATTCGGCGATTTTCCCAATTTTTCGAAAAAGAGACAAAACAAGTGTGAAAAGTGGTGATGGCCCTTTTTGCTGGTCAGACTTTTCAAGACGTTAATGGACGCGCAATGCCTGCCTTCTGCCTTTAGCGGGCCCCCACCCACAGCGCTCAAAATGATAAATAAGGCTTAATAGTGCGTGTGATAACTTTGTTGCGGACCCGCCTGGGCCCCTAAAGATCGAAGAAACCCTGGGCATTTGCCCTCAGCCCCCCATATCGCTCGAATTGAGGGCAAGAGGCAACGAGTCGACGAACCTTTTTTGTTTCTCGAATTTTTGTCCCGATCTTCATGCTGATGAGAGAATTTGAGCCAAAGAATGTATCGGCTAAACAATGTGATACACCAGAAGTATTC
The DNA here is from genome assembly GCA_018105865.1 of Metaphire vulgaris. NCBI lineage: Eukaryota > Metazoa > Annelida > Clitellata > Crassiclitellata > Megascolecidae > Metaphire > Metaphire vulgaris. The sequence goes on along the minus strand of CM030839.1, from coordinate 8,122,999 downwards.
AATTGGAGACCCGCGGGCCGGACCCGGCCCGCCAAAGGGTGCGAAATGGCTCGCACAGACACCGAAAAGATTAATAACTGCTTTCTAATATTGAAAATATATGTTATCGTCTTCTTTTCAACTTACCTGCTATTCTATTACTTACGATAAATGTCAACTACCGATTTCAAAAACCTCTGGCCTTCGAGCACAAGTCATACAAATCGTGGCCCTTCTTAAAAAGGGTAATAAATGGCTCGGAACACATTCTCAAGATTTTCTCTTTCTAATATTGCAAAATATAGTCTCCAAGTCAATCATATTGAAAACCCCGGGATAGGTTCGTTCTATTGGCGCAAACTTGGATGAAAAACTGGAGGAATCAACCAGTGGCATCCAAATCGCAGCCCTTCTTGAAATTATTGAGTGCCTGGCCCCCAGTGGCCCTCCCAGTTGGGACCCTTATACTTAATGCTACATACATTAAACAACAAATGGTTGGCCCCAATGATTATTGAAAACCCGGAATAACGGCCCCCTATTGGCAAATCCTAGAGCCGCCACTGGAATCAACATACCTCCCTATCCCTATGGCACCCTTTCAAAAAGTGGAGGTTCGAGCCTAGAGGCCTAATAGAAATGTGCGCCTATGATTCGTTCCTTAGTTTGTTCGATGTGAAACAGGTCATTCAGTTTTTGTCTCGGCAAGAATTTCAAGTCGTTCTTCATGACTACTTTGAGATTCATTCAGTTGCACAAGATTTCTGTTCATATAAGGAATTTATGCCCACTCATGCAGTAGGCCTACCCGGTGTTTTTATACTGCGTGAGATATTAATGTCGTGTCGTCGGGAAATGTTTTTATGCATTCGACTTTTCATTACCGTGAGTTCATATTGTTCCAATCGCGTCAAAGTAATTGCCCGTCGGGAAATCGTTAGAGAATTGCAGATTTGCTACTGAATTTGTGATTTGGTGCTACAATGTGAATGTCCAACTCTAATACAATACGTCGCTTTATGTATTTCAATGGTTCTATTGCTTATTGCTTCAAACCAAATATGACTCATAGATAATTAATCATACGGGCACTGTAATGAAGACCTCAGACGAAGCATCTCTCTCGCCTCTTCAGCCACGTTCTCCCTCAACATCTGAAGGGACCAACGTATGTCTCTCCGGCTCAAGATTCGTCTGTATACAAGGTCCTCATGATGTCAGTGCTCCTTTATGCCGCGGAAACACGGACGCTGTTTTCCCGTTGACCTTCGCAAGATGGAGGCATTCCAGACGAAGTGTCTTTACTCCATCATGGAAATTCGATGCTATGACTTTATCACCAACCAAGAAGTCCTTACCCGAGCTGCAATACAGTGGATCCCACTTAATCGCATACCGCTTAATTGCATAACCCGCATAATCGCATAACAACATAAAAATCCGAACCAGTGTTTTGTGTATCAGACGTCCCGGCTATTTGCATAGCCCAGTTAATCGCATAAGCAAGGCTTGCACGGCACCAATGCAATTAGGCGGGTTTCACTGTACCTCCACTCGCCGAGCTATTCACCGAACGCCGACTGGTCTTGTTCTCGGCCACATCGTCCGCCTCGACGAGGATGTCCCGGCCAGGGTTATTTCTAGGATTATGAATTTGGGGGTGTCGGGAAAATCTGGGGGGCGTGGTTAATTTCTAGGATTGTAGGATTGTGAGTTTGGGGGTGTCGGGAAAATCCGGGGGTGTCGGAGTTTGGAAGTCTCTGCCGAAAAAGTCTGACAAGCAAAAAAAACGTTATCCACTCTCAAAAAACCCTGACGAGCAAAAAAAGGTCATCTGAGGATAAAAGTTGGGAGTGTCCTCCATTTAGGGGTGTCCAAGCCTAATTAATATGCATTTTGTATACATACCTTTGTCACATTACCTTTTTGGGGGCAGCGGGGTGTCGACCTCGAATTGGAGGAGGGGTGTTGGGGGTGTTAGGTTAGGGGGTGTACAAATATCCCTGGCCCCGTCTCATCGGATCCTTCTCTCCCATACCGACGCGTCGCCTGGTCATCGTCCCGATCCTTCCTGGAGACGCTCTCGTGGTCACCCAAGGATCCGATGGATCGATAAAAACTCCGCCGGGACATTAGCAACGCCCCTCCTACCACGCTGTGGCGTCATGCCATCCTTCGTGGCCACGGTTCTGAGGCAACGTAACGACTCTCCTCTGGCTACGCGAGAAGCTGATGAGAGTTAGTCACCTGAAGATTTTCTAATTGCCAAATTCACCGCGGAGTTGCTCATCGAAAATAGATTTCCTTGCTTGTTCAGTAAATAACAGGCTAAATAAATAAATAAATAAATAAATATGTGTGTGAAATTTATTTAACATCGGCTATGCAGATTTAAATAATTTAAAACATTTAACGTCATGCACAGACAGACAGAAACAATAAGTCATTAAGAAAGAGAAGCATTTCCAAATTCTTCGCCCATCTCTTGAAACGGCAGTCGAGAGCTTTCCGCGATCCGAAAGTTGAGCAAAAAGTCAGACTATAATACACCAAGAGACTCGGGTTACCATTGATACAGCAATCGTCATAACAATAGACAAAACTTCGACTTCTTCGATTTGCCGCTCTGCGCCTGATCGGCACCCTGCTGCTGCTGCTGCTGCACTCCGGAGGCAGTTGTTCCAGCTGTCCCGTGGTCCCCCCCCTGAGGGTTGTCAGATGATCTTTGCGAACTATAAGGGCCCAGCTGTCCAACGAAGTCAGTGAACCTGCCTCCATCCGTGACGATTCCAACGTTTGGATCCGGGAAGTCTTGTCTTATGGTTTGCATGACGTCGTCGTCTTTTTAGCCATAACGACTAAAAACAGAAAAAGACAGCTGCGGCAAACGGCGCATTTCAATCAGAGATGTCCGTGGGTTGGGTTAACCCATGGATTGGGTTGGGTTAGATTGGGTTGGGTCAGACCAGTGTTTATTCTAGGCCTTCTCTGAGGGGGATTCCCCCAGTCAAAAAATTCCTCCTCCTCCCAAATTTTGTATATGTTGAATGGGGAGATGGACATTTTCCCCAAAAGTGTGGAGATGGGGGCTTTTAATTTTTGGAGAGGGGAAATGTAAGTATGACAACATTTTCGCTTGTCAGGGCATTTAAGAAGGGTAAACGGTTAAAAAATATTATAATAATAGGGAGGTTGGAAGGATGAACTTGTTTTGCTTGTCACCACATTTTAAAGGGAAGATAAACTTTTTTTGCTCGTCAAGATTTTTGGAGACTCGGACCTTGCCCCCAAACATTTCAAAATCCCCCCAATGTCGAGGTGGCTAGAATAAACACTGGGTCAGACTTTTCCAATTTAATGGTTGGTTGGGTTGGGTTGGGCCAGAAAATAAGTCATGGTTCAAGAAATTGCAATGTACTGCGGTGAATTGGATTGGTTTGGGTCATGTAACCCTATTACCGGCATGGGTTGAGTTGGGTTGGAGATTTGATGAGTTGGGTTGGAGATTTGATGGGTTGGGTTGGATTGGATTCTAAAAAATGACCCACGGACATCTCTGATTTTAATAATCTCTCCTCACAAGTTTACCCGAATAAAGACTTAAAGATGGCCATAACACAGCACAATAGGACTTACTGAACTAAGTCCTTATTTATAGTTGACATATATTATAACACACATTGAAAAAATAGCAGAGCAATTTGCAGGCGTATGTTTTGACTAGACAACACTCGTCAATAACTGGGGCGCTTTTAAAAATGTGCTAAATTTTCCACAGTAAACCCTTCACACGCTCTCTCACTCGTTCCAACCATTCACCCACCCACCCAGCGTTTCATGCGCTCTCCCCCGCCCGTCAGGGAGATTTATGGCCCTGTTAGGGATGTTGTGTTTAGACAGTGTCATCGCACTGCACACTGAAATGCTTGCATTAGCCTTAGCATTATCGCTATTAACTTAATTACTCATAAATCATTGCAAATTTGTGGGAATTCTAAGAATTTGTGGAAAATTTTACCCTATCCGGCCTGTATGCAACACTGCACCCGCCTGTTCCCATTTAGCTCTCGCTCTCAAAATATACAGCAACAGCCCTTCGTGGCCATTGCTTTAACCCCTTAACTGGGGACCCCGGATATATCCGTTCATTTTACATTGAGTTACAGTTAAATACCCAGTTAAGGGGTTAAACGCATCCCACTCGGTTTATGCCAAACGTACCCTAGAAGTCAATAACAGATCTTCCATATTATTAACCTATTAAACTGATCATCCTGCATTTCATCTCTTCCTAACCGTAGGCCTGCTACCTGTAAATCAAAGATGTCTCTGCAGTGAAAAAGTCAGAAAGAAACGAGAAAATTGAAAATCACAGAATTACAGAACGACCATACATCAATTCAGCAAATATTGAAAATGCCCATCGATGCCTGCGTTGAACGATAACTATTTACAGTTAAATGCCGTAAATTTCGTAAAACAAGGACTTCGCGGGATCGGTAAAAGAATCCTCGTTAACCGGAAGCATGTGCGTCCAACAGAGTCCAGACTCATGCTGAGTCTCGACCGATCCATAAAAACGATTCCGTACTGCCTGAGTTTGTGAGAAGACCAGGCTGGTGTCTGACAGTCAGACCAGTTGGGGAGGGGGCGAATCAGACCAGTGGGAGGGGAAAGAATTTTAATTGTTTCATTATGCTCTAAATAAGTTAATTACGACATGGAACCCCCCCCGTTCGGCTACACCAGCGGATAATTGGGGCGGAGGGGAGTCAGTAAGAAGCAAGGGTAAGGTATTTCCCTTTTTCCTACAAATACCACCCTGCAGAAAATCACAAAAGTTCCTTACCGCTTTATGAATTCCTTGCCGAAGACAAACTGCGAACTCTGCAAGAAATTATAAATATTCCACGACCTGAAACCCTTTAATCAGAATCGGTCAAAATTATTTCGACATGACGTCATAATTCAAATGCTTTATATTTTCTACTGAGAAACCAAATAAATATTTATTTATTTATAAAATCACTACGGTGACGTCACACAGGCCTAATTTCTAAAAGATTTTTATAGCGCCATCAAAGCCGGATTCAAATCTTGCTGTCTAAGCTCTCGCTTTCAGAAATGCACCAAAATGCGCTTTCGTCATTAGATGACCTTAGATGCAAAAGCATATCCACCCATTTACATTTGCTATAGCAGTCAACTGACTTCACCAGCAAATGCTAGTGCTAATAGCCTAATACCGCGCGAGTTACATTTTCTTCAAAATTACTGCATAGGCTTATAGCATGGTTAAGCAAGACATAGTTTAGTCTCACTGTAGGCATCGGGCACCATGGAAAAAACACCTAGATTGAACGCTCGTGAATAAGCTGGTGAACTGCGCCAAGCTTTCGGGCAGCGCTATAGAAATGTTGTGTTTACTTACTTACTTACTTACTTACTTCTATAGCGCTACTTTAGGCAATGTTCTTGGCGTCGGTTGATGAACGATGGTCGCTCTTTGATTTGAATCGTAATCCTCGATTGTCAAATCCAATAAATCGTGGTTGAAAGGCTAAGGCGATTACCTGGATCTGTTTCATCGGATGAGTCTTATAAAGAAGACTAAATTCAGACAGGAAATCTCAGACTAATAACTTCTTTGTAATTCTACAGAAAAGATTTCTCCTTAGACGGCTTCAGTGAACAAATGGTGATTGCAGAAAGTCGTTATCGATCGCCTAAATTCGTTTTGGGACGTAGAGGTGAACCGCCTGAGAAGTGAATTCTGAAAGCGATTCCCACCGCCGCCGCCGCCAGGCAACTGCGCCGAATTAGTCTGCGATCCACGTGCCTGTTACGACACCCTTAGGCGACCGATGTGATTTCTAAGGTCTTCGGGTGCCCGAACTTTTCCATGCGCTCGTGTAGGGATACCCCGATGGCATGCGCGATCATCTCACAGAAGAGGTTATGAGCGTTAGGTGAGTCAGAGCGTCTTATGAAACTTCGAATTCTATTTAAAAGACGATGCTATTGGAAATAAGGCCCAATGTCCTGAAAAAAGCGATTCCACGCGGACAAAGACAACGGTTGATAGATACATCGATTCCAAAATGATCTCTCCTTACTTCAACTGCTAGACGAGAAATGAATTCAATCGGACTCTCTCTCTCTCTCTCTCTCTCTCTCTCTCTCTCTCTCTCTCTCTCTCTCCTGTCAGTTGTAACGACCTCCATTGCACCCTTGCATTGGTGTGCTTCCGAATAAAGTCAGTGATCTGGCGAAAACGTCCCGTAAAACGAATATGCGTCTAGAAACAAGAACGAGAATTCAGCAAATAGATAATTTATAATTAGACGAGAACGTACAGACAGCGCCTTTCATAATGCCAGATTCGTTTTACTTGGATTGGTAAAGATGGCTGTTGTGTAAGCAGCGACGCAGGTTGCTTACGGAGTTAATCTCGAGTATTTTACCACTGCTTTCTCTAGACCCACGTTTTACGCCTTCGCTGCTACCAATTTATCCTCGTCTAACGGTCTAAGCGATGAGCGACTGAATCGGCCGGGCAGCACCGCGACCCAATCCCGGGATGGTTACCAATCAGTGTTTATTCTAGCCACCTTCACATTGGGGGGATTTTGAAATGTTTGGGGGGGGGACAAGGTCTGAGTCTCCAAAAATCTTGACAAGCAAAAAAGGTTATCCTCTAATAAAAATGTGATGACAGGTAAAAAGATTATCTTCCTTCCATTAAAATTGCGGTGACAAGCAAAAAAGTCATCCTACCAACCTTCCTAATATTTTTTACCCTTCTCAAATGACCTGGCAAGCAAAAATATTGTCGGCAAGCAAAAATATTGTCGTCCTTACATTTTCCCCTCTCCTAAAAAAAATAAAAGCTCCCGTCGTCACATTTGGGGGGGGATTTCCATCCCAATGCAACATATACAAAATTTTCAGAGGGAATTTTAAAACTTGGGGGAATTTCCCCCAGAGAAGGCCTAGAATAAACACTGGTCACCAATCCAAGTACGAACCAAGTTCAGCGTGCTTAACTGACTTCGGTGTTTCATCTCGTCACCATGACGTAATTTATGATATTTTTGCCACAAACTATTCAAATGGGCCTACTATAGAAATCATAGACTTTAATATGATACGAATACGCTACGTGCAGTCGCTCAATTTCTGTAGCGCAATTACATTTTCCAGCTGACTGATTTTTAACGTCGATGAGGTGGCAATCCCAAGTTGCTGAAGAAATTAGTCTAGAGATGGTAACGAAGTTAAAACTTTTATGACGAAGAATGATGACTTTTTAATAAAGACTAGAAAGATGCTCGCTTCGCTCGCGCTCGCAGTGCAGGATAATACTAATCCATACCTATACCTAATACCCAATCATTGAATTCATGCTGAACAACATTTCAATGATCGCCACCTAGCCAAGCTCTGCGCCACGTAATAATTAGGCCTATGTACGTTAAAATCACGCAACTGTGGCCATTTGTGACGCTGTACACGTATTTTTGTGTACGTTAAAATGTACGTTAAAATTGCGCAACTTCCTCAAGCTACGAACAATTGTTACCAATAGCAACGTCGTCGCACGCCCAGCCCTCTGACGCTGCAATGACTCGACTAAACCGTGTTAAACTACGATTCTACGAACAATTGTTACAAATAGCAACGTCGTCTTCGAACATCGTCCACCAACGCATCGCGACGTAAGGACTAAACGGTCTAAACCGTCTACCAATAGTCAACCAATCAGAACGCTTGAAGGTAACAGACAGACATACAGATAAGGATTTTAATGTGATAGATCTCTGCGATGAGAAAATGGCGTGGGTCATGCCCTTCGAATAAACTACTCTAGGCCTAATCCATGCGTGATGTTAAAGTCTTAGATCCCTCCCTCTCCCCCTCCCCCAAATATCTGCATCTCATTGGGTAAAGATAATATGACAACTTCTCACAACTCTTTCCTGAAATGACGCCTTCCGCCCGGACTGCCATAAATCCCATCGTGACAGAGGAGAGTATAGACAACACTATATATAGCAACACTATATATATAGACCTACCTACGCCTCACAAGACACGAAGGATTCTGAGCCGGGGAAATGAAGAGCCTGATCGACTGTATGAGGAAGACCTGGCAGAAAACGACAAACGACGGGAAGTCATGGATGAAGGCGGATTTGATTCAACTCAGTTGAAAAGAAAGGAAACAAAACATAAGGAATGACTGAATGAGAGGAGGGATAATAAATAAACTGCCTACGTTACGGCCTACGTTAGATTCCTAAATCTGGTGCGTTTAATCACGCACAAGGAATTTTCTTTTTACAAAAATTGGCTTCTGGGTTTAATTAAAGCGTTTTACAGCAGCCAAGCAGGAGCCAATTATAGCACTATGCTACAATTTTTAATTTCTGTTCGATGTTTTGAAATTTTCGTGTGATCTTATAGTATTTTATGTGCTATTAATTCTAAATATGGCAACCATTTTTCTGTATCAAAATCATATTGAACATTCGACTGTTATTGAAGCTAGGCTAAAACTAGTGTCTATACAGACCAAGCAATATGTGCTTGTAACAAAAGAGGTATAACTGATTCTCATTTTGTCCATTATTTAGATGTTTCCAGTAAAGGTTAGTTCTATAAATAGAAACAGAAGAAGAGGGAGTGACGGTGTGACCATGACCTCCCCAGCCACACAGCACCTGCGTCCCACGGCATGGAAGTGACGACGCTGTTCTTCTCCTTCTTCTTCTTCTTCTCCTTCGACTGTCATCCGTTCAGACTGGTTGATAGTCAGTTGATCCGGATCATTGTTTGACGGATGACGATTCGGGGTTAAAGGTCAACGGAGATGACGTCACTCGGCCGTGTTACGGGTTGTATCTCAGTCCTTCCTCCCTCCCAGTCCTTCCCCTTCCCTCGTGTTCCCTTCCACGAAGGCATTAACAGATTCCTACTGTGAAGAAGGAGGAGAAGGAGGAGGAGGGCAAGAACAAGTAGAGCAAGAAGAACAAGAAGAACAAGAACAAGAAGAGCAAGAATAGCAAGAACAAGATTATGATGATGATGAAGAAGAAGAAGAAGAAGATGATGATGATGATGATGAGGAAGAAGAAAAAGAAAAAGAAGACAAGGTTGAAACGCACGCAGCCACGATTGAAACGGAATACGGAATCGTAGCCCAGAAAAGACCGAAGGTTGCGTCGTGGGAAAATAGTTCAGAGACTTCAATTTTCACGGCATCGACTGAATATGAGACGGGTTAGGCCTACCAGTCACCGTTGGAATAGCGCCTATAGCCAGGGCGCGATTTGCGAGGGGGAAGGGGGGAATCTTCCTCCCCAATGCCCAACTGCATCCCCCTACTGCTACATCCCCCACCACTACATCCCCCCACTGCTACAGTTTCCAACAACTGCATCCCCCCAAGCTCGACATATCCCCCCACTGCTCCAGGTCACAAATCGCACCCTGCCTGTAGCCAATGACTTGCTTTCACTCTCCTCTATAAGTCTTGTTGATCTAAAATTCTAAATCATTGACTAAGCGCAACAAACTGAAATTAACTCCAAATTCATCGAATCGTTTTCTATTTTAAAGATTTTTTTGAATCCAAATGAATTAACTTTCGCACTGATAAATGTGTGTGGTTGACACTTTTTCGGTCTTCCTCAGATTTTTCTGGGACCTGATGAGATATTTCAAGCACTTTTAGATGACTTGGGGGGGTCCACTTACACATATTTTGACATATTTTGTGGTCTTTTCGCTACAGGGATTACCCTCTACCATTTTACCAAAGATATCAGAGGTAAATACCTTCATGAACTAACGGAATAATTTTCGCATTCAACGTGTCTAAAACGCGAAAATCTGAGAATCGTCGAATTTCTATGAGTGGTTTTGTTCGATGGTCTATAACTTGTACAAGGCGACACAATCAAAATCACGAAATAAAAGTTTATTGTAGAGTATTGAATGCAGATTCCAACAGGGACGTCATTTGGGGGCAGGGGGGCAAAACCCCTCCTGATTTTTAGGGAAATAAATTTTTCGCCAATGTTTGTGTGTGTTATTTAGTTTTTTATATGCCCTAAAGGAGTGCTTGTGATATCGAGTAATCTGAAGTAACTAACCGTGAAAATGACTCACAAGGGAAAAAAAGGTCGTCAACTTTTTCGCAAACTTGTAACTTGTCAGGCTGAAAGTGTTTTGCCCCCCCCCCCTGAAAAACGGTGAAATGACGTCTCTGGATTCCAATGATACAAATTGAGGCTGGGCCGAGATTTAAGCGGGGGCGGGAGCGGAGGGCGGGGAGCGGAGGGCGGGAGACGGTGGTATCCGTCCTCTTAACAGATTCTGCGAAAAAGTCTAGCAGTACGATGGCTAATGCAGGATAGAAAAGAAGCTTCTTATTCATATTCAACAATCTTAGAAAGTGACAGTCTGGGGTTCTGGATTCAGTAATAGGCAAAGGCGGGCGTCTTAGTATAGAGAAAATGGACATTGGACAGTCAGTTCGACCACGAGTGAAATGAATGGCCTGACGCTATTTTACCGTTAAATGCTCGAATGCGATAAACGAATAGAAGTATTTCCCAAATTTTTGAAGATAAGCGAAAATTGTCGAAAATGTACAACTTCTGTTGCCCGTTGAACGAATATTTGGACTTGGATTTAATCGTTTTCTGCGCTTAATAAGTAGCCTACGACTTTCTCATTTCTGTCTTTTTTCGGACATTTCGGGATGCGGATTGTGTCGCTGAGATTTCAAATGAAACAATAAACATTAAACGATGACAGATTTGTCGACGACCTTCTTGATTGTTAGCGTTGGAATAGAAAGTTATGCAAAACAGAATTACTGGACAGCGCTTCGCAGAAGGTCTAATGTAGCAAAATTCTGCAAATGTTTCCGTTCCAAAAAAAACAGAAGCTAATATTGCACGATGAAATCGGCAGAAAAATCTGTGTTTTCGTCTGTGTAAAGGCAAACTCGACTGTAATTTGTTCCTCGACAACATACCAAAATCATCCGTCGCTGCTCAAAGTCCTGAATATTGGACAAGCAATTGAATAAGTAGCTCACTATTTTCTCTCACGATTTCAATAACACTGCGAATGGTCAGGATTTACACTGTGGCATGTAGATCCGTTATTCTGTCGTTTGCTTTTGCTTTCCTGCTAACGACCGGCTTCAGCAGGTGCGATCGTAAACCAACAGAAAAGCTATTGAAGTCTTCTTTCCATGTGTTTGTGGAATCCGACTGCAACAAAATGCGACTAACAGATGTCAACGCGCAATCGAAAGCTCAGATGCACAAACTCAGGAACAGTTTACCGATTAAATAGCTAATTCTACTGCAGTGTTTATTCTAGGCCTTCGCTGAGGGAATTTCCCCGCCCCAAGTTTTAAATTTCCCTCCAAAAATTTTGAGATTTTTGGCTTGGGAGGGGCAAATTTCCTCCCCCAAACATCTTGACCAGGGGGTTCCGCGATTGATGTTTTTTTGCTTGTCATGATATTTTCATAGGGAAAAATATATGGATGACCGTTTTATTTTTCCTTGTCAAGGTTTTGTTCCCCAAACATTTTTTATTCCCCCCAATGTCTAGGTGGCTAGAATAAACACTGATTCTACTGTACTTCGTTAGAGATTAGGTCAAATCACGCTGTTGTAGTCGTGCAGCAGCTCACTTGCACTGCACTGATCTTGAGTGATTAAATAATAATAATAATAATAATAATAATAATAATAATAATAATAATAATAATAATAATAATAATAATATCATCAAATACTCTAATAAGAGAAAGTTTACTGGCCTAGATGTCTCCACATGTGACTGCCGATCAGTTGTGCTCCTAGCTCGGTAAAATTTTCATGATAAAGTTTTAGGGTTGCTTGAGCATTAAAACGCAGCCAACTATAGGATTCTGCTCATAAAGACACAAACAATGGCTTCGTGCATTATGAGAAGACCTTTGATAGAGTGGATTGGATTAAACAAAGGGGAGCTACTGAGAAGACTTATATATATATATATATATATACTGTATATATATTGAAGAACTGATCACAGAAGCGTATATATATAATAGAATAGATATAATAGATATATATATATATATATATATATAGAATATATATATATATATATATAACAAAAGTGGTGACAGCAGCAGCCCTGTCTTATCCCTCTCCCAATCTTTCCTGGTTCTGTCATATCTCCTTCAATTCTTATTTACACTGATTGTCCCATGTAACGGTTCGTTCCAGATTAGCCTTCCTTCTCATAATCTACTCTAATATATATATATATATATATATATATATATATATATATATATATATTGAAGAACTGATCACAGAAGCGCTAGGAAAACTGGAAGAAGAAATTATGGTAGGGGGATATTAGTACCAGCATTGCGATTTTGCGGATGATCAGGCTATGTTAGCGGAAAAAGAAAGGGCTCTATAAAAAATATCGATAGACTGCATGGCCTCGGTTCCTGAAAAATATGATATGAGGATTAAAACAAAAAAGACGAAAGTGGTGGTCGTCAGTAAAGAACAAGGAAAAGAGGCAAACATCGCAATCTACGGAGAACAGATAGAACAAGTGAAGCAATTCTGCTACCTCGGCAGCCTTATCACAGAAGATGCCAGACGCTATAGCGAAATAAGAAGGAGAATAGCAATGGGAAAGGAGGCATTTTTATCAAAGTAGGGAATTAATGAGTGGTTCTAATCAGTGTTTTATTTTTAATTAGCTAATTAAGATTAATTACCTAATTAATTAGAATATGTGCTAATTCTAATTCTATTAATTTGAAAAACTGTTTAGGTTATTACAATTATAATTAATTAGACTTTTAAGGCTAATTCTAATTAATTAGAAATCATTCTAATTAAATCGAAATATATTTTATAATCTTAATAATCTAACCTTTTGGGAATAAAGTACTTGCTTGCATACTTAGATCGCCATCCTAAAAAGTATTTTATTTTCTGTCAATGTTTCAATGATAATATCAACGACCTGATAATAATATCTGGACAATTCTTTACGAACTTTACAGTCAACCAAACAGACAATAAAACGCACATTTCTGGATTCTGCAAGACATGCTAGAAGAGGATAACTAGCGATTGGAAACCAATAAGGGTGACGTTGAATTTTATTAGTCATGTAAAGCTATGTACTTATAATTTATTTAATTAATTTACTTATAATTTATAATCTTTATTTAATTTATAATCTTAATAATCTAACCTTTTGGGAATAAAGTACTTGCTTGCATACTTAGATCGCCATCCTAAAAAGTATTTTATTTTCTGTCAATGTTTCAATGATAATATCAACGACCTGATAATAATATCTCTTTGTAAATTGTTGGCTGATCATGGCGAATTTTTGGAAGAAATACTTGACAATCTGGACAATTCTTTACGAACTTTACAGTCAACCAAACAGACAATAAAACGCACATTTCTGGATTCTGCAAGACATGCTAGAAGAGGATAACTAGCGATTGGAAACCAATAAGGGTGACGTTGAATTTTATTAGTCATGTAAAGCTATGTACTTCTTGCAAGTACAAAAGTTGTGATGCAGAAAAGACAAAGAAAAGAGTTGCTTGTCATTGCCAAATCCAACAAGGATAAGTTGATTAATATTGCCATCTGACTGTCAGGAATAATGTTTATAACTCAACTGTATTATTTGTCATTTGAAGCTGTAACTGTTTATAACTTGACTGCATTAATTGTCATTTGTCATTTGACAATTCGTAATCATCGTCATTTCTGATCTAATTAAGCTGCTAATTAACTTAATTAGATAAAAATTTACTAATTATAATTAATTAGTTAATTCATGACCTAATTCTAATTCTGATTAATTAGCAAAAGCGCCAATTAAAAACAACACTGGTTCTAATAAAGGGTTAAGGAAGAGAATGATTAAAACACTGATACAGTTCGGAAACTTGGACGATAAGAAAAGACGACATCAGAAGACTGGAGGCGCTTGAGCGGCTTGAAATGCGGATATGGAGACGAATGGAAAGAATCAGTTGGACGCAGCATATGTCCAAGAATTAGGTCCTACCGCCCTAGACATTAAAAAGGATAAAAGATAATGATACAAACAATAAAACAAAGGCAAAATAATTGGATTGGGCACTTCTAAGTCGAGACTCATTATTCAGAACAATACTGGAGGGGCGTATGGGAGGAAGGATAACCAGAGGAAGACCACGTACATCACTGCTGCACTTGGATGCTGACTAAAGACGGATACAAAGGATGAAAGATCCAAGCTCCTGACAGTGAAGGATGGCGCCAATGGGAACCAGGACCCGCTACCGGGCAGAGAACTTGAGTAGATAAAAGACATTCATGGCACCTTTAGTCAATCATTTCCCACTCTGTGGCTCGTAATGAGTCCTAAGACATTTGTTATTGTTGATTGGATTCAGAGCTGACAAAGTATCACACAACAGCATACGTATCCAGCTATGGTTTCCTTCTGTTTCGTCTTTGTCACTTTCTCTCTCGGTCTGTTACTTCCATTTGCCCTCTCTCTCTCCCTCTCTCTCTCCCTCTCCCTCTCTCTCTCCATCTCTGTCTCTGTCTGTCTGTTTGTCTGTCTGTCTGTCTGTCTGTCTGTCTGTCTGTCTGTCTGTCTCTCTCTCTCTCTCTCTCTCTCTCTCTCTCTCTCTCTCTCTCTCTCTCTAACTCACTCACTATTTCTTTTTCCTTCTCTTCTTGTATCACTAGCTCTATCAGTCTTTCTGTCTTTCTGCATCAGGCTGTCGGTCTGTCTCTCTGTTTGTTTGTCTGTCTCTGTCTCTTTCTCTATGTATCTGTTTATCTCACTCCCTGCTTGGTATCAGCTACCACTGTACATTTGAATCACTCTTGGTCATTGTTTGTATAGCGATGCCTCGTTTATGTGGACAGCGATACAGTTTTTAGGTGCGCAAATTATAAATGGAAATGGACATTGGTCCAATGGCAAATGGTTTCCAGCGAATCGCTTTCAGAACCCAACAGCCAAACACGAAATCGTCCAAATGGCTTACACGGCTGAGTGGACACGAGTTCCTGAGGTGGCCGTTATTATGAAGGCATTCGCGCGGTCGACTGCCTTCGAATCAAACATCCGCTCGGTTGTAGGTCTACATGAATTCGCTTTTAGTTTGGACGCGAACCAAAACGAACGCAGCGATGTGTCTTGCTCTGCAGCAGCAACCGAACGCTCTCTCTCTCTCGCTCTCTCTCTCTCTCGCTCTCTCTCTCTCTCTCTCTCTCTCTCTCTCTCTCTCTCTCTCTCTCTCTCTCTCTCTCTGTGGCGGAGCGGAAGAATTTTCTGCTTTCGAAAAACAACAGGTCCATAACTCAGAAAGATAAATTAAACCAGAAATGCAGCCATTTGTCTCGTACGGCAACGGTCCAGCGTCAACTTCGGCCTTATTAAAGGTGCCGACGAGCGCTCTACGTCGCAAGAGAATCATCAATTGTAAATTTGTAATTTGGAATCTGATATATAGGCCTATAAAGGAGGATACTTGCTTTTCTTGCTTTTGAAAGGAGTTGCAACGGGAAACTACTGATGATTAATTAGATGGGTTGAAATGGTCAGAAATGAGGAACTATACTAAAGAATGGATCCGGCCAAATGTGATCTTGATGCAAAAGGCAATGCAGAGAAAATGCGTCTCTCTGGACATAATATACTGTATCTGCTGGATGAAAGACGACAGAAAGATCAAAGCCCTACGTGTAATAATGGGTGGTTCATTCAGTTCATCCAAAAAATAAAGGTCACACAACATGTGATGACGTCATGGAACGGTGTGAAAACAGTCCGCAAGATCTGAGTCACGGAGAAACCTAAATAGAAGGGCCTGGAACAGACATGTGAGGACAGTGTTTTATACAGGCCTGTTAGGAGGAGAGATTCTCCCCCCCCCAAAGGAAATCCTCCAAATCCCCCTTCTAAAAATCTCAGCACTTACACAAATTTTGCATTGAACTGTGTCTTTTCCCCTCCAACCAAGTCGATCCCCCCGAAAGCCTCAATTCCCCCCAAGGCCTGGAGTATGGATAAAACACTGTGTGAGGACTGCTGAGAGTCAGAAAAATGGCGTCAGACACCAACGAGCACTGAACCAGTGGTTGTTGTTGTTATTGCTGTTGTTGTTGTTGTTGTTGTTGTTGATGATGATGATGATGATGATGATGATGACGATGATGACGATGATATTGAAACACTGTTGTTAAGCACTTATTGTAATGCACTTATTATAATTGCTATTAACTTCAGATGGCGCTACACATTGACTAGAGTTTATATCACACTGGTCGTCAAGGTCTTTGTTTCTTTCATTCCCTTGTAATTTCGTGTATTCAGTGGTAGACTGCGTGATGCTGAAGAACAGAAATAACCTCTAGGTTTTCCAATTGCGTAAGTAAGACCTTTGAAAAGACAGCTAACTTTTCTGCTTGGATGGAGGTTGTAATGGTGATATCAAGCTATCGACATATTGCCAACTCGGAGCAGAACTACTAGGCCTAACTAACAGGGAAAGTGGATTACCTCCATTATGCTAGCCCTAGTACCATAGCAACAATACGCTCAGCATAGGTAATTGACTACAAACGAAGTATGCAGAAATATTTCTAGCTTTCTTCCATATTGCCTACGTTGTCATATATCGTGGCTTATAGGCATAGGCCCATGCCACAGAAGATGTTAGCGTGAAATGTTTATAGGCCTATTGCTGTTTCTTAAGCACTTTACGTGATATAGAAACTTCAAACAGCCTATACTTGTTCGTGTTCAACGTCTAAAACTCTATCGGAGTCATCAGAAACTGAAGAGGAAACAAAATTTATGATGCAATTTCTTGCCCAGTGCTATTCTTCAGGACATGAAACCATTAATTTACGGTAACAGATCTTGTCACCGTTAAAAAGCATTTTCTGACTTTTCGAGTGCAATAATAAAATCCAGACGGAATCGACTTAATTAAGCAAGGATCACGGTTTTTTCTTCGACATGGTTCATCCATTATTGCTTCGAAAAATTTCTAGCAGCCTTCTGGGCTGGCGATAGGCCTAATTAATTTACACTTTCGCAGTGGTTTGTTTCATCCCTCGTGTCACGCCCGACGCCACCGATGCTCGAGCGCCTTACTTTTTAGTCAGCCACGTCTTAATTAGCTTCCCGTCTGGAGCTCTGACCGAGACTGGAGCAATAAAACGCCGTTATCCGACAATCTTGCAGCAGCCGCTGGATTTCGTCTGCCGTCCGAGACAGCGGGACGCCGATCTTCCAGATGAACCTCAATCTCAAGGTTAGATTCCGTTGCGTGGGAGTTGTTCGAAGCCGGGCAACAGCAGAGTACGTTCATGAATTCTCGTCGAAAGTTTTCGTTCAGCCAACCGTACAGCAACGGATTGGCGCACGCCGAACAGAGAACCAGCATGTGACAGATGGGAAACGACAGTCCTCTCATGTAGACGTCGAAGGTCTGCGTCAGGCTAAAGTTGAAATCGGCGAGTACGTTGAAGAGGTTCAGCGGTAGCCAGCTGCAGGCGAAGACGACGATGATGAGGACGAGAAGGCGATTCGTCTTGCGCTTCCGTCTCGCCTCCATCTGATCTCTGGCCGTGCGATACACCGACGCCGAGCCGCTGCTGACCGTCGGCGGTCGACGACTGTTTCTACTGACCAGGCGATACTTCAGCTTGCTGCTGATGCGAAAGTGCGCTATGCCGACGATCAGGACCGGAAGGACGTACTGAACGACCAGCGACGTGCCGGAGTAGATCCGCTTTTCCAGCAGCATCTTCGGGTTTTCGACGCAGACTTCGTACAGCGCGATGCCCGGCATCAGTTCGAAGACCGCCGTCATGTTGAAGACGAGCAGCGGACTGGCCATCGCGAACGACATGACCCAGATGGGAACGAGGAGGATGACCGCTCCGAACCTCTTGACCGAGTCCCTGGTGGGATAGACGATCACCTGGAAGCGGTCGAGCGCGATGGCGGTGATGCTGATCGTCGACACGAAGACGTTCGTTCCGGCGAACATCGAGACCAGCTTGCAGACGAAGTTGCCGAGTCTCCAGTCGGTCATCAGCACCTTGTACAGGTTGAACGGCTGCGTGAAGAGGCAGAGCGTCAGGTCGGATATGGCCAGGTTGATGATGAAGATGTTGTGCGGAGTGCGCATGCGCGGGTTCCTGGCGACGACGTAGCAGACGAGGCTGTTTCCGAGGGCCCCGAAGACGATGAGGACGGCGAAGGTGGTTATGATGGCCGCCTGGGTCGTCACGTCGTGGTTGCGTTCGCCGGCATGACTCCCTTGTGACGCGCGGAGATGACGTTCGATCTCTTCCACCGACAGAAACGATTCGTTGGCATCGACGTCGCCCACCTGGAAGATGACGTTCTGAGTCCAGGACTCAACGTCTGTTCCGGGATCCATCAGGCGAGAGAGAGAGCCTTCTGACCATCCGACGCGGTTACATATGCCCTAGGCCTATATAAGGCAGGCGCGAGATTCGATCACCGATACGAAAAGAAACAAACACGCTTTAGATAAAACTTCATAAAAGTTTAAGAAGATTCGTTTACAAAATATTATCAATAATCACATATCATATAATTAGCCTACATTGATCTTAAGGTAAGAGTCTTAATCAGTAAAAGGCCAATAATAATAATAATAATAATAATAATAATAATAATAATAATAATAATAATAATAATAATAATATTATTATTATTATTATTTATTATTATTATTATTATTATTATTATTATTATTATTATTATTATTATTATTATTATTATTATCATCATCATCATCATCATCATCATCGATGAACAATATTAATAGGCGTGCAGCCTTTATTAGAAATTCAATAGGAAGCCGAAGGACGTGCATTAATCCGATCAATCGCCGATGTCAACACGAATTCTGTCCTTTGTTCACAGACAACACACAAAGCGAACATTAATCAGGAATTGTGGGTCAATGGAATAAAAACGTCAGATATGAAAGCCATTCCGTGACCGATAAAAATCATTCACAAAATACTAGACGAATAGCCTAACTGTGATTCTAATTATAATAATTCAGACGACATCTGAAAAACGGACTTTAAAACACGAGTCTATTCAATTAACCAAAGATATTTCACTGAATATAGCTTATCAAATATGTAATTAAATGAATCAAATGGTTAAATGTCCGAAATTTCCAGTCAAATTTCACGAAGTGTCTAAGTAACGTCAGAATATTATTATTATTATGAGAATAAACCCAACCAAGTACACTGTTAGACGCAACGCTCAGACTGCCTTACTCTTTGTCCGAATGGTAATGACTTTTGGTGGAACTCAAAGCTGAGTTGTCAGGCCACCTATCGGTTGACAGATCAACTACGTATCGAGGTTCTTCTTGAGAATCTATTTTGCCGTAGTCTAACTATTTAATGCTAAGCAAATCATAATTAATTCGCGTTCTCTCGGAATGGCGTCGGCTTTGAAGTCGAGTGGAGATGCTCTAGGTCCATCGGTCCGTGGTTCAGTCAAACTTCGGGCGGTCAGAGATTTTTATTTCTCAGGCAGTCACGTGTCCACCGGCACTGAGTAGACATTGAAATGGTCCGTGTAAAGTGTCAAGGTTCGCTTTGCTCTGCTATGTTAGCGGCGCTAGGCAGTGAAGTTGCAGTAGCCGCCTGCCAAGAAGGGCCACTATAATGCATACCTGACAATGCAGCCGCACACAATTATCAAAACAAGAGTACAACAACCGGTAACCGGTTTGTAACAGGAACACAGGACAGCACAGTCAGTCTGTCGGTTGGTAGGTCGGGCGATCAGCTATTTTGAGTATTCCTTTCTCAGCTCTTTCTTTCTTCTTTCTTTCTTCATTCCAGAAAATATTTTGCTTGAAACGGTCATTTCTCGCAGAATTATCTGTCTAAAATAAAAATCTTTTTGTTCCTTCTCGATAGAATCTTGCATTTGAAATGCATATCGGTTTTCATATCAGATCTCAGTTTCGCGAAATGATCGCCGCGGTCTTTGTGATGACGCATTTTGGCTTTTCCGCGACCGGACGACGCCCGACGCCCGAAGAAGCGTAAACAAAGAGAGAGAGAGAGACGGATTAACAGAATCGTGTTTTTGAAAAGTTGCAGAGATAACAATCGACACGATTCATCGCAGACAGAAGATCATCCGAAAGGCATCATCGATTAAGAGTCAGCGTATTAG